>JAAKBH010000098.1:0-420184 GCA_019776075.1 Amaranthus palmeri | reverse complement strand
CGAAGTATGTGCTCGCTAAGGATATGAACACTATCTACCTTTGATACATTGCCACAATTGGCACATGGGCAATAAAACCAAACATATATTTTATATTTCACACTTCAATATTCTAATTCTATAAAAAACATATTTACAACAACAAATCACATTTTTAACAAAATACACATCAATCGAATTTAATTAACAAACTAAAAAAAAAACTTTGAAAAATATCAAACTCATATACAAAATATAAATAATTAGGTAAAACTCCCTAAACCCCAAAAATATAAAATAAAATAAAAATAAGTAGTAAGAGAATTTACCTTGTGTATTTAAATATAGAACAATTACAATGCGACCTACAATGAAATAAGAAAAACAAAATTACTACACATAATTATTTTTTCCAAACAGATTTTAAAAAAAACTTAAAAAAACACATTTTACCGAAAATTTACCTTGAGAATAAATCAAAATCGTGGGTTTATGAAGAAAATTATGGGTTTTAAAGTTTAATGAAGAAAATTAAAAAAAGGAGAGAGCGGCAAAAAATCGCAGCCTTTGTTTTTTTTGACCTAATTTTTATTGATCATATTAGCATCGTATAACTAAAAACCGCAGCAAATAAAAAACAACAAATACGTTTTTTTTACTAGTGTAATTCATTAGTGTAATACTAATAAGTAAAAAACACATAAAGAAAACAGTCTATTTCGAAACAATATTGTATTCCACCTGTTAAAGATAAATACCATCGATTACCCAAAAGAAATAATACAATAAGTTAAATACATAAGTTAAATTCTCTTGATACTTATTTTTATTCTTTTTATATTTTTAGGGTTTGGGAGTTTTACATTATTATTTATATTTTGGATATGAGTTTCATATTTTTCAAAGTTATGTTATTAGTTTGTTAATTAAATTTGATTGATGTGTATTTTGATAAAAATGTGATTTGTGATTGTAAATATGTTTTAATTAGAATTAGAATATACGTATTTTTAGGATTAAGTGATTTTATTTTATTATTTATAGTTTGAATATAATTTAATATACGATGTGGTGCTTTTATATATATTTAAGTGTGAAGTATAGAATATATGTTTGGTTATATAGAATTAGAATATAAAGTATAAAGTATGAAGTATACAATGTTAATTATTTTAAGTGATTTTATTTTAGAACACAATGTAGTGTATATATTAATTTTGTTTTGAATTTAATAATCACATCTAGGATATGAACACTATCTACCTTTTATACATTGCTTTCATCTGATTATTTGGCTTTCAGTTTCAAACAATCTTTCTTGAGGTGGCCTTTGTTCTTACAAAAGTTGCATGTCATGCCCCATTTGTTCCTACCCGAATCCTTTACAAACAAAACATCATTGAAATCTTTGGACTCCTTTTGAACAAATTGAGAATCAATAAGGTCCTTTTGAGTTAAGGTCTTTCTAACATCCTCACTACTGAATGTGTCTCTTCCATACAATAATGTTTCGCTAAGGTGCTTATATAAAGAAGGTAGAGAAACCAACAATAAGATAGTCAAGTTTTCATCATCCACTTTTACATCAATATTCTGCAAATTCATGATTATTAGGTACAATTTATCAAGATCAGACAAACGACTCTTTAACAATAAGCCATTGGTATCCGTAACACCCTTTAAGGTTGTTATTAAGTTGACTTTGGAGGAGAAGACCAATGTTTTGGGATAATTGTTAGAATACCCTTAAAAAGCAGTCAATTGGTCAAGCGTTTCAGCCATGTTACAGGATTGGTGTCTGCGTGAGCGAGTATATATACAAGATAGGTCATAAGTCATCGATACCAAGCATAATGGTAATATTACCTTTTAACTTAACTAACTAACTAACTAACTAACTATATATATATATATATATATATATATATATATATATATATATATATATATATATATATATATATATATATATATATATATATATATATATAGGGGCGGATCCACATGTAGTCAATGCTGTCAATTGACAGCATTTGACATATATACATGCCCATTTCCCTTTGTATGCTGATGTTGGATGTATCTCAAATGGCAAGAGTTTTAGCACTTGACAGCACCCACCTAGGATCAAACCTTCCTAACAATATTTTTTTTCAATAAGCCATTACTGATCGCATCCCACACGCCCACACCCCCAAATTTCCCTCACCTTTTCTCTTCGCTGGGCCTGCTACTGTGACGCCTGTGAGTGCAGCTGACCCTCCTTCCCCATTCCAGCAAGGCGGTAACCGGCAGAAACTCGCCACCACTAGCAACTGTCTTCCTCGTTCGGTTGTCCTGCCTCCTTGGCCGTGAGTTCCCTCCCCACTACCATTTCTCATTTTTCCTTTTATTTTTTAATTTCTTTGATTCTTTCCTTAATCTTTTGAATTTCAATTGTTAATTTGTTATGGATTTTTGAGTTTTGATTTTTGGTTAATCCTAATTGTCAAACATTGTTTCTTGAATTTGTTCATTTATGAATCATGATTCATTTTAGGGTTAATCAATTTAGGTTAATTATTAGGGTTCTTGGTTTAATTGGGGTTAAATTTCTAATTATTAATTTTATTTTATATTTCTTGGAATTTATTAAATTTTTAGACTTTTAGCTTATTAATAATAGATGATTCATAATTTAAAAAAATAAGAGAAATAAACTCTAAATTTTACGGAGATTTCGAATTAAATCAAGATCATTATGCTTTCTTGAAGGAGCAGAAGAATGAAATGGAAATCTCTTAAGAAAGAACCCCAAAAAGTAACCTGAATTTGAATTTTTTGGCCTTGGATTGAATCTGAATTCATGTGTGCTTCTTTATCCTTCACATTTACCCACAAACATGCTAATGCTGATCAATAACAAAATATATAAGAGTTTATTTCTTCTATTAATCGACATTATCATCATCAACAACCAATATTATTCCTTTTCATGAAAGACACAATATGTAGAGTATAATTTTTACCTCTTAAAAATTTATTTAGGAAATAAATTTTGCTGTGTAAAATGGTTAATAGAAGTAGAAAAAACGGATTTTTTTTTTTTGAAAAATTATTTTGAGATGAAAGTTGAGTTGGTTTTGGGATTGAGCTAAGTTTAGGTTTAAAAAGGGTATGGATAATTAATCATTTTTTAATATTATTATTATTATCGACCTCATTTGATTTTTTCTAGATCCGCCCCTGTATATATATAAGATTATTTCTAGAATCCTGGCGGGAAGGCTCTAGAATCCTGGCGGGAACCAAACACCCGGGACAGTCTGTTGACAATCGCAATTGAGGGCTTGGGGCAGAAAAGTAATCATCCTCAATATCAAGTTATCTTGTGTTATTAGCTCTCTATTCCCTTATTCGCTGAAGGTAGTCTATGCCTGAGCTGCAACAATCCCAAAATGGATAAATGGGAGGAGCACATTGTACATTGCTCTAGCGAGATTAGCGTTAAATTTTGCCACAATTTGGTTCAAGAAATGCTTGTGGTTATCTAGTTGTAAAATTAGGATTTCATATTGTAAGGAGGTCCCGTTGGGGTTCTATTCAGAGGCATGGAAAGATCTTAGACCCGCAGATATCCTTTTATTCAATAGAGTACATAGAAAAGATGCATGTGTGGATGTCACCGGAGGCTCACCATTTGCTGGCACAAGAGTCACCTCATGGGCACCTGGGGCTTCTTTAGCCAATATTGCAGAAAGAAAAAGGAAGAAATACACTACGAAGTGTGAAGAGAATGGTTACAATTCATCCCTTTCTCTTTTTCCACCTTTAAAGAGTTAAGTGAAAAAATGCTGTTAACTTGCTAGAAAGGATTGGTTTTTTTCCTTGAGTAACTCAAGCAATACCAAGTCTAGGGCATACATTTAAGATTTTGACGATTTCAATAGAAATACACTTTAAAGGTAAGGGTGAACCTCATCGTTGTTAAAGGACAATGAACACCTCTTTGTGTTTCATAAAGTTGGCACGCAACATGGAAATGATGAATGGACTATTGGCGTTGACAGACCATTGTCCAATTTAAGTGTAACTCACGTAAACGACCGTCCCCCCTAGCTTCAAAATCAGCATGTGTTACGCTTAATCAATGCATTTTATTTCCAACATAAAGACAAATTCAAAGTATAATTTTTTTTTGGGGGGGGGGGGGGGAACTGAAGTTTAGTTGAGCTTTTTACCTAGCTTAACTAGTTGTTTAGGTTGGTTGGATTATGTTACTATAAATGAAACAACATAAAGCCGGTGGAAAAAAATTTGTGAGCAGTCCCTTGAAATCACACAACTTGCAGCTCTCTGACCAACGCAAGCTAATACTTCTTTAATGATCATTGCCAATTTGTTGAATCCATTGACACTTCATCATAGGCTGAAATAGGCTAAAAGATGCATAAAATAGGCTGAATCCAAGATTCATTTGATCTAATGGATCCATTGATACTTCATCATAGGCGCATCACCTGCTGCAATAGGCGAATGAATGTCCATTTGGTCGAATAACACCCCATTCGGTCGAATGAGACCTAATTTTGTCAAATGAATTGATGTTGATTGAGTAGCAAGGAGTCTATCGAATGATTGTTCCATTCAAGCAAATGGACCTGCTGCTGCGCGTAATTTGTTTTCTTCGAAAGCTAGAATCGAAGGGTAATTTTAAGGCATTTAAGCATTTTTGTTCTTAGGCTATATATAGCCTATTTATCTGTATAAACCCCATGCCTATTGTGAGAGTCATTGTATGCCTCACCTTAGAACATCAAACCTTTAATGCTTTCATTTACTTTCATACCCTAGAGTAGATTTATGCTTTCACTTTCATTTATGTAAGTTTTCATTCCTTTACTGGTTTCAAGCCATTCATTCCTTTCATTTATTGCTTTGTTTTTATTTCATTTCACTAGTTATTATTCTTACTATTTTATTCCTTTTATAGAATAATTATTGATGTTATTTCTTTATTGCTTTCTCTGTTGCTTTTTTGTTGAACTCTATTGGCCTATTTGAGTTTTAATGATGACGTAACATTTATAAAACAAACAAAGCTTTAGAGATTGTATCGTAGGTCGTATATCCGATTGTCAAAATCGTAGATGGTACCTAAGAAGGCTTGTTGAAAGAATGTTGCAAGTCAAAATCAAAGTCAATTTAAAGAATCAATCTTGAAGGTCAAACAATCGAACAAACTATTCCAGTTCCAAGATTGATGAAATTGAAGTAAGATCAGATGGAGACAACATAGTGTTCCTAACGCAGCAAGTCGGAGAATAGAGTCAACTAAAAATAGGAAAATAAGTTTTCTTTTAATTAGTTTTTTGTACGGATGAAATTAGAGCTTCCATAAGGATTTTAATTGGCGGAAAAAAAAACTAAAAAACTTAAGAGTCAAAAATTAAGTATCCTAATTGATATCCACTAAAATAGGAATTTACTAAAAAAAGACTTAAAATTTACTAAATGTGCCGTGGATATTGGAATAACTTCCAAGTCTTTTGTCCACTATCCCACATCTTTAGATAATGAGATTAAGGCAGAGTTACATGACTCTATCATATATAAGGCATTATTTTGTAACCGGCAAGGTGTCGAGTGCCCTAATCAAGAAATCAAGAGAGATCAATTAAAGAAGAGAAAAATATATTTTTGCTTTCATTCGCCAACTAATTTCGAATTATTTTCCTTGTGTATTCTTTAGTTTCATCCAATTTAGAGAAATATTTTGTACTGGTTTTTGAGTGTGTAAATTAGACATGGGGAAGTCTAAGGGGAACCGTGAGCAAGATTTTGTAAAAGAGAAGAGAACGAGAAAGAGAAGAGAAGTGGCCTAGAAGAGAAAAGAAGAAGTTATTTTATGTAATTGAGTTGTAATTACCTAAAACATAATAAGAGAAGTTAAAATTCGAAGTGGTCGTGGTTTTCTTTCTATTAGGCCTAGAAAGTTTCCACGTCAAAATCTTGTCTTCATTTTATATTCTTTCATTTGCTTTAGTATTTTGTTAGATTCAATTTCCGCAAAAACAGGGCATAAATACTCATTAAAGCAATATAACAATTCACCCCCTTCTTGTTGCATTCATATTCTCTAAGTTTTTCTACTATTGGTATCAGAGCCCTGTTCCTCATTTGATCAGGAACCCTGATAGCCGTATCTTGGTATTTTAGAGATTTGAAAATAAAATGGAAGAAGGTTACTCCACTCAAAGACCGCCCATGTTTGATGGAAAATTCTACACATATTGGAAAAATAGGATGGAAATCATCATAAACGCCGAAAATTATCAAGTTTGGAGAGTCATCGAAAATGGAGATATCGAGGTAACAACTACCAACTCGAATAACGAGACTGTTCCCAAACCTATAACTGAATATGAGAAAGAAGATTTTTAGAAAATGGAGATGAATGCTCTTACCATCAAATTACTTCACTGTGGGCTTGGACCAGATGAATACAATCATATTATGGGTTGCAAAACGGCCAAGCAGATTTGGGTTCTGCTAGAAGTCACCCACGAAGGAACTATTGAAGTGAAGCGTTCCAAGATTGACTTGCTAATGTCAAAATATGAAAGATTTGTTATAGAACCTAGAGAGAGTATTCAAGAAATGTTCACTAGGTTTACTAACATAAATAACAAACTTGTCTCACTTGGAAGGATTATTCCCTCAGATGAACAGGTCAGGAAAATCCTAATTAAGAAGAAGTCTTCCTCAAGAAGACCGTTGGAGAGCTAAGGTTACAGCTATACAAGAATCCAAAGATTTCACAAAGTTCAATCTGGAAGAGCTGGCTGGTTCCCTTATGACTCATGAATTACATCTGGGAACAATAGACAATTCTAGAAACAAAGGCTTGGCTCTGGCAGCGAATGAAAAAGAAAAGTAAGAATGTGATGAGGAAAAGACAGCAATGTTGGTACGAAAATTCAAGAAGTTCTTTAGGAACAGCAGATATATTAATCAAAGGAACAACAAAGAAAAAGGAACTGCTCATTTTAAAACCAACTTCGAATGACATAAGTGTGGAAGTACTGATCATTTCATCAAAGAGTGCCCTCAATGGAAGAACGAGAAGGGTAAAGGGAAGACAAGGGAAACAGGAAGACAACCAATGAAAGGGAACTTCAACAAGACTGACTTTCTCAAAGCCATGATAATTGCATGGGGAGAATCAAAAAGCGAAGCTGAAACCAAAGCTCCAATTGAAGAAGAAACAACCAATCTTTGTCTCACGGCAACACATGATGAGAAGTCCAAAGGAAAAGAGGTATTGTCTTCTAGTTTATTTCCTAATTACCTATTTAAATTGGACAAACATGAATTGATTAAAATGATTTTGGAGACTCTAAATAATCTGGAAAAAAGAACTGCCACCTGTCTCCAAACAGAAAAGGACCTTAAGGCTAGTAAAGACCAAGTATCCTACCTATATTCTTTTAGGTCTGATGTACAAACTCGTTTTCTTGATTTACTAGATCAAAATGTGAAGCTAAAAGAATCTATAAAAAAAGTAAAACAAGAAAACATCATGTTAAATATTGAATTAAGTCAATATAAATCTTTAGGATTAGAAGAAAAATTAAAGACCGAATCGATTCAAGATATAAATGACGATTTTATAAAGATGAAATTAGATCTAGAATCCACTAAAAATGAAAATGAAAAGCTAAAGCTTGAATTAAATTCAAGAGGAAAAGGGAAATCAAAGAGGTTCCTAAATGGATTCTTGACGCTAAAACTAAAGCAATTGAAGGTTTAGGATATAATAAGTACAACAAAATTAAGAAGGTCTAATTCGATCTCCCAAGTAGTAAGATAGTTCCTTTTGTGGCAAAACGGGGCACCTGAAATATCAATGCGTAAAAAGGGAACAGCATAACAAAACAAACCAAATATATGTTGATAGAGTTTGGATTAAGAAATATGACTCATGTATAATCGACATGGAACCCAAGGATGGTTGGGTTCCACCCACTAACAATTAGTTCGTTTTACAGGTTCTAGTGAGGGGGAACAGCTCATGGTATCTCGATAGTGGCTGTTCCAATCAAATGACAGGTGATAGATCAAAGTTTCTCTCACTAGAAGCCTATGATGGAGGAACTGTGACCTTTGGCGACAATATGAAAGGAGAAATTATTGCAAAAGGAAAAATAGGAAGGTCAAGTTTCCATGCTATTGACAATGTATTTTTAGTCGAGAATCTAAAACACAATTTGTTAAGTATCTCTCAATTTTGAGACAAAGGTAACTCTGTAAACTTTACTTTTGAAAAGTGCATCATTTCTAGGAACGACACAGGAGACAGCATACTGGAAGGAATCAGAAAAGGGAACACTTTTGCTGTGGACCTCCATACTATTCCCAAAACCAGCCTAACATGTCTTAGTGTAATACAATATGACCCTCTTCTTTGACATAAACGATTAGGTCATGCTAGTTTCTCATTGTTTAATACTTTACGATCTAAAGACCTAGTAAGAGGATTACCTTCCCTTAAATTTCAAAAGAATGAGGTTTGTGATCCATGTGCCAAAGGAAAACATGCAAGGTCGTCCTTTAAACCTAAAAATGTCGTGACCACCTCAAAGCCACTTGAATTCATATGGATCTTTGTGGACCAATGAGAATCTAAAGTCGCAGTGAAAAGCGATATGTATTTGTGATAATTGATGATTACAGTAGATTTACATGGACATTATTTTAATCTAGCAAAGATGAGGCATTTGATAAATTTGTTGTTTTTGCCAACAAAATTCAAAAGTCTAGTAACAATCAACTTGTCCATATAAGATCGGATTATGGTAAAGAATTTGAAAATTCAAGGTTTATGGGTTATTGCAATGAGCATGGTTCAAGTCACAATTTTTCTGCACCTAGAACACCACAACAAAATGGTGTGGTGGAACGAAAAAATAGAACTTTTAAAGGAAATGGCTAGAACCATGTTAATAGCAAGTGGTCTCCCTAGAAATTTTTGGGCTGAATCTGTTAATACTGCATGCTATATATTAAATCGTGTATTAATTAGACCGATCACTTCTAAAACCCCCTACGAACTGTTTAAATGAATTAAACCTAATATTTCATATTTTTGAGTATTTGGATGTCGATGTTTTGTACATGTAAATGGAAAAAGAAATATAGGTAAAATTGATGAAAGAAGTGATGAGGCAATATTTCTTGACTATTCATCCCACAGTAAAGCTTATATAGTCTATAACAAGAGAACTATGTGTGTTGAGGAATTTGTTCACATGATCTTTGATAATACTAATTTTATGACAAGTGAACAAGAAACATGTGATTTTTAGATAGGTCTTGCTAACCTGGAAGATGATGAGAACACACATAAATAGCAAGGATAAGAAGTAAACGAACAACAACATGTTCAAAATGCTGAACCTAATCAATAACAGGAGCAACAGGAAAACCAGGATCAACCAGATGTTCCTGATCCAAATATTCCCAGGACAGTACAAGATTTGAAAGAAATGAAGCTGAGCTAAATCAGAATTAAGTCAGTGAGCCTGCTTCCACATCAGTCTCCACAAGAGACTTTGTCCCAAAATCGTGGAAACATCAAAAGTCACATCCACTAGACTTGATTTTAAGTGACATGAGCAAAGGCATACAAACAAGATCCCAGATGAGAAACTTTTGTGCACACTTTGCATTTCTCTCAACATTGGAACCCAAGAATCATGAAGAAGCTTTACAAGATTCAGATTGGGTAGTTGCAATGCAAGATGAACTAAATGAGTTTGAAAGAAATAAAGTGTGGCACTTGGAACCAAAACCCAAGAATAAAAAGATAATTGAATTAAAATCGGTATTCAGAAACAAGCTGGATGAGCATGGAACAGTTGTAAGAAACAAAGCAAGATTGGTAGTTAAAGGGTACAATCAACAGGAAGGTATTGACTATACAGAAACTTTTGCTCCCGTAGCGAGGTTAGAAGCTATTAGAATTCTAATTTCATTTCTTGCCTTTATGAATTTTAAATTAGATCAAATGGATGTGAAATGTGCCTTTTTAAATGGTTTTCTAGAAGAAGAAGTCTTTGTGGAACAGCCACCTGGCTTCGAAAACCCAACCTCTCCAGATCATGTCTACAAGCTTGATAAAGCTCTTTATGGACTCAAACAAGCTCCTAGGCAATAGTACTAGAGACTATCTAAATTATTGATTGAAAATAAATTCATAAGAGGAAAAATTGACAAGACCTTATTCTGTAAGAATAGAGGTTCATATATTTTAGTCGTTCAAATATATGTTGATGATATTATTTTTGGAGCCACTAATGAATCATTATGTAAAGAATTTGTTGACCTAATGAGTGCTGAATTTGAAATGAGTACGATGGGAGAATTAAATTTCTTCCTTGGTTTGCAAATTAAACAAACTGCTAATGGTATCTTTATTCATCAACAAAAATACATAAAAGAACTTCTAAAGAAATATGGTCTAGATAATGCTAAAACGAACCACACTCCTATGGCCACTAACATTAGATTAGATGAAGACACTAATGGTATAAACATTGACCAAACTATGTATAAAGGCATAATAGATCTCTACTATATCTAACTGCTAGTAGACCCGATATTTCGTTTAGTGTTGGTTTGTGTGCTAGATTTCAATCAAATCCCAAAGAATCACATCATACGGCAGTAAAGAGAATTCTAAGATATTTAAAGGGAACAGATGTCTTGTCCCTATTTTATCCGAAAAGTGATGTCTATGACTTGAAAGGGTATAGTGATGCAGATTATGCAGGAGACCTTGTGAATAGAAAGAGTACATCAGGTATGGTACAGTTTCTTGGCTCATGTTTAGTATGTTGGTGTTCCAAGAAACAGAATACAGCACTCTATCCACTGCAGAAGCAGAATATGTGGCAGCAGCAGCTTGCTGTTCCTAAATGCTATGGATATATAAAACAACATCTAAGAGATTTTGGTATTAAATTGGAATGTGTTCCTATTTATTGTGATAATACTAGTGTCATTTGCATATCAAAAGAGCAAGTGCATCATTCTAGAGTTAAGCATATTCATATAAGACATCATTTTCTTAAGGATAATGTTGAGCATAAAATATCATTGTTAAACATGTCAGTACTAATGAACAAGTTGCAGATATAATGACTAAACCACTTCCAAGGGAACAATTTGAAAAGATGAAGTTGGAGCTAGGTATGATCAAGTTTCACTAAAGCTTAATGCTAGTATTCCTCCTCAAAGAAACGTGAAAAATTGGAAGGGTTAGATCAGCCACAACAACTATGATTGAGAAATCAATTATTGCGAGATTTAGGTATGCAACTATCTTAAGTACGTGCCATGAATATTTTCTTGATTGCTTGCTTAACTAAGTAGACCAAGTAGCATGATTTATTTTATTTGATATTATCCTCATATTATAAAATAAAAAAATTATTATTATCTTTTATATATAAAAACAAAAATTTAAATATGCATTTTCTTTATTTTATTTTCCTTGTTTTCACGAAATTCCAGCATTTTATTTTATTTATATTTAGGTGAGTCAACTTAAATTAAAGTAGAAGATGAATCATCGGGGTGTTTCGAAAATCAGTTATGTAACCGCTCCATTCAACAAACTTACCCGCGAACTTTTCGTTACACACCATGTTCACACGTAAGAAATGAAGCCCAGAAGTAGTATAAACCTTTCGTGTAACCGTTCTTTCACCCCATTAAATCCCACTCTCTCATGTCCCATCCATCACTCACACAACCCATCATTACCCCAAAGTACTACTCTTTGCTAAAACCCTCTAAAACCGTCAATACTCTCACCTTTCTCTTTCTCAAACCTCCATCTTTATCTTCCTCACACCATGAAATCTCCCAAATCATCTTCGTCCAACCAGAACACCAAAGCCAAAGCTCCAAAATTTATCCAACCAGAGCCTCTTCATGTGATACATCCATCACCATCTGAAGCACATCCTTCATCGTCTCAAAAACGTCAAAGATCAACCACACCTAAAACCATGCAAAGCGAAACCAAAAGATCTCATCCCAAAGGAACTTCCTCATTCAGACCATCGAAGAGCATCAAACAACTGGACCCTAATAGCGCTGAAGAAATTGGAAAAGAGATGTCTGTTGGATTTGGGCTTGACAAATACTGGTATGAATCAAAATCCTTTCCTCAATTGCATGCCATTTTAAGTAATCAAGGGTGGGAAGTTTTATAATGTATGATTAGTCGTGCAACTCGATTTACCCAAATCACATGTGTGAGTTCATCCAAAATTTTTCTATTGAAAACGGTATTTGTTCAAGCACGGTTAAGGAAATCAAAATTGAATTTAACAGTCTTATGTTGGGAGAATGGTTCGATGTTCCTGCTATTGGTTTTGACACTTATTACGTTAGGTCAAAAATTGTTTTTTTGGGTATAAATGAGAAGACAATTTTAAAACTTTTAGGTATCAATGATAAGAAACGTTTTAGCCACCATTCCCTGTCTCTACTCCACAAACTTTTATATAATATTGCTAGAAGATTTATCTTGCCACGCAAATCCAAACGTAGTGAGTTAAGTCTTCGAGATGCTACCCTAATTTATTATTTGGCTAACCACATAAAGATAAATTTTCCTTCGTTAATGATATCTCACTTGGCGGATTGCATTGAGAAGAAGACTATGGTAGGGTATTGGGGCTTGTTAACCCACGTTTTCAAGAAGTTTGGCATTCCTCTTGAAGGATTGAAATTTCCCATGAGCGCAAACAACAAGATTGGTGCAAAATGTTTGAATAATTTGCACCTAACATTAAATAAAAAGGGATTTAAGAGGATGCCTTAGATAATGTTGAGTATGTTAGTTCTGATGAGGAGAAGGAAGAAGAAAGGGAGGAAGGAGAAGAAGAGACTCAAGGAGTTATTCTTACTGCCAGCACTGAAAAGGCAGAAGCTGATAAGGAACAGGGGGAAGCAGTGAGTAAGGGGGAAGATTCTGTAAAAGAGGAGGATACTGAACTTGAGGAAGTTCAATCCAGTGATAGTTCAGAGGACGAGGAAATTGCTGTGTCAATCAAGGAAGAACTTGTGCTCACTCCTAGAAAGAGCAACAGGTTGGCTTCAAAGCGTCCCTCTGGTTTGGATGATGAAATCACCTCTCAGACTACCCAAACTCCTCCTTCACCAAAGCCAGTTACACCTCCACCACCTCATGTACCATCGCCACCACCATCACCTATACCCACTTCACCTCCACACACTTCATCTGGTTTTGATGATATCTCATCTGTTGTTCTTTCTGCTACCCTTGATCTCATACTCTCTAAGTTTATTGATTTTCAGTCTCAACTCCATGCTTTCCAAGATGAAGTTCGAGTTTCACTTGCCTCAATTACTGACCAGCTCACCCAGATGGAGACTCATCTAGGCGCAAAACTAGATACAGTAGAAGTGCAGACCGAATTCATTGATAAGGAAACTGCCCAGTGATCCTTTCTTCTGCTGATCTACTCAGATTATGTATTATTTTTATTTTGTTGGCCTCATTGTCTATTTCTCTTAAACAATTAAACAATTTCTGTTTTGAGTACCATGCTGGGGTACGCCAAGATGTATTTTTTAAACAATAATGCTACTGTTACCTTTCCATGCACTATCTTATTATGGTATAGGATGTTTTTGCTTTGCATATCTTGACTATGTTTTGGTACTTGCTAATTTGGTTTGCTGCTTACTTTCTCAATAATGCTTGCCTTAGTGTTGTGGTATGATCAATCCCCTACTTTTTGATTGATGTCAAAAGGGGGAAGAAAGGCAACAAACTTAAATGATCTTGTGAATGCTTATATTCCTAACTTAGTCTTTGTTAAAATATGCTAAAGTATTAATTTGTTAAATATGTTATACATGCTTGGTTTGTTATACAGTTTTAAAATTGGTTTAATGCTATATGTTTCTAAGTGTTATGGGCTCCTGTTTATGTTTTATAAGTTATTAACATTAATGTTATTATTTGAATGTATGGTATTGCCTAAGATATTTGCTTAAGTTATTAACGGTTTGACTTTGTGCTACTGTCTCTACTCACTTAGCTTATGTTCCGTTTAAAAATTCTTATAACCTCACATTAGTAGAGATTTCATGCTTGAGTTATTGTGTTTATTATTATGTTTACTTTTAAAAAACGTAAGTCATATTTGATCACATGTTCTTTGATGCGTTTCTAAAGTACAATATTAGAGTAAACTGTTTTGATGAATGTTTACTAAACTATTTTGTAACGATTTAACTTGCTAAATTTGCTTAGACTTGCTTTAATCTCTAGCATGTTCTAGTTTATTTATTTTACTCTATATTTTTAATCAATTTTGTTTATAAAGTTTGCCATCATCAAAAAGGGGGAATTTGTTGGCACATTTGAGTTTTGATGATGACGTAACATTTATAAAACAAACAAAGCTTTAGAGATTTTATTGTAGGTCGTATATCCGATTGTCAAAATCGTAGATGGTACCTAAGAAGGCTTGTTGAAAGAATGTTGCATGTCAAAGTCAAAGTCAATTTAAAGGGTCAATCTTGAAGGTCAAACAATCGAACTAACTATTCCAGTTCCAAGATTGATGAAATTGAAGTAAGATCAGATGGAGACAACATAGTGTTCCTAACGCAGCAAGTCAGAGGATAAAGTCAACTAAAAATAGGATAATAAGTTTTCTTTTATTTAGTTTTTTGTACGGATGAAATTAGAGCTTGCACAAGGATTTTAATTGGCGGAAAAAATAACTAACTAACTTAAGAGTCAAAAATTAAATATCATAATTGATCTCCACTAAAATAGGAATTTACTAAAAATAGACTTAAAATTTACTAAATGTGCCGTGGGTATTGGAATAACTTCCAAATCTCTTTTGCCCACTATCCCACATCTTTAGACAATGAAATTAAGGTAGAGTTACATGACTCTATCATAAATAAGGCATTATTTTGTTACCGGCAAGGTGTCAAGTGCCCTAATCAAGAAATCAAGAGAGTTCAATTCAAGAAGAGGAAAATATATTTTTGCTTTCATTCGCCAATTAATTCCGAATTATTTTCCTTGTGCATTCATTCCTTTCATTTATTGCTTTGTTTTTATTTCATTTCACTAGTTATTATTCTTACTATTTTATTCCTTTTATAGAATAATTATTAATGTTATTTCTTTATTGCTTTCTCTGTTGCTTTTTTGTTGAACTCTATTGGCCTATTTGAGTTTTAATGATGACGTAACATTTATAAAACAAACAAAGCTTTAGAGATTGTATCGTAGGTCGTATATCCGATTGTCAAAATTGTAGATGGTACCTAAGAAGGCTTGTTGAAAGAATGTTGCAAGTCAAAATCAAAGTCAATTTAAAGAATCAATCTTGAAGGTCAAACAATCGAACTAACTATTCCAGTTCCAAGATTGATGAAATTGAAGTAAGATCAGATGGAGACAACATAGTGTTCCTAACGCAGCAAGTCGGAGAATAGAGTCAACTAAAAATAGGAAAATAAGTTTTCTTTTAATTACTCCCTCTGTTTTCATATGTTCTTCTCACTTTCCCCATTTGGAAATTTTTAAAAGTTCTTCTCATTTAGAATCTTTCTATTTTAGTAACCAATAGAATTCAATGAAATTATTACACTTACACTCTAATCTATAAAAATTAATTTACATGTTAATTCACAATGCATTTACTTTACATACACCCAATGAAATTTAATGATATTATTACACTTACACTTTAATCAATAGAACCTTTATTTTTTATATTATTTTACTCAACTCTCATAGTATCTATTTTGTAATTATAGTTTATATTGGTTTCTTCCCAGATTCCAAATGGGAAGAACAAATGAAAACGGAGGGAGTAGTTTTTTGTACGGATGAAATTAGAGCTTCCATAAGGATTTTAATTGGCGGAAAAAAAAACTAAAAAACTTAAGAGTCAAAAATTAAGTATCCTAATTGATCTCCACTAAAATAGGAATTTACTAAAAAAAGACTTAAAATTTACTAAATGTGCCGTGGATATTGGAATAACTTCCAAGTCTTTTGTCCACTATCCCACATCTTTAGATAATGAGATTAAGGCAGAGTTACATGACTCTATCATATATAAGGCATTATTTTGTAACCGGCAAGGTGTCGAGTGCCCTAATCAAGAAATCAAGAGAGATCAATTAAAGAAGAGAAAAATATATTTTTGCTTTCATTCGCCAACTAATTTCGAATTATTTTCCTTGTGCATTCTTTAATTTCATCCAATTTAGAGAAATATTTTGTACGGGTTTTTGAGTGTGTAAATTAGACTTGGGGAAGTCTAAGGGGAACCGTGAGCAAGATTTTGTAAAAGAGAAGAGAACGAGAAAGAGAAGAAGAGAAGTGGCCTAGAAGAGAAGAGAAGAAGTTGTTTTATGTAATTGAGTTGTAATTACCTAAAACATAATAAGAGAAGTTAAAATTCGGAGTGGTTGTGGTTTTCTTTCTATTAGGCCTAGAAAGTTTCCACGTACAAATCTTGTCTTCATTTTATATTCTTGCATTTGCTTTAGTATTTTGTTAGATTCAATTTCCGCAAAAACAGGGCATAAATACTCATTAAAGCAATACAACTATTCACCCCCCCCCCCCCCCCCCCCCCTCTTGTTGCATTCATATTCTCTAAGTGTTTCTACAAACTCATTGAAGAACTTACCGCTTTCTTCTATTACCTTGTTCATTGCTTTTGCCCTAATTAACTTAGATATGATTATTAAGAGAATAAGGACTAAGGGTCTTGGATCATAACTGTCCCAACAAACAGCTCAAATGGCGACACATATCCTGTAAAAATTACTCGAAATTGAGACGTGTTATTTTATGATTATTAAGAGAGAAAGGACTAAGGAAAACTATCTAGAAAATCTAAAATTATAGCTTAATTTTAAAATTTTATAACCCTATTGAGTAAAGATTAACTTAGATGAAGCACATTAAACACTTACATATTAATAGCAATATGACCATCTAAAATAGTTTTATCAGTAAAACTTATATGAGACTCTCTCTTTATGGAACGGACATATATCTCTAGTTAACAATTTTAAGATTATAGTTGATAATTTTGATATTATAAGTGATCTTTTCAATCATCACTTTAAGTCTACAAAGAAGGAGTTTTTGAAAACTATAAATGATCACACTAAAATTAAAATTGATCAATTTGAAAATACTAAATGATCACTCTAAAATTATATATAGTTGATCAATTAAAGGAATGTAAGTGCATAATCTAAGAGTCTAGACCCGAAGGTAAGGATGCACCTATTTTTGGACCCTATGAATGCAGTTTGAATGTGGGTCCATGACCTGAGCGTCCGATTTCGAGTACAAGTCCACACAATTGAGCTCGATCCGACCCATTTAGATCTTTTTGAAAAAAATTATATATTAACTATCATGTGTATTTAATTGTTTGATTTGAAATTTCGTTATATTTCGAAACATTAAGTGATTTTAAATTTTGTCGGATTATGTAATTTAAAATTTGGTCATTGTATCTATACTTTAAAAATTAAAAACTTTATAAAAATTTCATTATAAGAGCTCGTATACAGGAAAGGTTCATATACTTTTCGTTCAATTTTATAAAGTATTAGAAGATCCCTATTAATCGAAAACGTTTAAACAATTTATACGAATAATCGAAAATTATATGATATATATTTTTTTAAAAAATTCAAGAAAAAATATAATTGCTTTTGGCCCAGATTCAAACCCTAGACCCAAAGGATTTATGTTCGGATCTAAATTTCTCATAACCTATGGATCTGAGTCCGAGTGTGGGTCCAATAAAAAAACACAAAAACCTGGGGAGACCGTCCTACTCTAAGACGAGATATGGGTCGGCCCATTGTTAGGCGCATGTACTACACACGCGTGCTTTGCCCTCCAAATTTTTATTTTTTTTTCTGTTTTTTTTCATTTTTCTGGAAAATTTTCAATTTCGACCTTAAAGGTATCAATTTCAATGTAAAGTAATACTTAAACATATTAATTAAAGTAAAAATTTCAATTTGAACCTATAAGTGATCAATTGTGGCGTTAAACTGATCAATTTCTACCTAAGTATTTGATGTTTTATGATCTAACTCAATTTTGAACGTATAAGCGTCAATTATCGTTTTCAAAATAAGTATTTCAAAGTCTATAAAGATATTAGGTTTTAGTTCAAATTGAATAAGTTAATAGTTAAAGTATGACATAATATTTGACAATGATATTTTATAATCTAACTTAATTTTAAACTTCTAATATTCAATTGTTGTTTTAAAAATAAGTATTAAAATTGTATGGATATATTGTACTACTATAACATTTAGTTTAAATTTAATTATTGATAGTTTTATGGATTTGTTGTTAGAAATTCATCTATAGAATGATAGAATAACACCATTTTATATAGCTTCGTTCTAAAACTTTAAAGCATAACCATTTATTAGGTAGAAATTGATCACTTTAACATCAAAATTGATCACTTATAAGTTCAAATTGAAACTTTTACTTGAATTGATATGTTTAAGTACTATCTTAATTTGAAATTGATATCTTTAAGGTCAAAATTGATATCTTTAATATTAGAATTGAGAAATGCCCAAAAGATGGAAACAAAGAGAAAACACATATAAGGCACGCAAATTGGGTCGGCCCACTCTTGTCTCAATTTGAGACGGTCTCGCTCAAGACTAGCTGATAAAAAAAATTAGGGTCTAAATTTGAATCTAGCTGAAACCGGCCCACATCCATCCCTCACCCATCCCAAGATGTACATTAAATCAACCAAATAGATATATGTCACCATGAAACTAATTCTCAATATATACAGCTTAATTAAACATTATCAGTAATAACCAATACATTACTCAAACTAAAATGAAACAGTCCTTCCAGAATCCAGACTGATGATTATTGATATATATAGTAGATATATGTGGTTTCATTTACGCAAAATGTTAGTGGTATACTATTTATAATACTCCAATTTAAGATCAAATTAAGCTAGGAGCGGAGATGATACGTTGGGGAGGATTGGTGAGGACATGAACAACTTCTCTCATAGTAGGCCTGTTGGAGCTATCATCCTCAACGCACAGCATTGCTATCTTAAACATGTTGATTACGCTGGAAAGCGCGTAACCTTGTAGCCTCAAGTCCAGGATAGCCAACACGGTAGCTGCATCCGATGGCTCAGCAATCTCGCATTCAATCTTTCGTACCCATCTTACTATGTCTACACCATCACCAAATTCTCCCACTGGTTTTCGTCCTGTGATCAGCTCCAGCAGCACTACTCCGAAGCTGTACACATCGCTCTTCTCATCTACCTTCAGTGTGTAGGCATATTCTGTTCAGAAATGGAAGACATCGTTAGCATATACACGACATTTCAAAGAACTCGAGGATCATTTGAAAGTTAATACTTCCATGAATAGTCTAAAATTGTGTTTTCATACTACAACCACCATAATCACATTCCTCTCCCTAAGGGGATAATAAGCATAAAAACCTTTGACAATTGTCCTCTAATTTTGCACCATATAGTATAATTTTATTTCGTATCACTAAATTTTCCACACATGACTTATCAAAAATAATAACAAAAATTTCTTTCCTACAATAAAACCTATAATTACCCCACAAAAGACGTAACCCCACCTACAATATCCCACTATTTACTACTGACCCACTTTTTTAATCCTTGTGCCATTCGAGGAGCAATATCATAGGAACAGAGTAGTAACTATCTTTGCTTGATAGTTGAGATTAAACATTTGCAGTACATCTCAACATTTTGCCCAAAGTGTACAATACATATCAACCCCAAACAGTACTTTATTCCATTATCCTAATGTAATTAAGTGACTCTTATATAGACAAGCTTTAAGGGTCGCATATAAATTACGAAACTATACCTTTTTAAAAGAAATACGTTGCATCATTTTACCATATATCATTAAAATACAAAATCAAATAACTATATTTTTAATCCTATTGAAAATGGATACTAATACAAAAACACCAATAAATAACTAGACATCTTGGGCTTAATCAATTAATTCTTGCCAAATCAATTTTTAAATGTAAAAGTTAACGAACGCCCGTCTGTTAGATGAACAATAATATATTTGAAAAATATTAGAAAAACAAAATAAAGAAAATCATAGCGCATAATAATAAATTTTAAAGTTAAACTACATTAGGAAATAATTAGGTTCATATAATTAATTCAAAATTTAAAATATATTCTAATTTATATTTAACAAATGCTTATTAACGAACGTTTCAGCAAGATCTATTTTTAAATGGTAGCAAAGCTATACTGGGTGAAGGAAAGTCTGATTTTGTAAGAAGCTTTTGGACTAACTCAAACATAAACTTATCTAGTTTTGACTTTTCGTCTTCTTACCAAATTCCAATGGGTATTATTTGTGTAGAAGGTTTGGGGTTTTAACCCCCTACTGAACGCAGCTATCAATTAGGCGGTTTCTTGACTGCGCACATTTCTCTTTACTCCCTCTTTGGAGGTAAAATGATTTGTTCTTTCAAGAATAAGAAAACCCCCACTCAGACCGGAAAAGTCCTCTATTATTTGTGTAGAAAAAACCTAAAAGGGTGTTTCCAGCCAAAGTACTAGTAGAATTGGTATTCCTAATAGTAGCATGGAACATACATTAAGTCAATGTCTTGAAATAGTTCCTACCTAGACTCCATATTTCGCAAACAGTACCAAAGACCAAGTGAAATAGCTCTAATCCTATTTATCTTTATAATCCCTCAACCACGCTCTCTAATAGTATGAGATTATCTCACTGATAAACGCTCTCTCACAAGATTAACTCTTTTAATATTTACATCAAATGTTTCATACATACAACATTTTACTACCCTAGATTCATTAAACATCTCACCTCTAACCTTCTAACGACGAATTTGCTTTTAATGAATCCTTTATATAAATCAAATAAGAAAGTTCGACATACCAATACCATGATAATATCATAAAAAGAAATTTTAGGCAAAACAAGAGCTATAGAAAGACAAGTATATTATATGCAATCAAAAAAAGCAAATTATGGGTAAATAAGAAAGGACAGTAAGAGTTACCAGGAGCAATGTAGCCATAGGATCCAGCAATAGAGGACATACACTCAGAGGCACCACCATCCCAAAGGTATTTAGCAAGCCCAAAATCAGCAACATGAGCCTCATAATCAGAATCCAAAAGTATATTATTACTCTTAACATCCCTATGAAATATCTTTGGGTTACAATCATGATGCAAGTAACACAACCCTTTTGCTGCTTCCACTGCTATTTTATACCTCACATCCCATTGCAAATGTGCTCCTTTCGGTCCGTGTAACTTCTCCCCTAAGCTTCCATTCGGCATGTACTCATACACCAACAAGTTCGTCTCCTTGTTCGATACATATCCCAACAATTTCACTATGTGCCTGTGTCGGATCTTCCCTAAGGTGGCTATCTCGGCTGAAAACCCTAGATCATTCTTGGAACTTGGATTTGACGCCCCTCGATTCAACAACCGTTTTATAGCTACATCAGTTCCACCATCTGGGTCAGGGATTGTCCCTCGGTAGACAATCCCTGCCCCGCCTTTACCAATCACATTGTCTTCCTTAAGGCATTCGATCACGTCCTCCACCTTGAACTCAAGGCGGTGGAATCGTTCAATCTTCCATGCCCTAGAACTTTCTAGACGCTTCTTCCTGTAAATGATCAGTGTGACTAGCGACAACAGCACAACGGTGACTAGTCCAATGATCAAAATGATCAACTTGGATGTACTAAACCGATGCTCAATCGAAGCCGGGTTATAAACAGGGCAGGGTTGAGGCCTATTGACCCAACAAAGATTAGGGTTTCCAATATAAGATGATGTATTGAAAGCATTGAAATGGCCACCAGTTGGGATTTTTCCATACAAATTATTGTAGGAAAGATCAAGCAGAGTAAGACTAGTTATACTGGCAATATCTTCTGGTATATACCCAGTAAGTGAGTTCCTAGATAAATTCAAGACAGCAACAACTTCCAGATCAGAAATCGAACTCGGGATCTCACCGGAGAGAATATTCTGGCTGAAATCAATCTGAATCAAAGTCTTACACCGGCCAATTTCGTCCGGAATCTCACCGGAAAGATTATTAACACTAAGATTCAAATTCTGTAACTGATTCAACCCGAACAACTCCGATGGAATTTCCCCGGAAAATCGATTATTATACAGCAATAATGTATTCAGACTTTTCAAATTCCCAATCGCCGGCGGAATTTTGCCGGTAAAAAGGTTATTGGATAGAATAAGCTCGCTTATTTTCCGAGCTGACATATCCGCTGGAATCTCGCCGGAAAATACATTATCACCAAGCTCTAAAGTAGTTAAGTTCTGCAAATCGAATATTCCCACCGGAATTTCACCGGAGAGTTGATTATTCGAAATACGGAGGCGTTCCAACGACTTACAACTTCCAATCTCTTCCGGGATTGAACCAAACAGAGCATTACCAAACAGAATCAACAGTTTCAATTTTCCGCCATTACAGAGACTCTTGGGAATTTCTCCGGTGATACGATTCCCCGAAACATCAACGGTGATTAACTTATTGTTAGAACCTAAATTACTGGGTAATTCAAAAGTGAAATTGTTATTCCAAACTTGTAATTTCTCCAAATTGGGCAAATCACCAATTCCAGAAGGGATTCTTCCATGGAATTTATTCTGGAAAAGACTGATTAAGGTAAGATTCTTGAGATTAGAGAAACTTTCTGGGATTTCTCCGGTGATAGAGTTGCTTGACAAATCCAAAGACATTAAACTCGTCATTTCAGATAACTCAGTAGGAATTTCACCGGAGAGTTGATTCCTTTGCAAAAACAGAGTATGAACATTCTTCAAATTCCCCAGTGTTTTCGGAATTTCACCGGAGAGATTACACGACGCCATATCTAGAAGCTTCAGTGAAGACAATGAACCAAATTCCGACGGAATTCCACCGGAAAAGGTATTGAAGTATCCTAGAAAGAGCATATTCAAATCCTTTAGCTTGCTTAAACTCGCTGGAATCTTACCGGAAAGTGAATTTCCGTTCAAACCCAGATATTTTAAAGATGACATTTCACCATAATTCTCCGGAATCTCTCCTGAGAAATAATTCCCACCAAGATGAAAGTACAATAACTTCTTCAGATGGTTAACTTGTGTGGGAAGTTTTCCACTGAAATTATTGTTATACACATCAAGATACTCAAGCTCTGACATGTTAGTGAAAATTTCGCCGGGAAACTCGCCGGAGAAATTGTTATTTGAGATATTGATGTATTTAAGAGAAGACAGCAATGAAATTTCAGTGGGTAATTTTCCAGTGAGGTTATTTGCGATAAGAGAGAGATTTTGTAGGTTTTTAAGTAACCCAATTTCAGGAGGAACGTAACCAAATAGTGAGATTCTAGTAATATTGAGTGAAATAACGTGGGAATTATGGTCACAAGAAATACCAGTGAAGTTACAGTGAGGGTTTTGTGGAGTCCAATCATGGAGGCCATGGCCGCCATTGTTGGGGTTTAGTAAGGAGGTTTTGAGTTTGAGGAGGGTTTTATGGTCAGAAGGGATTTCAGCATGGATTTGTGTAGGTAAAAGAAGGAGAAGAAAACAGAGATGGATTATGAAAATGGTTGGAGTTATGGAGTTCATGATAAAAGTGGTGAATAGAGAATATTTATGGGGGATGTATGGTGATATAAGAAGTGTTTGATGTTGGCTTTATAAGAATGAGAGGGTTTGAGAATAGAATTGGATGAATAAAGAATTGGGAGTGGACAGTATAGAATAGTAAGAATACTGATATAGAGAAAAGAAGAACAATGAGGGGAGCAACAAGAGTAGGAATGGCAATTAATTGTCATGCCTAAATAAGAGTGAGGGAGATATAAAACTTGTATGGTAAATTGGTAAATGGCCTAGTGGAGTATTTGGGTAGTTTGTTGTTAGTTTTTTTACTTTTTTCCTTAATTGTGTTTAGGCTTTTTAACTAGCTAGTTGATGAATTAGAATATTTAGTCGTGTGTTATGGTGTACGTAAAAATTTTCACGATATTATACGTATTCAAATGTATGTCCAAAATATATAGAAGTGTGTGTAACGTACATATATACTTCCTCCGTTCCATAATACTTGCTACATTTTCCATTTTGGGAAATTTCATATTACTTGCTACATTTCCTTTTTAATACAAAACCAATCATTTAAAGTTATACCTACTCTTACTTTTATCCTACTCTATATCTAATTACTCCTATTTTTCTTTTTCATTTTTCAACAAACAATATTAAAAAATTCCAAAAAAGCAACTTTTCAACTACTACTCATCATTGCACAGTAACTCCTTAATATTTGTGCCCATTGCAAACGTAGCAAGTAAATCAGAACGGAGGAAGTATACAAAATAACTATTCTAGCTAACAATTGCTTATACAGCTAAGAATTACCCCCAACAGTATATTATCAAACAAGTCCTTCATAATGGGTTAGATAATCGAAGAAATTTATTTAGTAATTTGCTTTAACATTGCTAAAAAAATTAAGAGTAAGGATGGTGATTTATAGGTATTATTGTTCGCTAATTTTAAATTTAATTATAAATAATTGAAAGCTTGAAACTAATCTATATTGGTAGTGAAAAGGGTTAAACTGACGCAAATTGATTCTCTTTTTATTAGAGATCTTTTAAATTATTAAAACATTAGAATTGTAAATGAACCAAATTTAAAATTGAGAACGGGAAAAAAAATAACGTATTAATCTAATTATCTAATGTTTTTGTAATAAATAGCAAAGTCAATAATTAATAGCCGAGAATTTCCATTAGCAATTAAAAATTAAAAAAAATAAAAATCCTTAAAAAAAGTAATGAGATAAATGAATTGAAGCAAACATAGAGAATAGAGGGATAGGGAGAAGCGAGAAGGATGGAGTTTGCATGGAGGGAAGGGAAGAATGGAGTAATGGTGAAGGGTCCCACTCCAGTTGGGTTTATTTGCAGGTTTTGACGGAAAATTGAGGGGTTTTGTCTTATTTGCAAGTCATCCTGGCCCGCTGCCTCACCAACATTTTAATATCGATAGTACTGCATCTGCATCTGCATCTGCATCTGCATCTGCATCATTCAAATTTAACATCTAACCAAATCAATCTATGGCTCGTCTCATCTTTACTTTACTCAGGTTACTGCTTACTCCCTCTCTCCCGATGAATTAGGAGTATAGAAAAAATTGGGGAGAATTAAAAAGGCATTATTATTTGTCGCCACCTTTTTAATGAAATCGTCACCCCTATTAAAAAAAATAAAATAAAAAAAAACAAATAAATTAATGTTACTATAAAAGGAATGAAAACCTGTGTAAAAATTTCAAATTTCAGATATCTAAAAATTTCTTAAACCAAAACCGCTCTGAACCGAAATTAGCTAAATTTTGTAATCGAACTACAATGGCGAACCAAAACGAACAAGAATACGATTCGGTAAGTATGTTGTTCGTTTTCAAATTTATTAAAAAAAATGAAAAAATCTGCTGTTAAAATCGCACAAAATGTGCTATTGTACAATCGCACATTTTGTGCGATTGTACCATGCGATTTTCCTTTTTTTTTTTGTTTTTTTATTCATTATTTATTGTTTTATTTAATTTGTTTATGTAATTTATTGTTTTGTGATTGTATTTATTTATAATTAATTAATGTTTAAGTTTATTTAGGTGACAAATAATAATACCCTTTATTTATTTATTTAAAAAAAATTGAAAAAATGGCATGGAATAATCGCACAAATTGTGCGATTGTACTGTAGCACAAACTGTGCGATTGTACAATAGCAAAATTTGTGCGATTTTACCATGCGATTTTTTTTTTTATTTTTTTTTTATTCATTATTTGTTATTTAATTTATTTATTTAATATATTATTTTGTGATTATGTTTTATTTAATTTATTTATTTAATTTATTGTTTTGTGATTATATTTATTTAAAAATATTTAATAAACTTTATTAAATTTTGATGTTGATTATGTGTAGATTATATTTATTTTGTTTTTATATTTGCAGGACTTTGAAAACTTAGGTGATAACGTAGATTATTCCGATAGATTTGCTACGGATAGACAATTTGCGTCTGTAGATGAGTTACATAATTGGGCTGATGAGATAGCATTTCAAATTGGTTTTCAATTTGTACGTGCTTCTTATAAAATTAAGGAAGGACGTACACGGAAAAGTTGTATTTAGGTTGTCATAGATATGGTAAATATAGGGGTGATTTGAACGTAGATAATGCTGTTAGGCCTGGTACAACATGTAGTGCTTCTGGTTGTAAATTTATGATCATAGGAATTAGCCGTAATCCAGATGAATTTCCTTGGACGATTAGAGTGTGTCCAGGGGTGAAGGGCAGACATAATCACCCGTTCCTTGTATATAGAGAAGGCCAAGTAAGAAGCAATAGATTGAATACAGATATTAGGGAACATATAAGGAATCTCACAGTGACGGGCATGCAACCAGCATTTATAATGACTTCAATTAGGGAGAATTTTCCTGATTATTTTCCAAGCATGAGTCAAATATATAACATGAGACAAGCATTAAGGAGGGAAGAGATGGATGGTAGGACTCCTCTTCAGCATTGTCTGTATTTGGCCAATGAGAAGAATTACATTGTAGGGACAGATGTAGATAGCGACGGTCAGCTAACCAGCACTCATCGTTCAAGTATTATCTTGGTAGTGGCAACAGCTCATTTGATACGCTGTTTAAAAAGGCACACGCACAGATGACTAATCAGCAAGCCAGAATACGACAAGCGCTCCAGGAATCAATGAGGTCGATTCCCCGAACTTCTAGAATTCGCGCATTTGAACCGCTATATGGAGCTGTCTCCATACATGCCTTACAGATTATGTCAATGGAATGGAACCGGATGTTAGAGTTGGGGGATTATGTTTTTGATAGATGCGGTTGTGTTCTTCAGCATACACATGGTCTTCCCTGCGCATGTTTCATGTTTTTGACTGTTAGGAGTACGGGTCTGATTCACCGAAATGACGTACATATCTTTTGGAGAACTTTGAAGTACGCAAAGGCCGGCGAGCCTGACGAAGAAGTTCGAGATGCAAACGCGTACGACAAAGACTATTTTCAAGGGTTGGTCGATGAAGTGTTAAAGGCGGATCCCGCTGTGATTAGACGCATGTCTCAGGTACTTGAAGATGAACTTCATCCAGATGGTACGAATATACCTGAGCCACAAGAAAGCCCACCGAGGAAGGGAAGACCGTCGACAAGCAGAACCCTTAGGAGAAACAAGAGCGTATTCGAGTACAGCAGATCATCCTCAGGGGGTCGCGGTTCCAGATCCTCTTCACGTGGTAGATCAAGCGGCAGATCAAGCGGCAGATCAACCGGCAGATCCACTCAACCTGCATTAGACAAAAGCGTTGTAAACAACATAATATTAAATAACAATAACAAATGTAAAGATGTGCTAAGTCATGTACGAAACCTGTGCCTCTGTCAGGCTGTCCAGTATGCCTCTGCATTCTCTCAGTCTGCTGAGGTCCAGGGTCGGCCTCTGGGGGGTCCACATCTCCGCCCTGGTCTTGTTACGGACATTTGCTAAGCGAAGATGGGGGCGAAAGGGCGGGAAGTACTCGTAAATCCATGTCTGTAAGAGCGTCAGACATCCCGCAATAGTCCGGCAGCCAGCCCTCGACGCCATGCCCAATTGGCGATACAGGTACGCCAGCGTAACAGCACCCCAAGCAATCTCACCCTCATCAGCGGCAACAACAATAATAGGGTGCGGTCTCATCCCAGTTCTGGTCTTATCGACCAGCAGCGTCGAACCCACTATAGCCATATAGTACGCAGTGGTCTGCGTGTCCAATGCCTGGGAACGGTGGCACAGCTCCAGTAACTCACTAACGTTAACGCTTCCATTAACGAAGGTCCCCTTTCTCCGTAACTCAGCCATCGGGTCCCCAAATAAGCTGGCCAGACTCAACTTCCATTCGCCATCCGGCGGATCCATGGGAAGAGCACCATCAATATTAATCCCTGAAATTCGTTGCACGTCGTGCAACATAATCGTCATCTCGCCCCATGGCATATGGAAGGTGTTCGTATCCGGCTGCCACCTCTCCACAAATGTCGCAATCAGGGCACTATCGATGTGCTGGTGCATGATGTACGGCAGACGGCCCAGCTCAGTGGCCGGTAAAACCTGGTACAACTCATCAGACATGTCCCGCAGTCTGATGATAGAGTCGATCGTCTTCTTCCTAAGACGACACTCTAAAATAGGAGGGTCACGCTCCAAAGCCTCGAAAATAACCTTAGCTACGTGCCCTCCGTAGTTAGGAATCAAACGCGTATCGACTGGGCCCCCCGGCTGGGGTTCTCTAATCAGCCACTCTGGATCATCAGCACGTGTGCGCCTCCGCCTACGTGGAGCCGCATCCTCTATATGGCTGCTACCAGCCTGATCAGAAGGCCCAGCCTGATGATAAGGTCGTCTCCTAAACTGAGCTGCAGTTCCCTTGATCGGGGCGCACTGAACAGGGGCCCCAAGTGACTCGTCCTCAAATCCAATAGACTCAGCGACCTCAGTATCCTCGTCGTCTGCGTCAAATGTATCGGTACGCAGGCTAGCCTGCGGCTCAATGTCAGTACGCACTTGGTGTAGCGTACTCGATCATTGGGCCACACTATGTCTGGTAGCCTTTTCCTGCCTAGCCCTCCTGGCAGAACCAGTAACCCCTCTCTCATGGGGGTCCCCCCCTTAGTAACGTAGGTCTAAAAGTATTGCCGCTCAACATGCCTCTAAAAAATCCTTTTCCTCTACCCTGATTTCCAGCCATTTACTACAATTTTTATAATTTAATAAATTATTATAACATTATATTAACATATTTAAAAACAAAATAAATTAAACTTATAAACAAAATAAATTATAAAATTTACTAATAATAATATAAACAAATAATAATAACATTTACAATTAAATTAACATAACAATAACATATAATAATAACAACAACATATAATAATAACAATAAAAACAACAAAATTAAAATTACCATATAATATAAAAAATAACAACAACATATAATAATAACAATGTTTAAACAACAAAATTAAAAAAAATAAACATATAAATAAAATGTTTAAATAATAACAATAATAAATAATAATAATAACAATAACAATAAAAACAACAAAATTAAAAAAAACATATAATATAAATAATAACAATAACAAATAATAATAATAATAATAATAATAATAATAATAATAATAATAATAATAATAATAATAATAATAAAATATTTAATAATGAACTTTATAATTAAAAATATAAAAAAACAAAGGGAAAACCGTACAAAAAAAACAAAAAAAAATTAAAAAACAAAACAAAAACCGTACCAAAAAAAAAACAAAAAAAATTAAAAAAAATAGTGAAAATCGCACAAAACGTGCTATTTCACAATCGCACAAAACGTGCTATGTGACAATCGCACATTTTGTGCGATTCTGAGTGGGTATTTTCGCACTTTTTGTGCGATTTTCTGGAAATCAGCAACGTTTTTCATTTTTTTTTTTTTTAATTTGAATCGAGTTCGAGTTAGAAATTACCTCGTTGTTGCAAGACCGATTCCGAATCCAAAGCTTTAACCAAATTAGTTTTTGAAAGAAGAGTTTAGAGAGTTAGAGTGAAAGAAAGAATTTGATTTTTGAAAGAGTTAGAGTGAAACATTTTAGGGAGTTAGAGTGAGAGAGTTAGAGTGAAAGAATTTAGGGAGTTTGAATTTTGAATTTTGAAAGAGTTAGAATGAAAAAAGTGTTATTGAGTTAGATTTTATAGTAGTTTTAGGTTGATGGCATTTTTGAAATTTTTTATTTTTTATTTTTATTTTTTATTTTTTTAAAAAATAGGGGTGGCGATTTCATTAAAAGGGTGGCGACAAATAAAAATTAGGATTAAAAAAATGGTAATAAATAAAGAGAGAATAAATTGTGTAGATGAAATTAAAAGAGGTTAAAATATATGGATGAGATTAAAATTAAGTAATGGGTCATAATCCAAAAATAGAAATGTTGCAATTTAAGTAGGACGGACGAAAATATAAAATGTTACAAATTATAAGAGACAGAGGGAGTATTTTATAATATTTGCTATACTTAGTTTGACATGTTATATGGAAAAATATCAAAATCACTAATAGGTATTATGGAACGGAGTGTTATACTTCGTCTTTGTGAGTTTTATTCATGTTTAATGTTTATTTTATATTACCATTAATGTGTAATAAAAAACGGGCCGGTCCTGAGCTTTTAGGGGCCCGGAGCTAAAAATATTTTATGGGCCCTTAACTATTTTATTTTTATGGCCCCTCATCTATTATGTAGACATAAAAAAAAGGGAAATTCCACATGGTAGCATCAAGTTTTAATGAAATGCCAATGGTAGCACTTTTTTAAGAAAATTTCACATGGTAGCATCCAGTTTATGCACTATCTAATTGCCGTAGCATTTTCCGTTCAGTTATTGTTAAATTCTGTTAAATTCATCATTTTGTAAGTTTTTTCCACATGGTAGTATCCAGTTTTTGTTTATTTACCATTTTAACTTTTAATTCACCATTTTAATGTGTTAATTCACCGTTTAATTCATTAACGCTCATAAATGTTTAATAATTTCATTTAAAAAAATTATAAATGTTGAATAATAATACGGAAAAAATAATTTTAACATTTAATTCACCATTTTAATGTTTAATTCATCGGTCGAAACAAGTACACTTTCGAATAAGTACTTGTTTCGATCGAATTTTTGAAAGAGTTATCCCATAAGGATAGTAGCCACGTCCGTTGTTTCAAAAAAAATCGTTATGATGGGTAAAAATGACGTCAAATATCATTTTCGGTCTATGTATCGGAAAATAGGCGTATAAGTACTTGCTTCGACCGGATTTTCGAAAGAGTTGCCCCATAAGGGTATTTACAACGTCCGTTTTTTTTAAAAAATCGTTATGACTGGTAAAAATGACGTCAAATATCTTTTTCGGTTTACGTATCCAAAAATAGGTGAATAAGTACTTGTTTCGACTCGATTAGATAGTTTCTTATAATTTTTCAATAAAATTATTAAACATTTATGAGCGTTAATGAATTAAACGTTGAATTAAACATTAAAACAGTGAATTAGAAGTTAAAATGGTAAATTAACAAAAACTGGATGCTACCATGTGGAAAAAAAAACTTACAAAATGATGAATTTAACGGAATTTAACAAGAACTTAACGGAAAATGCTACGGCAATTAGATAGTGCATAAACTAGATGCTACCATGTGGAATTTTCTTAAGAAAGTGCTACCACTGGCATTTCATCAAAACTGGATGCTACCATGTGGAATTTCCCTAAAAAAATTATAGATTTATTATCATTATACAAAAAATGTAAATATCAATAATCAATATATAATCAAATAAAAATTATTCATACAAGCATTTTTCAATAAAAAAAAATGATAGTAGTGTCTAAATTAAAAAATTTAATTATAGACATAAACTAATTATAGACATAAACTTTCCTTTTTATACTCATAAAAGTTTAATCATTATAAAATTACTAATTTAATGTATTAACATTATAACATTAATTAATAATCTAACGGTAACACACTAACACAAAACTAAAAATAAAAAATGTTCTAACATGATAATCAAATTAATCATTAAAAATTACTCACAGATAAATTAATAAATTAAAAATTACTTTAAGTAGGTCAGTTGTGATTATTAGGTTTTAATTTAAATACCAGAGTTTTTTTTAAAGAGCAAATTTTAAATGGTGATATAACCATTAATTACGAATTAAACATAAAATTAAAATCAAATTTGAATTGTCAAAGTTAAAATTTAATTTTAATAAATTATAATGTATGATTATGAATTAAGCATAAAAAATTACAATACAATAATGCCACGATGCTGCCTGCTGGTTGCTGATTTTTGCCGGCGAGTTGCATTAGTGAGTAGAAAACAGTAGAAGAATGTGAGTTAGTAGGAGTACTAGACATATTAGGAGACATGCGTAGGGTAAGTTCCTAATTTTTAGACATCGCCACCCTTTTTATTTTATCGTCACCCCTTTTTAATGAAATTACTAAAATGCCCTTAAATCCAATTTTAATTATAAAATCAACCATTATTATTTCTAAACTAAATTTAGTGGAATATATTTATTTAATGACATTTAATTTATATCATTATTTTAATTTTCTAATAGTTTATATAATAGATTTTAATGACATTTATTAAATCTTTTTACAACATAATTAAAAAAAATCATATAAAAACTTTTCGTGGTATAGGATTTAAGGACATTTTTTATAATTGACATGACAGACTATAGTAACAATTACATATGTCACTAAATGTTGAACATTTAGTGTCTAATAATCCTGAATTTAATCGCTAAGTACTACTAAATTAGTGGGACAATATATAAGTCTGTAATATATAACTAAAGCTACTAAAAGTAGTGGGACAAATACGTATTATTATACTAAGTCCGTAAGGCATTTATAGTAGTGACAAAACAAGAAAAAGGGACAAACCAAGTCACTTGCACAGCCGACTCGGCTGTCCCTTAGGATGAGCTAAAGCCGAATCGGCTTTAGCTTCTGGAAAGTGCATGTTTTGGTCAGAAGGCATCGCCAACTCGGCGACCCTTCTTTTTGACCCATCGCCGAGTCGGCGATCAGGGCTGGGAAATGACCGTTGCTTTTCTTCCCGTTTTCCTTGTGTTTAATGCTTTGGATTCTTCTTAATACTCTTGATTTTCTGATTAATTAGGGAGTATTAAGGGCCATTATTCTCTAGAATTATGGCATTGATGTTTATGATCATCAATATGATCATAATGGTGATTAAGTGCAAAGGCTCCTCTATTGAGTATAAATAGAGACCTTTGGATGAAGAATTCTTTGCACCTTTGTTCTGAATTCTTGTTTTCTTCCTCTTGATTGTTCTTGCTAATCTAAGAGAGTAATTAACTCTTACTTAGCTTTCCATTGCTTATAATTCTCAAACACTTGTTATTACGTTATACATCCTAAGTACTAAGGGTGTATTGTAGTTGATTGTATCTCGTTGTGAATTTCCAAACTTCTAAACCCAAGTACCTTTGTGGGGGAAATATCACAAAAGGATAGTGAGCACACGCCTTCAACTAGTATCAAGTTCCCGGGTAACGGTCGTCGTTACAAGCTAATATTCATTATATTTTAGTATTGTAATCATTTTGTAATTTCATTTTTGTCATCAACAAAGAGGTTTATACAAATTCCCGATTGTAATTTGTATTGCATTATTTACGTTCCTTAATAATCTTTTGTGATATTCTTCATCGATGGCAACAATGAAGGATTTTACCACTTACTTTGCTAAGTTAGAAAAGTTTGTCGGCGTCGACTTTAGACGTTGGCAAAAGAAGATGATGTTTATGCTCACTACCTTGAATGTGGCTTATGTGATAAGTTCACCTAAGCCGGATGCACCTAAGCCGGATGATCCGGAGACCGAGGTGCTTGAACAAAATCGGAAGAGGTCCAAATGGGACAACGATGTCTTCATTTGCCGGGGTCACATCCTCAATGGCATGCAAGATGCCTTGTTCGATACTATCAATAGCATGACTCCGCTAAGGAGTTGTGGGGTGCTTTGGAGAACAAATACATGGCGGAGGATGCTAGCTCCAAGAAATTCCTAGTAAGTAATTTTAATTCATATAAAATGGTAGAAGATCGCCCTATAATTGATCAATTTCATGAATTACAAAGGATGCATGCTAACCTAAAATTGCATAAAATTGAAATTGATGAGGTCTTCTTAGTGTCAAGCATTATAGACAAATTGCTTCCCTCTTGGAGGGATGTTAGACATGCTCTTAAGCATAAAAGAGAGGAGATTACACTCTCCGATCTTGGACAACACATTATATATTGTCGAGTCTAGCATTCGGGTTCATGAGAACCGAAATGATGAAAATCCTAATGTTGCTACTATCAACATGGTTGGGGAAGGGAAACTACCATCCCGTCCTGGAGATAAGAGGAAGAGAAATGATTCTTCCAAGGGCAAGGCTACTATTCCCAATACCGAAAAGGTATGTTGGGAGTGTGGTAAACCCGGGCACCAAAGGAAAAATTGCTTCGTTCTAAAGAACAAGCAAAAGAAGGCAAAGGGGAGTGATCAAGCTTTAACAAGCAAAGGACCATCAACTCAAGGTAATCTTGCAATTTTGAATGAAAATTCTAATATAAGTTTTTCATCTATGAATACTAATATTAGTGCTTTGCAGGATGATTCTTTGTCTTGGTGGATCGATTCAGGGGCATCGAGGCATGTTTGCAATTCTAGACAATGGTTTGAATCCTTTAACAAGGTTGTTGATGGGGAGCATCTCTACATGGGAAACAATGCACCTATCATGATCCAAGGCAAATGACAAGTTGAACTATTGTTTACTTCGGGGAATCTCTTAGTTTTAAGAGATGTGTATTTTGCACCCGAAATAGGTAGAAATTTAGTCTCGGGTCCTATTTTGAATCGATTGGGCTACAAACTAGTGTTTGAAGCCGATAGGTGTATTATCTCTAAAAATAATTTGTTTATTGGTCGTGCTTATTTATGTAATAGTTTATTTAAATTATCTTTAGATTTAAATAAGAATGCTATATGTAATGTTTTAAGTATGAATGAAAGTGATGATTTGCATTATTTGTGGCATGTTAGACTAGGACATGTTAATTTTGATAAAATTTCTTTTATGTCTAAGCATGATTTTATTCCTATGTGTGTTAAAATGTCTAAAAATTGCAAAACGTGCATGTTAAATAAGATCACTAGAGCACCTTTTAAAAGTGTTGAAAGAAAATCCGAAATTTTGGAGTTAATCCATAGTGATCTTTGTGATTTTCATAGTACACCGTCTTTGGGAAATAAAAAGTATGTTATAACTTTTATTGATTATTTTCTCAAAGTTTTGTTATGTATATCTTTTACATACAAAAGATGAGGCTCTTGAACACTTTAAAGTTTACAAAAATGAAGTAGAATTACAAATTGGTAGTAAACTTAAAAGGTTAAGAACCGATATAGGAGGTGAATATTACGATCCTAATTATTTTAATTCAATGGGTATAATACATGAAACAACCGCCGGTTATGCACCACAATCAAATGGTGTGGCGGAGAGGAAAAACCGTACTCTATAAGAGATGGTTAATTCCATGTTATCCTACTCGGGTTTGAGTGATGGATTTTGGGGTGAAGCAATGTTGACGGCTTGTCACATTCTTAACCGAGTTCCAATGAGAACGAATAAGGAAACTCCTTGTGAACTTTGGTACAAAAAGAAACCTAACTTAAGTTATCTTAAGGTTTGGGGTTGTAGGGCCATTGTAAGAGTGCCCGGTAACAAGAAAAAGAAACTCGGTGAACGAGGTCTTGAATGCATTTTTATAGGCTATGCTATTCATAGCAAAACCTATAGGTTCTATGTTATAGAACAAAATGACTATATATCGATTCACTCGATTATAGAGTCAAGAGATGCGATTTTTGATGAAAATAGATTTTCATCATTGAGTAGACAAAGAAATCTACAAGTTTGTGCCAATGACAATGTTGATAATAATCAACACGGTTCACTTCTAGATGTTGATGAAAGTCAACAAATAGATGAACAAGATTTAGTTGATCCTATTCCTAAACGGAGTAAGAGACAACGGAAAGCTAAAAGCTTTGGACCGGATTTCAATGTATACTTGGTTGAAGGTGATAGAAGTGAAGTATCTTCTAGCGTTCCATATTTGTATAATGTAGAAGGTGACCCATTGACTTATAGCGATGCTATGACATCACATGATAGCGCTTTTTGGAAAGAAGCTATTGATGATGAGATGCAATCCATCATGGGAAATAACACTTGGGTGTTAGTGGATCTTCCTTCTACTTGTAAACCAATCGGTTGTAAGTGGATTTTCAGAAAGAAAATGAAAATCGATGGTACTATTGATAAGTTCAAAGCCCGTTTAGTGGCACAAGGCTTTAGACAAAAGCACGGTATCGATTATTTCGATACATATGCACCGGTTGCAAGAATAACCACTATTCGGTTATTGGTAGCATTAGCTACAGTCTATCATCTAGAAATACATCAAATGGATGTTAAAACCGCATTTCTATATGGGGAATTAGATGAGGAAGTTTATATGAACAACCCGAAGGGTTTGTTTTGAAAGGGCAGGAGCAAAAGGTGTGTAAACTTGTGAAGTCCTTATATGGACTTAAACAAGCACCTAAGTAGTGGCATCAAAAATTTGATGAAACCATATTGTCTTTTGGATTCAAGTTGAATCAAGCCGATAAGTGTGTATATAGCAAGGTTGATAGCCATGGTAATGGCGTTATCATTTGCTTATATGTCGAGGACATGCTTATCTTTGGCACTTGTAAAGCACAAGTCCAAGAGACAAAAGACTTTTTGTCTAGATCCTTTCAGATGAAGGATATGGGGGAGGCTGATGTGATCTTAGGTATTAAGATCATAAGGCAAGGGAACCGTATTAAGTTAAGTCAAGCTCACTATGTTGAGAAGATACTTAAGCGGTTTAACATGCTTGATAAAGCGCCGGTCTCTACTCCCATGGAACCGGATATGAAATTTGCAAAACATACCGGTCAACAAATTTCACAATTGGAGTATTCAAAGGTCATAGGATCTTTGATGTATGCTATGACGAGTACTACGCCTGACATAGCATTTGCGGTTGGTAAACTTAGTAGATTTACTAGTAACCCGGGTCCCCATTATTGGATGGCGATAAGGAGAGTATTAAGATACTTGTTGCGTACCAAGGATTATGGTATTGCGTATAGCGAAGAACCTCCTATTCTAGAAGGTTATTCCGACGCTAGCTGGATCACTAATGAAGAGGATAACTCTTCTACTAGTGGATGGGTGTTTGTTTATGGGGGAGGTGCCATTTCTTGGTCCTCTAAGAAACAAACATGTATAGCCGACTCTACGATGTCAGCTGAGTTTATAGCACTTGCTTCAGCAGCTAATGAAGCAGAGTGGTTGAAGAATCTCATGTTTAAGATACCCTTGTTGCCTAAGCCAATTTCACCTGTGGCAATCCATGCGAATTGCATGACGGCTTTAGGTAGAGCTTATAGTCAAGTATATAATGGTAAGTCTCGTCATATTGATCTTAGGCATAGCCTAGTGCAAGGACTTATTATTAACGGGGTCATAACTTTTGACTATGTGAACATTAAGTTCAATGTGGCGGATTCGTTTACGAAGGCCATGAATAGAGATTCAATTGAGAAAGCCTCAGTTGAAATCGGTTTATGTCAATAAAATCATTTGGGAAGGCCCAATTCACGCATGAGTAACATCGTGTCTGAATTCAATGTGGTAAAGTCCTCTTGATTTTTGTTAAAGCAACTCGTTATATGACCCATCGTTGCTTTGTACCGTGATGGAATAAGGTACTCGTCTTGAAAGTTCTCAAGATCAAGGGTTGAAGAGCTCTTGGTGTTATATCCACGTCACGGGGATATGTTTTATACGTACTGAGAACCTACCTATATAAGTTTGAAGTGTGGCCGCTTCAAGTAGTCAAGATTGGCATAATGACTATGATAAACTTATGAATAAGATACGGACACGGCCTTATCATGTGTCAAGTTAATAACTTTGTGTTATTTGTTTTGTGTGTACTACATCTTCAAGTGGTTGGAAGGGTCATTTGATTCAATTCCTTATAGAAATCAATTTTCGCTCGATCATATGATAAGTGTGTTGTACTAGGCGTTAATTCAATCCGAAGGGATATTAGCCTTGATGCATGAAATGTATTATGAGTTTTGGTAAATGAGAGGCTTATTATACCCAAAATGGGGGACGATTGTTGAACATTTAGAGTCTAATAATCCTAAATTTAATCACTAAGTACTACTAAAGTAGTGGGACAATATATAAGTCCGTAATATATAACTAAAGCTACTAAAAGTAGTGGGACAAATACGTATTATTATACTAAGTCCGTAAGGCATTTATAGTAGTGACAAAACAAGAAAAAGGGACAAACCAAGTCACTTGCACAGCCGACTCGGCTGTCCCTTAGGATGAGCTAAAGCCGAATCGGCTTTAGCTTCTGGAAAGTGCATGTTTTGGTCAGAAGGCATCGCCGACTCGGCGACCCTTCTTTTTGACCCATCGCCGAGTCGGCGATCAGGGCTGGGAAGTGACCGTTGCTTTTCTTCCCGTTTTCCTTGTGTTTAATGCTTTGGATTCTTCTTAATACTCTTGATATTCTGATTAATTAGGGAGTATTAAGGGCCATTATTCTCTAGAATTATGGCATTGATGTTTATGATCATCAATATGATCATAATGATGATTAAGTGCAAAGGCTCCTCTATTGAGTATAAATAGAGACCTTTGGATGAAAAATTCTTTGCACCTTTGTTCTGTATTCTTGCTTTCTTCCTCTTGTTTGTTCTTGCTAATCTAAGAGAGTAATTAACTCTTACTTAGCTTTCCATTGCTTATAATTCTCAAATACTTGTTATTACGTTATACATCCTAAGTACTAAGGGTGTATTGTAGTTGATTGTATCTCGTTGTGAATTTTCAAACTTCTAAACCCAAGTACCTTTGTGGGGGAAATATCACAAAAGGATAGTGAGCACACGCCTTCAACTTGTATCAAGTTCCCGGGTAACTGTCGTCGTTACAAGCTAATATTCATTATATTTTAGTATTGTAATCATCTTGTAATTTCATTTTTGTCATCAACAAAGAGGTTTATACAAATTCCCGATTGTAATTTGTATTGCATTATTTACGTTCCTTCATACTAAATGTCAAATAAAGTATCACTTAATTACTTTATAGTAGGACCATTTTCACTTTTTATACTATTCATCATTTGATATTGTTTTGCATAGTGTGGCTATTAAACGAAAAAAAACTAGTTATGTGGGATCTTGTTTTATTCATCTCGTCAAATACTTTCATAATATCAAATTTTAATAATTTTTAGTTGAGTATAATTCTAGATATCAGCAACCCGACAAACGCATTGGTCTGCATAAAAAGGTATTTTGGTGTAAGTAAAAAAAAACAGAGATCGAATACAATATTGATGAGAATTGAAAACAAGGTTTATTTACTTGCTTAAAACAAGTAAGATTTTTTGATAATGCAGCCTAAGAAATTTAATAGGAAAATTCAATTTTAAAATTATAAATTTCTTTCTTTAAAAGTTAAAGTTATAATAAAGTTGGAATATTTAAAAGATAAATTAAAATTCAAACCTTTAAAAGCTAAATAGTGAAAGTTTGTATATACTTCTATAAAGTAAAATTTCCTACTTAAGTAAACTTAGTCGTGTATAATTAAAAGTTATAAAAATTTACATTATAAAAATATTATTTAAGATAAATAAAATAAATTTTCAATTGACTATATTTTGGAACGAATTAATCAAAAGAAAATTTTTGATGATTCAAACAACCCAACACCAGTTGACACGTGACTCGAACTTTAATTGATTTCGAAATCAGATTTTGCAATGATTCAAATTCATTTCAGTCTATATAATTTTTGCAATGATTAAACTTCATTTCAATCTATATGATTTTGATATTTTCATAGCTTAATTAGTGTATAATGTTGTTCGTTCAGGTCATCGTTGATTCCGAGATAGGTGTTTCATATTGTTTTTACATAACTGTACATCATTTTTAAAGTCGAAGCAAATCGGATTCGGTTACAATGTCTTGTAAATTTCGAGCCATCGTGTCTGTTTGTAACACCTCTAGTTTTGATATATTAAAAAAAATTGTATATCAACAATTTAGCCCCTCTATTTTAAAACCCTGTAGGCTTCGCCCGTGCGAACAATTGATTTTCAATCAAACTGTGACTAACTATTTGATCCGAAATCAGCCTGATAATCCAAATTTGACCTCTAGGCAAAACAGGCTACGTGAGAGAAGTGGTAAAATTAAAAGGTGTAGATGAAACGGTAGGAAAAGAGATAAAACACTGGAAGTTCTGAGTTTACTCTAGTCTACTTCACATAGAAAATAGGGTAAATAAAAGTAGAAACAGGGTGGTCAAATTTAAGAAGATGGACATGACAATTGACAGGAGCTAATTTGACGGCGTGATAATAACGTCTAAAATCCAAAATGATCCGCAAATACGTGGCCCCACTTAATATCCATTTACAACTATACAACTGCTCGTATAACTAAAAATTACTTACTCCGTTCCATAATACTTGCTACAATTTACTTTTTTACGCAATTTAATGTAAATTTTAATTATTAATATCTTAAACTACACTTATCTAAAAATTATAAAAATATGCGATTAGACGATTCAAACAAGATTCCACTTGACTATATTTTTACTTGCACATTAGTCGCAGTGTGTAAAATAAGCTTGAACGATGAATAGCGCACAAAATCAAAATGTAGCGAGTATTTCGGAACGGAGGAAGTACTTCCTCCGTTTCATTTTAGTTGCACCATTGGCTTTTGCACATTATTTAAGGGCTGTCAAATCAATATGGTAAAAGTAGAAATGATGTATGATTGATAGTAATATGTGGGGTAGAAATTAAAAAAAATTATTATAAATAGATAGTGGTTGTGACTTGTGGGTATATAATAATTAATGAGATGATGTATGATTAATGGCGATATGTGGTAAGAATAAAGTGAGGATAAAATAAATAGATTTTTTATGCCAAAAATAGTAATGTTGCAAGTAATATGAAACTTCCAAAAACGGTAAGTGTTGCAAGTAAAATGAAACGGAGAAAGTATAAAATTTTGCTATTATGAAAATTTGCAACAACATAAATAAAGTAAAATCCCACATGACATGATTATGTTATTTTCTCATAACCGCAACATGCAAAGTACTTTAAATTAGAGCTGTTCATGGGCGGGCGGGCGCGGGTAGCGGGGCGGGTATTTGCTACAAAATCTACCCGCGGGCAGAAAAATTCAAATGCCCGCCCGCGATTGCGGGCATATTTTTTTGTCGCTACCCGCCCATTTTTAAAGCGGGCGGGTGCCGCGGGCGCCGCGGATATTTTCTCATAAATACCAAAAATACAATATAAAATATAAAATTAAGTTTTGATAATAATTAAAATACAATACATAGTCCAAAATACTACAAATACATAAAATGTCTCAAAATAATCAAATTACATATATATTAAAATACTCTAGAAATTAGAATGGTAATGGAAAAACTAAAAAACTAAAGTTGAAGAAATGAAATGAAATGGAGGAGTGAGTCAGTGAGGGACGGCGCAGTGTATGTAGTATGTACTATGTACTAAAAACTAAAAACCTAGAATACTTTAATAGTTTAACCCTAAATAAGTAAGGAGTATTAAAATGTATTGGACATGGACTCATGAAGTAGTGGACTGAAATTGTTGGGTATTAAAAAAAAGCCCAAAGAATATTATTATTTATTAATATATTAAAATAAGCGGGCGGGCGGGTATACCCGCGGGTATTTTTTATTGTCGCTACCCGTCCATTTATCTTGGCGGGCGGGTATTACCCGCCCAAACTTTAAATTTTTTTTAAAAATGCTACCCGCGCCCGCCCGTTTTTCGAGCCGTGCAGGCCGGGCCTGGCGGGTAGCCCGCCCATGAACAGCTCTACTTTAAATAATAATAATGAGTTAATTTTAGTGCAATTAAAAAAGAACAGATAAGAGAAATGAGTTTTGTTAATGAAAATAATAATATTTGGAAATTAATGAATATATAATTAATTATGTAAATGATACTAAGAATAAAGAATATATTTTGATAAATAAAAATAATACGAAACAAAAGTGATAATGTAAAATAGAAATTGTAGAAGAGAGCGAGAGGGAGAAGTAAGTAGTTAGTACTTTTTCCCGTTCAAATTTAATTGCAATATTAGAAATATTGCATTATTATTCATGACCCTAATTTATAATTTCTTCATGACCTTTTTGCACATAAAGTGTTAGCAAAACGTTAAGAAACATTAATTTCGAACCTTTAAGGCTGTTGTACGCCTATATGCGACTCACCATTTTAAATGCCATTAGTCTCAATCATTTTCCTCAAAATATAAACCCAAACTCCAGCATCTTTAGATTCGGGGAAAAAAATATGATTTTAATGAAAAATGGTAGATTTGAGGGTTATATTTTGGGGAAAAAGGTTCAAACTGATGGCATTTCGAATGGTGAGTCGCATAAATATGCATACAACAGCCATAAAGTTTCAAAATTAACGTTTGCTAACGTTTTTATGTGCAAAAAGGTCATGATGAAACATTTACGTAAACCTCAGGGTTACCGCGTGGATTTTTTTAAAAGTTTTGGTTACCACGTGGAAAACCCAAAACCTCAGGATTACCACGTGAAATTTCCCAAAAAAAAAAAAAGAAAAAAGCCAACAAATAAAGGCCCAACTTAAAAACCCTTAATCGACTAACCCTATTAAAAAACTCCAAGTTGTTTTCATCTAGTTTATATAGTGCTTCCGAACCAATTTAGTTATCCCATTTGCTTGGGCACACTTGTCGAGGTAACATTTTGACTCTTGATATCTCTAATTATGTTTAAATAAAAATTATGAAAATTTAATAAGAATAATCCTTGCACTAAGATGAATCAAACAAGATCTCAAATGACCATGTTTTAATTTATGGATTAAAAATAAAATATAAATTAAACGAGATTGATAAATATTGTTAAAACCCAAATGGGACAACTAAATTAGTTCGGAGGCAATATATAGTATAAGTGACTTTCATCCCATTTTTATTAATGTAATCTTCATAATGTTTTGTGGTTCGATTTTGTTACTCACATTCTCCCTTTTTTGAGCTCAAAAACTCATTTAATTACAACGGTGGATGAAGTAGTACTATAAGATTTCTAGGTAAGTATGTGTGGAATGAGATTATTAGAGTACTACTTTAAGCTCAAAAACCCATTCAATTACAATTAGTTGTTATAATTTGCTTTGTTTGTTGATTTTTAAGACTTTCAACTATGAAATATATGCAACAATTAGCAAGTTATTTTAGATTATGATGATTTGTGAACTAATTATGAAATGCGAATATTTATTAAGAAATGATATAATGAATTGAAAAAATGGGTCACATGACCCAAAGTATATGGGTCAAATGACCTGGAAAACCCGAATGAATTCAAACAAAAAAAAATCTTTTGACCGAAAGTGAAATACTCTCTTAGTTTTATTTTAAATGTCTTATTTGTTTTTTTGCACGTTTGTTAATAACCTAACTCAATACTTAATAGTGATAATATAAAAACTAATATTAATAAATAATTTTTAAAACGAATCAAAAAAATTTCATGGGAAATTCCATGTGGTAAACCTGAGGTTTTGGGTTTTCCACGTGGTAACCAAAACTTTTAAAAAATCCATGTGGTAATCTTGAGTTTTACCAAATTGTTCCACTATGACCTGTTTGCATATAAAACGTTAACAAAATGTTAGCAAACGTTAATTTCAAAGCTCTAAGGTTGTTGTACCGTGTACGCCTATTTATGCGGTTCACTATCTCAAATGCCATCAGTTTCAACCTTTTTCTCCCAATATATAAACCCTAACTCTACCATTTTTTGGATTTAGGGGAAAATATATGATTGGGAAAAAAAATGATAGAGTTGGGGTTTATCTTATGGGGAAAAAGGTTGAAACTGAAGGCATTTGAAATGTTAAGTCGCATAAATAGGCGTACAACAGCCCTAAAGCTTCGAATTAACGTTTGCTAATGTTTTTATGTGCAAAAAGGTCACGATAGAACAATAACGTAAACTTTAGAGTTACTGCGTGGATTTTTTAAAAGTTTTGGTTACCACGTGGAAAACCCAAAACCTCAGGGTTACCACGTGGAATTTCCCAAATTTCATTTAACTATAATTTAATGCATAGATAAAAACTAAAATACAAATTAAGAGTGATTAAAAGATATAATGAAGTAGTACTTCAAAAGTAAATAAAATATTTGAAAAAAAATGGAGTATCATTTCTTTATTTTAATTTTCAACTTGTCTTCTATCCATTTTTCTAATTTTAGGTTTAGTCTGTTGCATTTGATGACATCTTATTTCCTTGTCAGTCATCATTTTACCCAAGAATACAAACTCAATCACTCATTAGTCATTATTACTTGGTGATACTGAATACTGATAATGGAATTGATGTGTACTTCCTCCGTTCCGAAATACTCGCTACATTTCATTTTTGGACACTATTCATCGTTCAAGCTTATTTTAAATATTGCGACTAATGTGTAAGTAAAAATATAGTCAAGTGGGATCTTGTTTGAATCGTCTAATCGCATACTTTCATAATATTAAATTTTTATAATTTTTAGATAAGTGTAGTTTAAGATATTAATGATCAAAAATGTGCATTGGATTGCGTAAAAAAGTGAAATGTAGCAAGTATTATGGAACGGAGGAAGTATAAATTTTTATGATATGAAGTATTTCCTCCAATTTATTTTAATTGTCCTATTTAATTTTTTACAAATATCGATGTAATATTTTGACTCTTAATATCTTTAATTATGCTTATATAAAAATTATGAAAAATTGATATAGATAATACTTATATTGAGACGAATCAAACAAGGTCTCACATGACTATTTTAATTTATAGATTAAGAATAAAATACAAATTAAAAGAGAGATAAATAATGTGTTGAAATGCCCATTATTACCCACATGTGAGCTGTCCCACATTGGAGAAAGAGAAGAGTGTGCATCACTTTATATACTCAAGGAGTAACTCCTACTATTACCAATTGGTTTTAGTAGTGAACCTTCTTTGGGTTTATGAGTGGGCTACTACTTCTCTTCCTTGTTTGGGTTGCCTAGGCCCATTTTCTAAATTCTATCATGGTATCAGAAGCCAGGGTGACAAGAGGTCACAGGTTCGAATCTCAACCACCCCTCATTTAAAGTGGAAAATTTAGCGCCATGTATGAGGAGGGCATGTGCTGCATCCACACTTCTAGCCCAAAGGGCTCTCGTGTGAGGGGGCGTGTTAGAGTATATAACATATCCTGGGGCCTCAACCATCAGCTTAAGCTTTTGGTTGAGTTGGTTCCTTATCATGGTATCAGAGCCCGGTTTGTTGTTGGGCCTTTATACTGGGCATTTAATCTTACCACTGGTTAAGGGGCCTTTAATTGGATGTTCATTCCCAATAGGTTTGTAACCCTTCTGGTGGGCTAAAATTCTAAGGACACTCACATGTGAGGGGGAGTGTTGAAATGCCCATTATTACCCACATGTGAGTTGTCCCACATTGGAGAAAGAGAAGAGTGTGCATCACTTTATATACTCAAGGAGTTTCTCCTACTATTACCAATTGGTTTTAGTAGTGAACCTTCTTTGGGTTTATGAGTGGGCTACTACTTCTCCTCCTTGTTTGGGTTGCCTAGGCCCATTTTCTAAATTCTATCATAATGGAAGGGAAATTCCACATGGTAGCATCCAGTTTTGATGAAATGACAGTGGTAGCACTTTCTTAAGAAAATTCCACATGGTAGCATCTAGTTTATGCACTATCTAATTGCTGTAGCATTTTCCGTTAAGTTCTTGTTAAATTCCGTTAAATTCATCATTTTATAAGTTTTTTTTCCACATGGTAGTATCCAGTTTTTGTTAATTTACCATTTTAACTTTTAATTTACTATTTTAATGTTTAATTCACCGTTTAATTAATTAACGCTCATAAATGTTTAATAATTGTATTGAAAATTTATAAGAAACTATCTAATCGGGTCGAAACAAGTACTTATTTACCTATTTTTGGATACGTAAACCGAAAAAGATATTTGACGTCATTTTTACTTGTCATAACGATTTTGTTTTCAAAAAACGGACGTTTGTAAATACCCTTATGGGACAACTCTTTCGAAAATCTGGTCGAAACAAGTACTTATACGCCTATTTTCCGATACGTAAACCAAAAATGATATTTGACGTCATTTTTACCAATCATAACGATTTTTTTTGAAACAACGGACGTGGATACTATCCTTATGGGATAACTCTTTCGAAAATTCGATCGAAACAAGTACTTATTCGAAAGAGTACTTGTTTCGACCGATGAATTAAACCTTAAAATGGTGAATTAAATGTTAAAATTATTTTTTCTATATAATTATTCAACATTTATAATTTTTTTCAATGAAATTATTAAACATTTATGAGTGTTAATGAATTAAACGGTGAATTAACACATTAAAATGTCGAATTAAAAGTTAAAATGGTAAATCAACAAAAACTGGATGCTACCATGTGGAAAAAAACTTACAAAATAATGAATTTAACGGAATTTAATTAGAACTTAACGGAAAATGCTACAGCAATTAGATAGTGCATAAACTGGATACTACCATGTGGAATTTTCTTAAAAAAGTGCTACCATTGGCAATCCATTAAAACTTGATGCTACTATGTGGAATTTCCCATAATATAAAAAACAAATGGGACAATTGAAATGAATTGGAGAGTGTATGAATTATATCATTCCCATAGTAATAAAAGTTTAATCATAAAAGTGTTTTTTATTCACAAGTTTCCATCACCAGGTAATATCACATGTACAAAGAAATGAATTTTATGAAAAAAAATATAATATTGTTGAAGGAGAATGAATATGATCATTAATTTTGTCAAGAGATATAAACAGGCGGTTAAAGTTATTCCTATTTGTCATTTAGAGTTATTCTATTTTTTGGTTCCCATAATGAATCTTTTTTAAAATCATAATTTTGACAATTGTTCTTCTCATTTTACTATGTTAAAACTTAAAATGCTTATGGTACTCATATATTCCTAATTTTATTTTGACATTTTTATATTTCTTATGGTATTTATATGTTTCCCACTAACTTTATCACAATATTTTTTTCACTAACTTTCTTTTAATTTTTTTAAATGTTTATAGTCTCTACTTTTTATCAATCAAATTTATTGTTAATCAAATAATATCTACTATTTAAAAGATTTTTTTTCTTAATTACCTTATATATTGTCCTTATTTATTAAAAAATTATTAATTGATATGAGTAAAATCGAATTTAGTTTTAAAAAAGGAATTGATAAAAATCTATGTCGTCTCTTTGGAGACATCTGATAAAAATCTATGTCAATAAGTTTTTTCTTTTTTTAGGAAAACTTATTTGTTAAAGACTTACTACAACATAATTTGTTTTTAGTGGGATATATTTAGCGACATTTAATTTAAATGTCGCGCTATTTTCAATTTCTTATAGTGTATATGTATAGAAGATTTAGTGACATTTATAAGACTCATTAGCAGCATATTAAAAAGTCACACTAAAGTTTTTAACGACATAGGATCTAGTGATTTCTCACAAATGCCACTATAGACTATAGTGACAATTACATATGCCACTAAAGATCAAATTAAGTGTCGCTAAATCACCAAACCAATAATTATTACACTAAAAATATGAATCAGTGGCATTTTTTTAATGCCACTAAATCCAATGTCGCAAAAAGTTAAATTTGTTATAGTGACTCTACAGACTACAATTATTTGTGCTTGGTGAGGAACTATCTTAAATAGGTGATGCATACGAGTGAAGCCGAAGCGCACTAAAAGGACTTGTGTTGGTCTATGAAGTCAGTCTATACAACTTCTATGAGTAGTCACAATTGGTCCTCTGGAGTCGGGGTGTTAAAAGTGGTAGTTGAGCAATCCTGTGCCCATGACTGATAATATGTTTAGTGCACTTAGTAGGGAAAAGATCTTGAAACTAAGAAAGAACAAGGACATTGCCTTCTTATAAAAGAACTTGAGGAAGAAGAGTTTAATTGGGGGTAATTGGGTAAATTAGGTTAGATTAATTAATTTAATTGAAAGTCAAAGGTAATTTACCCTGGTCAAGGGTTATTTAGCAGGTCATCCGGTGAAGTAGTTGTATCGTTGTCGTGTTTGGTAACTTGAAAGTTGTTGTTTGTAAAAATAAACTTTGCGGTTGTTTGACTAAACTTCAAGGCTGTAGTTGGTAATTAATCTATTGTTTTTAATGTAAGTTTAGAGTTCAAACTTTTGTCACCTTTAAAATTTTAATTCGAGTTTCAAATTTAATTATAAGTTGATATTTTTTACGTTTCATTATATCTATAATTGATGACATTTTCATATATAATATCATAATCAATTATAACTAGTATAGAAATTTGCATGGTGCACGGATATTAATATTAAGATATGGAAACATAATGATATAATATTTATTATCACTATCAAATTGAATTTTACACGTTAAAATTTTATAATTAATGTGCCTATAACAAGAAAAATAATAGTCATACTTTCATCACTCTTCACTTTGAAACATACTATTCCATCCCTTTAAATTAGTGTAAAGGTTAAATTAGACATTTTTTAAATGTAGACATTTGATAATAATTAAAGAGAAAATAAATTGTGTAAAACAAATTAAAAGAAACTCAACACGCATGTATGGATGAAATATAAAGAAAGTGATAGACCATTGTCCAAAAACATAAATAATTTAAGGGAAATTCCACGTGGTTACCTTGAGGTATTAGATTTTCCACATGGTAACCAAAACTTTTTTAACGTCCACATGGTTACCCTCATTATCATCTTACCCAGTGTATTCCACTCATAGACAGCTATGATCATGGTCTGGGGAGGGAAGAAATGCGGCGACTCATACCCGTAAAGGAGAGTACGACCAAAAAGTCCCTCAGCTAAGGTTAGTTCCAGAAGAATTCTAAGATGAAGACCTCAGTAATCAAACATACAATTAAATAAAAATATATAAAACTTAGGTAGAAACGAACAAAAGAATGATATGTCAAGAGGAATAAGAAAACAAGAACACTAACTGGTAATTGCCAGAGAATCATTCTAAGACTTGGATATAGCGCCTCCAACTACCAGTATCCCTGGTCAGTGCCTCTAACTGATGTAATTTGGTTAGGTGAAATGAATAAATAGGCATACGACAAGATTTAAGTTTTGTAATTAACGTTTTCAAACGTTTTCAGTGCAAAAAATTCACGAAGAAAGAATTTGGTAAACCTCAAGGTTATTGCGTGGATTTTTAAAAAAACTTTGATTACCACGTGAAAATTCCAATTCCTAAAGGTTACCACGTGAAATTTCTCATAATTTAAAACAAGTGTACCAACAAATAATGCAAAACTAGTGGGATGAAAGGAGTACTTTCTTTTTATTACTATTTTTCCTTCCTTTTCATGATTTGCACAAAATATATATACTTGAGACTAATTTCGTTGGACATAGAGTACTTTATAATACTGTGTTAAAAAAATACTAAAAGTATATAATCAAAAATACAAATATTAATATAAAAATACAACCCTTAAATACCTCTGTCAGACTAATATTTATTTAATAAAATTTAATTTCTTATTTTTTAGGTTTTTTGTATTAAGATATATACAAACAATCAATAGTAAAAATATAATAAAGTATAATATAACATGTAATATAAAAAATTTGTTTTTTTTACCTTATTTAGTTCAATAAATATAGTAATTAACTAATTTGATTATTTCATGTGACAAATCTTTGTTAGAGTGCCATGTGAAATTTTCCAATCTTTTTGATTGATTGCATAATGATACTTCAGAACAAAAACAAATAAAATTAAATAAATTTTACTTTCTCCGTTCCATAATACTTGCTAGATTTCGCATTTTACGCAATCCAATGCGTTATTTTGTTCATTTTTATCTTGAATTATAAACATCTAAAAATTATAAAAATTTAATGTTATGAAAATATGCAATTAGACGATTGAAACAAGATCCCATTTGAGTATATTTTACTTATACATTAACCATAACATACTCCCTCCTATTCTCCTTAAGTGTCACATTTGCTTTTTGAGCACTGCTCATCTCTTACTTTTACTTTGCATTTTATTATTAATCCATAAGTTAAAATATAGTCCCTTGTTTGATTCGTCTCAATACAAGGATTATTTATATCAACTTTTCATAATATTTAATAACTAGATAGATTCCCCTGTAAAACACGGACGTAATAAATATTTATTCATGTGAATATATTAATATTAATTTATAAATTTAATTATTTACAACATAAACTTAATCATCAAATCTTGTATAATATAATTGACAAAGCAAATAATTAAAAAATTTATTATACAATTATATTAAAAGATATATGCAAAAAATAAACAAAAAAATTACCATCAATCAATAATTTTTATCAATTTGATTATCGTTAAGATATAATACATCGATAAAATCAATCAAAAAAGTTAATAAATGTCCGTAAATAGTTTTTATTAAATTAAATTTAAATTACTTTGATTTTAAAATGTAATAAAATACTTTGTTTATCATAAAAAAATTTATTTTCTTTTCAACAATCCTATAATTGGAATATTTTAGATTTTCCATCAATATATTAAATTTTAACTTAATTTGTAGATTATTATCATGTATGATTTTAAAATATTTTTAAAAGAATAATAAAATATATAAAATGAACATAAAATATAATATAAATATTTGAGCTTAAGACTTACTATTGTGTTTTTAAAATAATATTAAACTTTTTCAATTTTGTCTTTTTATTATTGGGTCAATTCTTAATGATATAAACTTTGATTTTATCTAAGATTTGGGGTAAAAAAAGTTGTAGGTTTAATAAGGAAATATAATTATACTCAATCAAAAACTATTTATATTTTTTTAATGAATTCATTATTTCTTTAAATATCAAGTCAATCATCAAAAGTTTTCATGTCAACAATAAAATAAAGGCGGAAAAATTCTAATAAGAATATGACATGTGTCCCAAGTGGTTTATTCATTAGTATATTTTGTTATTATTTTTTTAAATATCAAGTCAATCATCAAAAGTTTTCATGTCAACAACAAAATAAAAGTGGAAAAAATTCTAATGAGAACATGACACGTGTAACACTCCTGAATTTCCAACCCTCTGAACGGAAAACCGAAAGAGAAGGGAGGAAATTCGGGTGTTACAACACGTGTCCCAAGTCGTTTCTTCATTAATGTATTTTACTGATTGATTATTGATGATTGATAGATAGATAGATTGGAAATAAAATTATAAACGAAAATAGAACTGCTTTGCATAATTGTTTGTAAGCCTGCAATGTATAACGTGCAATCTAGTTGAATACTAATATAAATAAATATTGCTAGGTTATATTGTAACTGTCCAATTTGGATTCTGTTAATTTAAATAAATATTGCTAGAATATATTGTATCCGTCTAATTTGTATTATGTTAACTTTTATAAATTCAATTGATTTAGGAAATTATTTTCACAAAATAATCAGCTGCAATTAAGAGAAAATGGGCGGGAAACAAATGAAGGAGAGGCTGACATGTGTCAGTCTCGTTTCTTTATTAGTATTTTTTTATAGATTATAGATTATAAATACACAGTTAGAGATATTAAGAATTGAATAAGTGCATTGAATAGAGTGCATAAAGCAAATAGAACACTTATAATAAATAAGGAGTATAAAATAAGCTTGAACAATAAATATTAGAACATATAATAATTAGATTTGGAATCTTGGATAATGGTGGAAAAAGTGGAAATTTTGATATTAGATGCGGGATGTCGGATGTCTTTAGTGTTAACAAGTGGTACTATTTGACATTCGGATTTGGACCAATCATTTTCATTTTTTTTTTCAAAGTGGAACTTAATTCTAATTTCTATGTAATAATAATAATTCCTTCATGCTCTTCTCTGTTGGAATTGCTCCGAGCATTTTCACCAGTTATTCTATCACATGAAAATGCTCCATCTTTATTATGTTTTGCATTTTACTTAATTATTTTTTTTTATTTTTTTTGCAATTAATTTATATATATTACATACCAAAAAGAAAAATCAAAATACAAACTCAAGCTGGAAATTAATTCTAATTAGAGATAAATATGATCAATTATATAAATAAATATTCTAAGCTCATCTAAAATCAATGGCGAACTTTGTTAGGGCGGGTAGGGGCTTTGCCCCTTCGAGATTTTCGGCAATTTTTATTTAATATACAGTCGTGATTTTATATTTTTTATAATTTTAGTCCAACAAATAAAAGCAACGCAATTAAATAAAGAGAGTAATTGAACAAAATAAAAAATCTAATAAGTAATAATGGGATATCAAATTAGAAATGAAACTATCATTTACAACTGGAAAAAAAATAAAGTGATTGGGAGAGAAATAGCAAAGACATATAGTGTTAGTGAGATTATAGATAATTTAAATGTTCTATGGCTAAAGAGCGTCCTAAAGAGCGTCGAGCTCTACTTTGATTCAAATCATATCATCATCAATTCATCATAATCATCATATCATCATAACATATACTAAAAAGAATGTAAAATGACACATGTCTTCTTGTTATGACCCATGCCACATGGAAATATTTGATTGGATATCATTGCTTGAATATGATAATTATTTACGGAATTTTTTAATTGGATATTAATGTTTGAATGTGGGATATCCATGTTAAAAAAATAACACATGGCACAAAGTGCTTATGAATTGGTATATTGTATGATGATATGATGATTTGTGATTTTTTCTATAAATCAATAATCATACACCAGTCGAACTATTTAATATTCTTATTGTTCTTATCTGATTTTGTAGAAAAATTATTTAAGATTTAATCTCCTGCATTGTGAGTTAATCAGAATGATTATGCTGGTGGAAGCCTTAATTTAATTTCTTCCTGGCTATGCATTAAGATCTTTTGATCCAAAATGCTTTGGATTCCTACAAAACACAGTACACACCAAGGGGTTGGAAAGGCCCAAAATTCTTTTATGGGGACCTACTCCAACGCCCAAGTCAATATCAAATCAGGGATGAAGTGCCTAACAGGGTCCTTCAAGGTGCAGAGTGGCTACCAGGTGGATTACTGTTTAAGGCTTGTTTTAGACGTGAAGTCCTTGTAATAAATAATCACAATACTTGACAATGATATTCCATCTTTTATATTTTTCCGTTGCTCTAAAAATCAATGTGAGTCTATGAAATTTAGTTAAGATTGTTTGTATTTAATCTCTTTAAATTCTTTGTACTTCTCTTTCTTGTAAGAAATGAATTGCCTCATTTATGACTCTTTGCTGGGTATTTATAGCTAATGATTCTGGTGCAAACATTTCTTCATCAATCCCTAAAAACATTCTCTGCATGCCCACTCTACTATTGAGACGTGTCAATCTCTTAGTCTCAATAAAATAATATCTTTGTCTTTTGTAACACTTCTAATCTATATCCTTTCAACACGTGTCCCACTTTATTAAAGTGATTCTTAAATGAAGGATAAATGTCTTCAAATCTCACGTGAGTTTTCCGTGCACTAATATTCAACACAGATACGCAAAAACTCTTCATACCCTACCAGATAAAAGTTCCCAGATGACGGCTGATTAATGTTAGTTCTTCTCAAATTCTGGCGGATGTGACTTCTTTTGACTGTCTTTTATCATAATTAATCCTTTATTAGTATTTTACACACACTTATTAATTTTTTACTTTTTATACAGAGTCTAAAGAGTATAATTTTTTTTAATGCTACGAAAATTGCTTTTATTTTCTTAATCAAAGATTCTGTTGCAAAAGTTAATGGTACATATTTGCAAATGCTGAACAAAACACACAAAAGTTATTCTCCCTAAATAGAAGGTTTTTAGTTGATGAGAATATTAGTTAGATCTTAAGCTACTTGTACCTTATAAGGTGTAACAAAGATGCCCCAAGAAGTACTCATCCTCCCCACTAAAATTTGTTACACTTTTTTATATGTATAATTTGTAACATTAATAAAACTAATTATTATTCAATTTACAAATAAAATTGGTTTCTTTGTCTTTTTCTTATAAAAAATTTACAATATCTTTCGAAAAGAATGAATTGAGTAAAGGGAGGGGAAAATAAGAACTATTTTCCCGAATGTTTAAAGTAAAATCGATTCATGAAGAACAAACTTTTTAAATCAATTATGTGTTAATCTCAAAGAACCATTTAAATGTAGTAATGAACGGATCAAATAACAAGGGTGGAAAGATAAGATCGATTATTTACTCCGAGTACTTGATAAGCTCACAGAAACACAAAAAGTAACGAAAGTGGAAAGGTGCCAGATGATTGAATTTGTCAAAATGCCCATAAGGCCACAAGCAAAATCAATCAAAAGTAAGTGGAAAATGAAAGCTCTCCATTGAGTAAATTGTCACCAAAGGAACTTTCCATATAGTTATTAATATGTAGGAAGAAGATGGTTCATATCATGATTATGTTGTTGAACCAAAATAAGAGGATTTCAACTTTCAAGTAAAAGTAAAGAAGGTTGATTTTGAAGAGGAGAGCACATTCATAAATGTCTAGGAAGAAGGGGACCATACTACAAGTTGCCTTATGCTCTTTCTCATTCAATTTGCAACTTTGACCTTTGCTTCATAAATTTCTTTTGGCATTGCAAATGATGTCTTTTTTTTGTCCATTTTTGGTTAAATTTTCTAACATTTTTGGCTTATACTTATAGTTGTTCTTTCTAAGGGTTAATAAAACAATTTCCATAAATTATGATTTATGAACAAAATAATACTCCTTTCACATGAGTTTTATTTGATTTTGCATACTATTTAATGTAATTATTTAATTCTTAATTTTTTCAATTGAATATATTAAAGATTAATAACTTTTTATTATAAATAAATATTTTTTTGTATGATAAATACAAATCACAGCTTAATACATTTCTTATAATTAAAATATCATACACGCATATTTAAATTTATATCTACATAATATTTGTTTTACCAGTCTTGTTAAAGAATTAACTTTATACGATGGTTAAAATGAAGCTTAAGACCTCAGAATAATTCATGTTATGAGGTGTTTGGCTAATGCTTATCGGTAGTTGGCTTTTTAGTTGGTTTGCTTGATCAGATAAAAGTTTTAGCTTTGTTGTCTTTAAATTTAGCCGGATAAGCCATCTATTTAAGGAAATACTTGTATTTTGTAAAATTATAAAGAAAATCGGTCAACAAGCCAAAAAAAAAATGAAAAAACCCAACTAAATTAGCTTTTCACTTTGGCTTATAAGTATGGTATTCTGCTAGTTGAATAGCCATTTACGAAAAGCATTTTTTAGCTTTTTAACCAATTAAAAAGCAAATGTCAAAAATCAAAAATCAACCAAAAAAATTTACCAAACTCCGCTCTTTGTATAATTGCTCACACTCCCACATATAATTGCTCACACTCCCACATACAATTGATAAGAGCACATGTTGTAATGTATAGGTAAACGCTTCTCATGCAATTTTAATGTCACTTATCTCTTCTTTTGTATAACTTTTTTTTTGATTGTGCATTTTTCTCTTTTCCCTCTTTTGAGAGCTATGGGCATGACCCTTGTACCCCGAACCCTAACTTTGTGTGTGATTATTGGATTGAAGAGTTAAGTTAGTCAATAGTACAAAGCAACACAAATTATTTGCTTATATTTGAATTCAAAAATGTGTATAGTATAAGTGTTTATTTTGACTTTTGATATTATTCATCAATTACTCTTAAATGTATTTTATTTTTAATTTATAAGCTATAACATAGTTATGATGACTCTTGTCTTATTTGTTTCAGTACAATACAAAGATTACTAATATTAAATTTTTATAATTTTAATTATGCACGATTACATATGTGAATTGTAGAAATAATGCATGACAAATATGCTGAACCAAATGAAATACTACCTCCTATGCAGTCTAAATGTCCCATTTTCTATTTTGGCACTATTAACTCGTCACTCTTAATTTGTATATTATTTTTAATCAAAAAGTTAAAACATAGTCATGTGGGATCTCTTGTTTGATTCATTTCAATACATGGAATATTAATATCAAATTTTTATAATTTTCAATTAAGAATAATTTGAGATATTAAGGGTTAAAATGTTGTCTCGGCAAGTGCAAAAAAACTAAATGGGACATTTAAGCTGAATAGGAGTGAGTACTTAAATGGACTAAATAGGTAGAAGTAAAATTTTAACTTTTGATATTATGTGAATTACTATATGATTTTAAAATATAAAAATCACAACAATACATTCATTGTTAATTGAATAATTGGTGAATAGTTCAAACAACTTGCAAGAACATTGAGTCCACTTCAAAGGAAAACTAAAAAGTCCAAATTTGATGGACAAACATGAAAGTTGATGCATGTCCTTTATAACGGGGTAGAAATAAATGCCAAAATACTAAAAATTAAAAAAAATAGAAGTAGTATTTGTATAAAATTGGAAAAAATGGGGTTAGAACAGAGTTGTTCATTCGGGTTATCAGGTTGATTTCGGATTAGGTGTTTTAGGTCGATTTAAAATTAAATTTTGTGCTCACATTAGTTTTTACATAATTATAGATCCATTTTTAAGTCGGATCAAATCAAATTCCGTTATAAAATCGGGTGTCTATCAGGTCATCACCGGCTCGAAGTTAGAACAAAGAAAGAAAAGGGGTCCAGGGAGGGAGCAAAGGGTGTGTTTGTCTTATCCCATAATAGACAACTTTCTGAATCTGACTCGAATTTGGATGTGTTTAAAAGTCCACTCTTTTTCTTGTTGTTTTCTCCTACCAATCAGCTTGCTTTTATTATTATGAGTAGTATTACTATAACTCTTTTTTAGATGGCTTCTAGAATTCAGAAAGGCCTGAACCTTTACTCGCTTCTTATTGTGGTTAACTTTTTTTGGTTGTATCAGTATTATTACCTGTTGTTTTTCATAATTTTTCAACTTTGTCTCTTCCTCTTTAAATCTCTCCAAACTCCTTTCTCTTTATAAACAAAACTGAAATTTGGACTTAAATTTTTGTTTCTTGCAATTAAAATTTGGAGATACAGATACAAAAAATTAACTACCCAAAATATATCAACATGCATCTTTTAAATAATTTATTATTTTTCTATTTAAAAAAAATACAAAATTAACTATAAAACTTAACTACAAAAGTACATTGACGTTTTGTGGAACTTAGGACATGTTCTCTTCGTCTGATCTGATTGGATCTGATCTGAATTTACTAAGGTCTGGTCTGATCTGATCTGATCTATGATTCAGTCTGATTTGATCTGAATCATTCTGATCTAATATGATCTGGTCTGATTTGATTTTGTTTGGTCTCATATGATCCGATCTGATTTGATTTGATTTCATTCAGTGGCGGACCCAGGAATTTCAAACTGGGGGTACAAAACACGAACGTCATACAGTGGCGGACCCAGGAATTCCAAACGAGGTCTTGCCATCGAATCTCACCTAGCCCTCCCCTCCCATCAACCTACCCCATATTAAAAATAAAAATAAAAATAAAAATAAAAATACTTGCGCTGGGCAGTCATGTGACACTTGAAGGAATGAACTCTAATCAACTCAAAGTCTCTAGCATCACAAATGATGGGCGAACATTTTTTCAAATATTCTGACCAACTCATGCAAGTCAATTGTGAAAAATTCAAAGATAATGTTGTCATCTAAAGATTTTTTAAATAAAAATAGAAAAATCCAAGAAAAAAAAGATAAATTTTTGAAAAATGCTTCTTAAATTTTGTGAAAAATTTCCAATACAGTATGTTGAGTCCTTCAAATATAACTAACACAAACATGTTTAGAAATAACAAAAGAAAAATCTAATTTTAAAAATCTCACACTTTCTCATTCTCTTTTAAAAAAAAATCCAACCTTTATACTGCTCAAAGTACTGACTTCGTTAAGTTACTTGCAACATTTAACATTAAACAAATTAAAAACCAAAATGTCGAATTACTAAGAGAAAAACTAGCATAAAGGTTAGATTTTTAAAAAATAATCGAAATGTGAGATTTTAAAAGACAACGAGCAAAAATGGAATTTTTTAAATTAAATTTTTCAAAACAACTTTTCGAGTTTGAGCAACGAGTATCCTCACTAATGGCAGGTTAAGAGATAAAAAGTACAGAATAAAAATCAGGTTAGTTTATCCTAGTAATCCTACCAATAAAACCTCAATTGAAAATCGAATACACCATATGTTGAACGAAATTACTTCAGAAAAAAAAAATCAAAATTTCAGTAAAAGAACTCACTGATGTCCAGAACCACGATTTGGCAGTAGAGAAAGAGTATAACACCAATACAATTGTAGAAGATGGATAATTAGTGGAACAGCTTGCTGAATGCTGATTTACAGAGTTGAGGTTTCAAGGAGATGAACAGAACCGAGAGAGTGAGAGAGTGAGAGAGACAGCAGGAATGAGGGTTTCTTCATTTGACCCTTTGTTTTCTCTTCTGTCCGTTAGCATAGGATTCCTATTTTTTTTTTAATTTTTTTTTTCTGAATTATTTTTTTTCAAACTGGGGGTACAACTGTACCCCCTTGTCACTTAATTGGGTCCGCCCATGAATTCATTGAATTTGTTAGTGTAATTTTTTTTATTAATGATAAATAATAGTATTTAAGGTATTCTTCTTCTTATTATTTTGTTTTGGAAATTGAGAATTTTCATTTCACCAAAACAAATAAAGACACTACACGGAACAAAACGGGGAGACACACTCCAACCTTTGCCTTTCATCAATGTGAAACTTATTATTATTATAATTTTTTTTGGCAAATAAGAATTTTTTTCTTTCCATTCACCTGAGTAAAGGTCTATACAACCTATACTATGTAGCATTTACCAACTTAATTACATCAGTATGGAAATAAGGCCCACCTTTTATGAAAGATTTTCCTATCCCACTCTTTATGTGCATTGAAGTTGGGAAAGCTACATCAAAAAGCTACAAGCTAGCTAAATGAATTACACATCCAGTGCATGTATAAAGCTAATGCACAAAAGGCTAGCCAAATAACAGAATCTAATAGCTAGCCGTAGGCCTATAAATCAAAGTAAGATTACTGATGAAGTAAGGGGATGTTTAGCGTCCTGAGGCAAAGTTTGATTTCTTCTTTAACCCCTGATACAGTTGATTGAGGGGTTTGAACGAGATTTTCCCATACGACAACATTTCTGCTTTTCCAAACTGCATAAACAGTTGATGTATACATGACACTTATAATTTGTTGCTTGACTATTTTAAGCTTGTATTTGCGAAAGTCTATCCTTGCTATGGGCTTGAACCTGATGCCCGTCCATTTCTCGATTTCATCCAAACATCTCTCGCTGAAGGGGCACTCAAAATATATGTGTTGGATGCTTTCCTTTGTTTCTGCACACATAGGACATAAGTTGTCTGCAGTTACCCCTATGCTATGGAGTCTGTCTTTGGTTTTAAGTTTTTCCAGGGCCATGAGCCAACAACAAAATTGGGCTAGTGGGATTGCAACTCTATTCCAGACTAGTACTCTCCAATTTACCTTTGGTTGTTGCTGAAATGTAGCCATGTAGACTTATAGATTGAGTAGGCATCTTTGAAGATCCATTGCTTCCATGTGTCTTTAATTTTGCACAACTTTCTTAAGGACCAACTCGCGGTGATTGGGCAGAATGTGCCAAGCTTTTTTGCTCACAACTATTTGGTTCCAAACATGCACGTCTCTAATGCCCAGCCCTCCACACTTCTTGGGCTTACAAACCTGTTTTCAGTTCACATTTCCTGGTTTGTGAGAATTTGGAATACCGAACCAAAGGAAGGATCTCATATGTCATTGATACATTTAATGACCCTATTTGCGAGGATGAACATCTGACACCAATAAGAAGAGATACCCATCATAACTAAGTTGATCAGCTGAAGTCTGGCAGCATACGAGAGGCTTTTGGCTTGCCACCCTCTTATTTTGCTTGTCATCTTGTATGCAATTTGTTCACATTCAGCAATAGTCATTAAATATATTGTTCACATTCCTGATTTTGTGTATTTTGAATCTTCATATCCGAGCGTTGAGGAATTTAAGTAACTTAATTCAGTTGAGAATGAGTATGATTATTAGTTTTCCCTGAATTTACATATAGTATAATGTTGGAAGCTATTGAACTAAACAACTATGCTATAAGTATAACTGATTATGGATATCATTAAATATATTGTTTGGAGGTTGAGAGATAATGGGTTGATGGGAATGTCTTTGCTTACTCGAAGATTGATTCATGAAAATAAATGTTAAAAGAAAATTGTGGAGTATAGGAACTAAATGTTTTTTGCTTGAAAATGATCGATTGAGTATCTTTTTAGAAATACTTTATTGATTGTGTGGAAATTGTTTCATTTGAAAATATTGGATTATCTAATGTCCTTAGATGTTATGGGATGATAGAATTGGTGGAATAATTGGTTACCATTTCATTTCAAAATGAGAGAGCAAGGAAACTAGCTACAAGAGTAATCTTGGGAGTGAAGAAACTAGCTAACTACAAAATAATTACCAACATATAAAGATTGATAAGATATACACAATATTTTATTCTGTTACACTCCCGCAGCCTAATCGGGAGGTTTGCAAACATTGAGATTGGATGGAAAATCATCAAAAAGAACTTGAGGCAGACCCTTGGTAAAGATATCGACAATTTGATATAGAGATGCACTAGTGGAAAAAACAAGATAGGCTGCGGTTTTTTTGCCAATGTAGGCTGCGGTTTTGACTCGCAACATTATTAATAGCAGTAGATGACAAAATATTATTGGCTACGGTCCTAAAAATCGCAGCCTATAGACCATTTTTAAAACAAAAGAAAAAGGTGATTATTGGCTGCAGTCATTGCCAAAACCGCAGCCTTTGAGGGCTTTTTTTTTTCATTTCGTTTAATGTAAGTGTTGAATTAATTTTACAATAAACAACAGATATTTACAATAAACAACAGAAACCGCAGATATTGAATGAATTTTTGTTCTTGAATGAATTTTACAAGTACATTTGCGATAAACAACATATATTGAAAAACCTAGAACAAAAATTAAACTCAAAATTAAACTCTCTTCTTCATCCTTTTCACATTCTTCCTCATTTGCTCCTTCTCTCTTCTTCATCTGAATGTCACCTGTAAATTATAAAAAAAATCAAATATTGAACAAAGACAAAAACAGAAAATAAATCAAAACCCACAAAAAATAAATTAAATTAAATACCCACATGAAAAAAGCTTAAATTAAATGAATAAAATAAGAAAATAAATAAAAAAATAAAAAGAGGGAAAAGGAACTAACTTTGAAGTGAAACAAACATTCAAACACTCGAAAACAATACACTGTTGTTCAATTGCAAAGCTTGATGTCCAAAGCAATTTCTTTGAAGTAAAACAAACATCCTTTGAAAACAATACATTGCTATGCAGAATTGTTGTTTGATCGCAAAGCTTGAAGTGAAACAAACACTCGAAAAGCTTGATGTCCAAAGCTTGATGTGGCGTTGGATTCAAAGAAATGAGAAACAAAGACAAGTGAAAGAGATGAGAAAGAAAGAATGAGAAAGAATAGGATAAGAGAGAAGAGACAAGGGACTTATATAGCTTTAGTCTATGGTCAAGAGTCCCTCGAGGACAGATCATAGCACTTGTAACCACGATGCGAAGATGGGTATCCCAAAAAGACACATGGAGATGAGCGAGGTTGTAATTTATGAATTTTTGTGGAAGAGAAGAGAGGATAACATAAACACTCAAAAATCCGAAGATGCGTATAGCTTGGGGATTTATGATTAAACAAGTGAGTAGGAGTTAAATGACCAAGTAACTTAGAGGGGAGAATGTTTAGGAGATAAGTAGTTGTGTTCAAGGCATAAGGCCAAAAATAAGAAGGATGGGATGCATGACACAATAATGTACGAATGTTATTATTTATTATGCGAATTCTTCTTTCAGATTTTCCATTTTGGGATGAAGTTTGGTGGCAAGAGAAACGAGGAGAGATTCCCCGAGTAGCACAAAAATGGTGAAAGTTTTTATTATCAAATTCACCCCCATAATCACTTTAAAAAGATTTGATATTAAGGTCAAATTGAGTATCGATAAAGGTGTTAAATTGCACAAAATATCATACACTTGAGACTTGAAAAATAACAAAAAAAGTCCATAAAAAATTTGTATAATGATCAAGAAAGAGGGCATAGTATTTGTAGCCCGAAGGGCTTGAAAACGGAGAAGACCATACATCATTATGAATAATATCAAAAGGTTTAGTAGTCACAAATTGAGAATTAACAAAATGTAATCTAACATGTTTACCCAAAGGACAAAAATGACACACAAAAGATGGAGTTTATTACTTTGGATAGAATTAGAAGAATATAAGGAATGCAAAATGTCATTTCTCGGGTGACCTAAGCGGGAATGCCAAATACTAGAAGAATAAAAAAGCCAAATGTGGAGAGGACGGGATGGTAGCTCTATGTGTCGAATGGAAAGGATAAAGATCACCAGTGCTACACTTATGGAAAAAATGTTATTTGTTGCGCCACAAGTACTGCGGTTTCCATAAGACACAGCATAAAGTAGATTAAAAAAGTCACGAATAAAAAGTCCTCAAAGGCTGCGGTTTTGGCATGACCGCAACCACTAATATAAAATTTTTTTTGAGCCCATTATTGGCTACGGTTTTTGCATGACCGCAGCCAATAATCAATTTTTTTTGGAGCCCTCAAAGGCTGCGGTTTTGGCATGACCGCAGCCAATAATCAAATAGCATATCGTGCAGCTATATATATATGTATGTTAATTAGGGTTTTTTTTATTCTCCTCACTCTCACGGCTGCTATATGCTGTTAGGGTTTTTATTTATTCTCCTTCTCACTCTTGTCCTTACACCTAATTGCAGCACCACATTCTCCATCTCTTCTCTCAATCTCTTCTTTTTCATTGGTCTATGGCGTGAAGAAATCTATATTTTCGAAGAAAAAAGAGAGAAGGTCTTGGTTTTGCAGCACCTCTTTCCAGCTATGGCGTGACAGAGTTGAAGTTGTTCAAAGAAAAACGAGAGAAGGTCGAACGCTGGAGATGTTTGTAGATGTTTGCTCTTGGTTTTGTAATTGCTGTTTGTATATCCATATTTGTAGATGATTGCTTTTGTTGTTTGTAGTTTGAAGTTTTTCGAAATTGTATTGTTATGTATCAATGTATCAAACACTTCTTCTTTGTAGATCTTTCTTTGTAGTTTGAAGTTTGAAGTTTTGCTCTTGTTTGAACATCTTTCTTGTTCTTTGTTTTCTTTGAAAGAATCTTGTATTTTTTGTTTTCTTGTGTTCAATTCAAAGAATAAAGTTAAATCTTTCTTGCGTTCATTGTTGTCTTTCACGAATCTTGGCTGCTGGTTTAATCTTTCTTCTTTGGTACCTATAAAATAAAAAAAATAAAAAAATAGGGGGGTGTTATTTGCTGCGGTTTCTGGCAATGACTGCAGCTAATAATCACTTTCTTTTTTCGTTTTAAAATTGGTCTATAAGCTGCGGTTTTTAGGACCACAGCCAATAATATTTTTTCATCTGCTGCTATTACTAATGCTGTGAGTCAAAACCGCAGCCTATACCCCCCAAAAAACCGCAGCCTATCTGGTTTTTTCCACTAGTGCTATTATACCGTAAGAGGATATTCCTCGTGCCCAATTCTCTCACAGAAAATGTTAGAAATAATAAGCGAACCTTTGTATATGGCAATGGACTCCTTGCTTTGAATAAACATGAAACGAACACCGAAATGAAGATTAGTTTGCGACGATAAACATCGCTCGGAAATCTTGATATAGATTGAAGGCGACATCGATACTTTCCTTTTGTGATATTTCCCCCACAAAGGTACTTGGGTTATGAGACCGGAAATTCACAAAGAGATACAATTAATCACATCAATCGATTAGTACATATCGATTGAACTAAACGACTTTGTGTTTTTGTAGAGATCGAAATCAGAAAAACTATAACGGAGTTGATCACTCTCCTTTACGTTTCAAGAGAATAAGAGAAAGATGACAGAATTTGGATTCTAACAAGTGATTTGATATCCATGCACTCACTCTTATTTATAGAGTTGAAGTGTCACATGGATTCATCCAATCCATACATCGATTGACGATGTAACACATTGATACATAACAACACATTAGTTCATGAAACATAACTTTGTTTCATGAACAATCACTCTGTTTCACGAACAATTACTTTGTTTCACAAAACAACTTCCAGAAACTTTCTGACTCGAAAATCTCTAAGTGCTCGAACGAGCAACCATAGTGCTCGAACGAGCAAACCACCAAAACATCAAACAGAATGTTCAGAAGCATTCTGACCTGCTCAGAGCCACATGCTCGAACGAGCATAATAGTGCTCGAACGAGCAGCCTAATGCTCGAACAAGCAACCCACATGCTCGAACGAGCACTTGCTCGTGATGCCTCGTTTTGGTTCCGTTGTTACGTACTTGCTTAGTTTATGTAATACATGTTCTAAGCCTTGGATAATGTCCTACGTGCTCTAAATATCCAACAATCCTCCCCCATTTAGAGCCTTTAGGACATTCTTTCTCTTTCTCTATAACTGATTTCAAAATCACATTCCATGCATCAATGTTAATGTCCCTGCGGATTGAATTAACACCTAGTACAACACACTTAACAAATGATCGTGAAATAATGATGTCCCTGCGGATTGAATCATATAACACATCTGACCATTTGAAGATGAAGTACGCACAGAACAAATAACACATTGTCATTTCTTGACACATTATAACGGCCGTGTCCATATCTATTCATAAGTTTATCATAGTCGATACGCTAATCTTGACTACTTGAAGCGGCCACACTTCAAACTTATATAGGTAGGTTCTCATTACGTAAAATATATCCCCGTGAATGGATATCACCAAGAGCTCTTCTACTCTTGGCCTTGAGAACTTTCAAGGGACGACTACCTCGCTTAATCACGGTCCAAAGCAACGATGGGTCACTAAAACTTGTTGCTTACAAAATCCAAAAAGAATTTCACCACATTGAATTCAGACACAATGTTACTCGTGTGTGAATTGGGCTTTCTAATCGAATTTTAGTAGCGTATTCCGATTGCAATTGACGCTTGTTCAATTGAATCCTTACTCATGGCTTTAGTAAAGCCAAATTGAACTTACTGTTCACATAATCAAGAGTTATGACCCCATTAACGATAAATCCTTGCACTAGGCTGTGCCTAAGAGCAATATGACGGAATTTAGCGTTATGCACTTGATTATAATCTTTTCGCCAATGCCATCCTGCAATCCGTATGAATTGCCACCGGTGATATAGACATTGGTAGTATGGTATCTCAAACATGAGATCCCTTAACCATTCCGCTTCCTTCCCCGCAAATGCTAGCGCAATAAATTCGGAAGCCATAGTGGAATCAGCGATGCACGTTTGTTTCTTAGAAGACCATGAAATAGCTCCTCCCCCATAAACAAACACCCAACTACTCGTTGAAGAATTATGATCTTCATTAGTGATTTAACTTGCATTGGAATAACCCTCTCAAACTTGGAGGTTCTCCACTATAAATAATACCACGCTCTATGGTACCTTTCAAGTATCTTAATACTCTCTTACCCGGATTGCTAGTAAATCTACTCAATTTTGCAACCGCAAACGCAATATGCGGTCTTGTACATGTCATCGCATACATAAGCGATCCAATTATCTTTGAACAAGATAATTGAGCAACTGGTTCCTTTTCATGTCACGAATTGGACATGTTGATACATAGGGGTCCACGTTTGGAATCTCATCAAACATGTTGAAACTTTAAGTACTTTCTCATTTAAATGAGATTAACTTAACTTAATTCCATTTCCGTCTCTTATGATCTTTATCCCTAAGATCACATCGACCTCCCCCATGTCATTCATTTGAAATGAACTTGACAAAAATCTTTTGTCTCTTGAACCCGTACTAAATCAGTACCAAATATGAGCATATCATCAACGTTGAGACAAATAATGACTCTGTTGCCTTGCCCATTAAACATGCTATAAATGCACTGATTGTCTTGGATCAATTTGAATCCAAAGGACAAATTAATTCATCAAACTATTCACTTAGTGAACATTTTCCTCAAAAATACTTTTTATTAAATATCTCAAACTAGAGATAATTTAATTTCTTTGTCTAAAACTAAGACAAATGTTTATGGATAAATATTATCTTTTACACTTGGAAGTTTCAACCTCCCCATTTGTAAACATTCAATCACTAAAAGAAATGTCAATTCTTTGTGATTCAATTCAAAATTGAATTTCATGCATAAAATATGCATAACTTGAGTAATTTACTCACATTATTACAAACTAGTAATAATCAATCAATTATTAAATATTATGGAATCTATTTACCATAATCTACATTTTATACTTTAAGTATAAAATACATTATCATACTTCATGATAATTTCATGTCTTAAAGGACACAACTTTATAAGTAAATACTTGTAATGCCTCTTATAGTTATCAAAATAAATCATCTTGTCACATATAATTTATGAATAAATTATATACATCATCCATTTTCTCATATGGACCAAATAAACATACCAAAATATTATTACAAACTAGTAATAATAATTTGAGTTAAATCTTTATGGAATTTTAATCACCATAAAACATAATTTGCAAAAATCTATGCAAATTAATTATTCTCATATTTAGAATACCAATTTATTTCATAACTATTTTCATAAGTAATGATAAAAGCAACCATTTAATTATAATTTCAACATTGTTGAATTATACATAACAATTTAAACTTAATTATTATAAATAATGGTCCAACCATATTAAACTTGAATTTAATATGTTCCATATACACAAAAGTGTATATCCACATGACATAAAATTCCTACCCCTTAATCTTAGTTGTAATATAACTAGATTAACTTGGGTAATAACATAACTCATTTGAGTATGTCAAAAATAAATCATTCCCCTTATTATTATTTTGTAATAAACTTGGGAAAACAAATTATATGTCAATTTAATTCTTATCTCATTTTATGAGATGCTTGACATAAGTCAATTGAAACATCACTTACTTATAAGTAGTTTTAACAAAATAACTACCATAACCAACCAAATTATGGTTACATCAATAAATTGATACAATTTATATTATCCATATATGGTATATATAAGATCAACATATAATTTCCGAAACTTAAAACACATGTTTGCACTTATATCATTCAAGAAACATAACATATCAAACATGTTATAAAAAGTCATAAACAAAACATACAAATACTTTAAATCAATTATAAGTCTTGATATACAAAACATCTATATTAGCAATGGTTTACGGAATAGAAAGCAATAACCACAAAATACTTGATTAAGCCAAATAGAACGTGGCAACTTTTGCCTCTTGCTCTAATATAATAAAGCAAACACCAATATAAACAAATTTAGAATAATACCAAAAAATATTGTAACTTGGTCAATTAATCTAAATGCCAAAAATGATATGCACGCATGATTAGAATAAATAACCGAAAATCTTGATTAAATTTAATTAATCCAAAACTTAAACACATTTCATGGAAAAACATACCATCAAAAAGATCATGCTTTCGGTTATGATGCAACACCACTTACATCAAATATCAAGATGATAAAACTAAATAATCACTTTCTTTAACATGCCTCATGAATAATTAAATTCCATCAAGTATAACATATCATACTTTAAACATATAGTTAATCAATTTCCTTGAACATTTTCTATGTCAACACAACATGAATAAAATCATCTTTTAATCAAATACACTTGATTAAACACATACTTTATGTATACTTGGCAGTTTAATTTATATATAATATATATCTTAACCATTGTAGTAACTTTATTTCATACTACAAATTATCATTGCCCTTTTAACCATGATGATCACATGAATAAATTTTTATTCTCTTTTCTTAATTATATAATTAAGAAAGCAACACTTTATGATTTCCATCATAAATTTTCATCATCAAAATAACACATACCCACTTCTCTAGATCATATCTTTGTACATAATATTACCCACATGCTTTACTTCAAATTCATCATAAATTTGAACACATGTATATGATCATCCACAAGAAGATTTAAATGTATGTAAATACTTTCTCACAATTTTAAACACAAAACCATCAAACATAATTTATGATAAATAAATTACATGAAAGAAAACTTACTTGTTTTCCATGATACTTCTTATTAAAAATACTCAAGAAAATAAATATATCATTTGCCTTCATCAAAACTCCATACCGAAATACTTTGCCCAATTTCATGAAATTTGATGTGAGATCCTTAACGCTTGCCATGATCAAAGAAGATATCACAAAAGATTGTTAGAAATAATAAGCGAACCTTTGTATATGGCAATGGACTCCTTGCTTTGAATAAACATGAAACGAACACCGAAATGTAGATTAGTTTGCGACGATAAACATCGCTCGGAAATCTTGATATAGATTGAAGGCGACATCGATACTTTCCTTTTGTGATATTTCCCCCACAAAGGTACTTTGGTTATGAGACCGGAAATTCACAAAGAGATACAATCAATCACATCAACCGATTAGTACATATCGATTGAACTAAACGACTTTGTGTTTTTGTAGAGATCGAAATCAGAAAAACTATAACGGAGTTGATCACTCTCCTTTACGTTTCAAGAGAATAAGAAAAAGATGACAGAATTTAGATTCTAACAAGTGATTTGATATCCATGCACTCACTCTTATTTATAGAGTTGAAGTGTCACATGGATTCATCCAATCCATACATAGATTGACGATGTAACACATTGATACATAACAACACATTAGTTCATGAAACATAACTTTGTTTCATGAACAATCACTCTGTTTCATGAACAATTACTTTGTTTCACAAAACAACTTCCAGAAACTTTCTGACTCGAAAATCTCTAAGTGCTCGAACGAGCAACCATAGTGCTCGAACGAGCAAACCACCAAAACATCAAACAGAATGTTCAGAAGCATTCTGACCTGCTCAGAGCCACATGCTCGAACGAGCATAATAGTGCTCGAACGAGCAGCCCAATGCTCGAACGAGCAACCCACATGCTCGAACGAGCACTTGCTCGTGATGCCTCGTTTTGGTTCCGTTGTTACGTACTTGCTTAGTTTATGTAATACATGTTCTAAGCCTTGGATAATGTCCTACATGCTCTAAATATCCAACAGAAAAACCAAAAAGATCAAATTCAATAAAAACTTTATTATCACGACTTCACTAGTAAACTTACGAATAAAGATAAGATTTTTAATGAGTTTAGGGGCATGTAAGAAGTTTTTGAGAGTAGCGAAGAATTAAAAGGGAGAAATGGATAAATCACCGTGACTTTAAACTAGAATCATATTACCATTACCAACAATTATGTGATTATTATGATGATGCTTCAATGAAAAATACTTAAGAAAATTACCTTGAGAGTAAGTCATGTGGGAAGAAGCACTAGTATCCATGTAGAAATGTTCATCTGGAGAGGACAAAGAGAGAGTATGTATAGCTTGATTGATATTCATGAACACCATGGTCCTACTGCCACCCAGTGCAGTTGTTGTCTGCCGCCGAAACCTAATCCCCGCCGCTTGTCCGATGGTTGTATCTCACAAAACAAAAACCCTAATTATCAAAATTTTTATTGGTATTTTCATTCTTAATCTTAATCACAATCTTTATGTTCTAATCTTTAATCTTGATCTTAAATTCTTAATTTAGATGTTCTAATCTTAAATTTCAATCTTAATCAGGGGCGAAGCCACATGGGGGGCCGGCGGAGGCCCGGCCCCCCTTGTCGAAAATGCGAGCCTTTGTAATTTTGATTTTGGCCCCCCTTACTAATATGATATATATTTTAAAGAGAGTAAAAATATAACAAAAATTACTATAGCTCAATGGTTGGAGTAAAACATTTGTAATCTGATATTAAGGGATCGAATTCTCACTTAAACAACTATTTTTTTATAGACTAATAGATTTATACTATAATGTCATTACTATTTATCTTTCATAATCTAACATTCATCTTTTTAATGTGTATCTTAATTTTAATAATGTTTTTTTAGAGAATTATTAGGCAAATATATAGAGCTAAAACCACTTAATTTTTTTAAAAATAATACTTATAGGGAAGCTTCAACTCTATTTATTGTTATATATAATTTTTCCAATGATTCAAGTTTATTTAAGTCTATATGATTTTAATATTTTCATAGTTTAACTAGTGTCTAATGGTGTTCGTTCGGGTCATCATTGATTTCGGGTTAAGTGTTTAGGGTGGGCTTGAAATCGGATTTTGTGTCCATATTGTTTTGACATAATTGTAAATTTTAAAGTCGAATCAAATCGGATTTGGTTTCAATGTCGTATAAATTTCGAGCCATCATGTCTGTTTCTAACACCTCTAGGTTTTATACAGCAAAAAAAATTTTACTACATTGACAATTTGGCCCCCCTAATACAAAATCCTGGCTTCGCCCCTGAATTCTTAATCATGTTTCTTGAATTTTGTTAGAATGTAATTTTTTGAGTTTTTTTTATTTATATTTCTTTAATCTTAATCCTTTTATTGAAATTCTTGACAATTTCATCCATGGCTATTAATGAACACTTCTATATTCTTGAGGTTAATCTAGTTTTAGATATTGCTTCTTTGATTTATTGCCGATTTATTGCTTTTGTCTCATATTTTCTTATTTGTTAGGAAAATAAATTCTTAATAGATTTTAGAACCAAATCTTTAAATTTAATTTGAGAATTCTTACATTCGTCTTGACTATAAATGAACTCTTCTATATTATTGAGGTTGATCTAGTTTTAGATATTTCATATATTAGTCAATTATTTTGTTAAATTAGCGTTTTTAATTAATTTGTAACTACCTGTTTTTGTTTATTTTGATGTTTATGTTAAAAATATGTGACTAGTGTTTAGAGATGAAGTAGTACTTAAATATCTTAAATGTGGTGAATACCGCGTGTTTTTGTTTATTTTCATACATGAGTATTATAGCTGGTTATTTTATTAAGGAAACTGATTCGAAATTTCATCCATTTATTGATGTACGATGGAACAACAAACACTAGATCCGCAACTGTAATGCACTACTACTTGTAGTAAAATTTTGAATTTTTTTAATGTCAGTGAGAATACTTGCGGGCGTAGACACCTAACAATTTTTAGCTTTTGCTTCTCGACGAACAACTAGTTTGACTTTGGCTAATGAATAACACTTATATTACTATAATTTTAATAACCATTTGTTGTGAATACAAGAGGCACAATTCGGCATGGATTAAGACCTCATAGCATTACCACTGTAAGCAAAAGAATCGATTCATTTATAAAGTTTAATTTACAGCTATAAATCTAATTCCTCGTGCATGATTTAACATCTAACTAATATGCCCTATAATATACGTTTATTGTGGATATATAATATTATCATTTCTAAAATATGGTTAAGCATACCTTTTGCTCAAGTAAAAGTCAGCAAATTAAAATTTCACAATAATTCTATAAAATATTAATGAAATTCCATGATGTGTCAATCCTGGGTTGTTGGGTTTTTTACATGGAAATTTATGTGGTGACCCTGAACATTCAATGTTTTTCATTTAGACTACATTACGAAATATGTGACCAATTAGGGTGTTCACAACGTTTATTTTCTGAAAAAAGTCATTATGTTTAGGAAAGATAATGTTAACTTAACAAAAATATGCTTCCCTTTTATTTGCCATGTGGAAAAGTTGAAAATTTAAGATTAAAACATGGATTAAATGAATATAATCTACCACGTGAAAAAGCCAATAATTCACGATTATCAAGTAGAATTTTCTTAATATTATTATCTTTTGATTAAGGGCAAGTTGATGGAGTGAGAAAAACTAGATGGTAATCAAACTCACCATGCTTATCGAAAATTGATATTTGTTTTTCTTTGATAACAAAAAAGGGAAATAGTTGTAGCAAAATAAATATCTATAAAAAATAATCATTTCATCATCATCATATCCAGTGCATCCTGCATATAGACATATTATGATTAGAGGTGTTCAACGGGCCGGGTCGGGTCAAAATTTAAATGGGTCGGGGTGGGGCGGGTCATGACAAATGATAAACGGGCCGGGGCGGGTCAAGCCCATTTAAATTCGACCCTCTTTGACCCTTTTTAAAAAAGTTCATAGAATAGGTTTTTTTATTATATTTTATGGCCCGTTGGGTCGACCCACTTATGTATATAATACTATCATTCAAAAAAATTTTAAAAAAGTGGTAAATTTTTTTTCCGCAATTAATATTTATATTTATCCGACCCGGCCCGGCCCGACCCTTTATACCAAGGCCCGTTAATGACCCGCCCCATTATTGACCCGACCCACTAATGACCCGTTAAAATATGACCCGACCCTTGACCCGTTGGGTCGACCCGCCCCATTGAACACCTCTAATTATGATCAGGGTCTGGGGATGGAAGTACACGACAACTCATGCCCATATAGGAGACTGCGGTCAAAGAAGTGTCTCGGCTCAAAAAGGGTCTTTAAAAAGATAGACGCCTATAACCATTCGAAAGCCTGCAACATATACTCACATTAACCATGCATAGTAATCAACTAAACAAATGACTATTGTAAAAGAGGTATCAAAAATAATCATTTAAAATTTTTATTTGTTTTGCCTGAATGGCAAATGCAGTATTATCCTGTTTGGTTAATTTTAAAGTTTAAATCGATAATCTTAATATAATTATAGAATTATAGAATTATATTCATTAAGTAACAAATTTAACAAATTTAACTAATAAAAGATCAATATAAATTTAGCCATTCAATTACCAACTAATTAATATGTTAAAAGTAGAAAAACGGAATCATTAAAACTTGATTAAGTTATTGAAAAATCGAATTCAATCTATAAATTTAGCAAAAAATATTGAAAAAATCAATCTTAATAAGAAATAATTTTAAGGAGTAAAAAAGTTAAAGTAAGAAAACGAAGTTGATAAATGACAAATTAGTGAAATTTGATTGTTATAGAGGTGGAAGAATGGTTCCAACGTAATGAAAAATGAAGGGAACTCTCAATTTTGTGGGGTAAATATTTATCCTAGGGGAGGCTGGAGGAATGTATTACCTCCACAATTAGAGAAATCATCTTCTTTTTCCTTCATTATTTTTATTTCATGTTCATTTTACTTTCTTCAAAACTATCTCAAGTACTTCAAATGCATCCCTATTTGCTTTCATTTCATTAGTTTGATTAAATTTTCCCCCTTAAATATTTATATACAATCCAAACATGCCCTATATATAATATTAATATCACTTGATAATAACAATAAGATGACCTTATAAAGCAAGTTTTTATATACTCCGTAGTAACTAAAAACAGCTTGATCAGGCACCCTTATATTAAAAATTGTAATTAATAGTTAAAATTTTCATAAAATAGATACCAAATGATATTTATCGTGCTAAAATACAATGATTATATTACACAAATCAATATTAAAAAACTATGTAAAATTATATTTTTAAAATCATTGATTGTTATATAGAACTAATTTTATCTTTACTATAGTTGTTAGGTCGTTCGTTTGCTTCATAAATAATTATAAATATTCAGATACAATAGATAAATAACTATTTTAAAAAAGATATAGAGACACATATAAGTACTTATAGGTTATAATTAAAATCAATTATATAAAAAACAATATAAAATGGAATGAGTAGAAGGATATACTCTATTAAAATGAAAGCATTGAAGTTTGAGGAAAAAAAGAGACCATTGAAACAAACTAGTAAAGAAACACTAAAAACTTAAAAGTGTCAAAAAGAGTGGACTTGGTTTCCTACAATTAAAAATATTAAAAAAAAAGTGACACAATATTCCTTAATTGGACGTTAATGGGCAAAGGAGAAGCATATATTCGGGTTACCCGGGCCCACCTCAATATGATGAGCTATAATCGCAGGCCGTATCGTATTCTCCACGGAGTATATCTTAGTGGATATGTCTGCAAGAATACAACATTTAAATTTCTAGGACTATATATATTATTATACGTGGTAACTCTGAGGTTTTGAATTTTCCACGTGGTAACCAAAACTTTTTAAAAATCCATGCGGTAATCCTGAGGTTTATGTAGTTGTTCCAAAGTGACCTTTTTGCACACAAAAACATTAACGAACGTTAATTTCAAAGCTTTAAGTTTGTTGTACGTCTATTTATGTGATTCACCATTTCAAATGCCATTGGTTTCAACCTTTTTCCCCAAAAATTAAACCTCAACTCCACCTTCTTGCATAAAAATCATTTTTTTCCCCCAAATCCCGAGATGGTAGAGTTAGAGTTGATTTTTTGGGGGAAAATATTGAAACTGATGACATTTGAAATGATGAGTCGCATAAATAGGTATACAACAACTTTAAAGCTTCGAAATTAACGTTTACTAACGTTTTGCTAATGTTTTATGTGCAAAAAGGTCACGGTGGAACAATTTGGCAAACCTCAGAAATTACCGCGTGGATTTTTTAAAAGTTTTGGTTACCACGTGGAAAACCCAAAACCTCGGGGTTACCACGTGGAATTTCCCAATATTACTAATATTTTACAAATAAGACTCTTTCCATGGAGTATATTTACTATAGAATCTAAGGCATTGGAGTCGAAGCTTCATTTAGTGCCGTTTCCGGCATTGTATGAGCATAGGCAGATTAAAAAAAAAGAAAAATCTTTATGGAGGATCTATTCTGAACTTAAATGAGTGTTTGGAAACATAACAAAAATGAACCTTATATATTATAATTAGCATTAAAAACGTAGACATGTCATATATTCTTAAATGATAAAAGAACGACTCATAAATTGCTAATTTTTAAGCGTCTACTTCATCAACTAATATTTTCTAATTTTAGGGCCTTTTCTTGAGTAATATTTTCTAATTTTAGGGTCATTTCTAAGTCTAGGCGCTAGGCAAATGCCTACTTTGCCTATGGTCAGGGACGACCCTGGCTTCATTTACAAGGATGGCACTCTCTTAGCTGGATAAGGAGCTTGTAGTTAGCTCTAGGCTATAGTAGTACAATTATAATTGTTAGATGTCAAAAGTAGTTCTTAGTTAGGTAAATGAAATGAAGTTTATTATTTAATAAAATTAAGGAAAAATTACTTTTAAAAATCTTCACTTTGCGTAATTTAATTCTAAAAATCCTAACTTTGACAACAATTTATTTCTAAAATACTTTATTGGTTTCGTAACCTGTATAAGAAGTAAAAATGACATGTAACATCATGCTAATAGTCCAAAGTTTTTTTTTTTAAAGAAAAAGACTCGGCTCTCCCTAATCCTAGACCACCAAACAACCACCACCCACTACCCATCAACATAATCATTGATCATCCAACAAGCCACCAAACAACCACCAAACAACCACCACCCACCACCCTTTGTCGACCATCCAACAAGCCATCAAACAATTGCAACCCAGCCAAAATCTTATCCGAGTATAGTGATACTAAAATTAAAAATGGGGAAAATTGAAATTGTCATAAATCATTGGAAATATTGGGATTGAAGAGCGGAGAAAGTTGATTTACTTTTAGTTTTGGCGAAAAGTAGGCAAGGGCATGGGTTTTGGACCCTAAGGGTCTTAACCCGATCCGACTCTAATTTAAGGGTCTGGATCCACCTATATTTGAACCCTATGAATTTTGGTTGAATCCGGGTCCATGACCTTAGTGTTGTGGTCCAATTCCACACGTTTCAGATCCAAATCCGATCCATAAACTCATTTACATCTTTGTTTAAAATTATATGTGTATTTAATTGTTTGATTTGGAAATTTGTTATATTTCTGAACATTACGTGCCTTGAAAGGTGATCGTTGTATCTATACTTTAAAAATTAAAGGACTTGAAAAATATGAAGATCGATAGGACATCGAATACTCTCTAGAGGAGGGGGTGAATAGAGATTATCCCCGTTTAAAAATTTTCTTTGGAAGGTAAGCTCAAGAACTGGGAAGACCTTTCAAAACAGTTTTACTTCTGCAACTATTTTAGGTTGAGTAATAGATCTATGAACTATGTGCGAAAATAAACTGTAACACAAGAATAAGGGATTTGTAAACGAGGTTCAGCTATAAGTAGCCTACTCCTTGCCTATGGGTTCTCTTCCAACCCGTAGGATTCAACGCCTTTTTTAATAAACTTTAAGATAAGTTAGAAGATCTCTTTATTTTCTCTCATCACGTTTTCCCCTTGTAGAACGTCTTATAAGTTCCCTTAACAAAAGCACTTAATCCAAATTTCACAATAGAGAAAATAAATTGAATACTTTAAAAGTATTCCAAGCTTAGGCGTTGTTAATTACAAAAGTTCTAACGCTTTTTTAACTCTAAATCCTATTGCAAATGAAAGAGTTAGATGAACTAAGTTTTACAACACTTTATGAATACTAGATCTCAAAGAAAAAAGAAAGCAAATTTGTGAGAAGTGTTGCAATCTTAATCCTTGAATGAAACTTTATATATATGAAACAACAAATGTCTTCAATAACATAAAATGAAAATATGAAATAACAATCCAAAGTCTTTAGTAGCTCATTTATCTGTCGCAATAGCCGTCGTTTCATCATTGATAATAGTTGGTTGCTCTAGCACTAAAACTTTCATTCCTGCAAAATAATATAAACACAAAAATGTAACGAACGATATTTACAAAAAATTATTATTAATAGTTGTAATTAATAAAGAAAAAATTGTAACCTTCTTCGATACTTTTCAATTCTAATAAACTCTCCTCTATGCAAATTGGTCCTTGTGAAGAACGAATCCAATCTTGACAACATATAAGTGCTTCTACCATTCGTGGCGCCAAAGACGTACGAAATTGATCCAAAACATGTCCGCCCGAGCTAAAAGCGAACTCTGAAGCAACACTCGAAATTGGAATAGATAGCACATCTATCACCATAGACATAAGAATTGGATATGTTTTCCCTTGTCCAGACCACCAAGACAATATATTAAACTCATCATCATCATTATCCTCACACTCACTTCCTAAATACTTATCCAACTCGGTTGTTACTTCCGAAGTGAATTTTCTAGTTTCATTCACATACTCATTTCTCAATCTTGACCCCTTGCTCCTTTTCCCCTCAACCTCAGTAGTATCAATGCCAATATTATCATTAGTAACCCTAGAACATGAACCAATCTTCTTTGTTGGTTGAGAACACTAGTGGAAAAAACGACATTGGCTGCGGTTTTTTGACCGGTATAGGCTGCGGTTTTACCTCGCAGCCCTTGTTGTAGCAGCAGATGACAAAATAGATATATGATGCGGTTCTAAAAACCTAGCCTATAGTGACTTTTCAAAATAAAAAACAAAACATTTGTTGCGGACCTTATACAACCGCAGCCTTTACGGTTTTTTTTTTTTATTTGTTTTATACCCAAAGGAAGATCAGAAAACATTCAGCACCATTGAAATAGTCAACAAATCACAATGAACGAAATTAAACATACCCATTTAACCAAAACTTAAATCTCATTGCAAGAATCAACTATCAATATAACCAAATCTCAAATCACCATTGAAATAATAAAACGTAATAATGGACAAAATAAAATCTAGTAATCTAGATCTGTTACAATGAAATGACTGAATTTAACCAAATCTCATAATCACCATTGAAATACTAAAACATAATAGTCAAAAAATTAGGAATTGAGACGCCATTGAAATAATAAAATCTAACAGATCTTCGATAGGGCTAGAAATCACCGATCTAACAGTAGCCATTGAAATTACGAATTGAGACGCTAGAAATTAGAAGTCTTAGACACAATAGGGCTACAACGACGAACGATCTTCGATCTCGTACTCACCGATCTAACAGTAAAAATTGAGACGCCATTGACAGCCTTTAAACCTTTGAAGGAAAAGATGAAGAGCGAGAAAGAGAGTTAAGAAAGAGAATAAGGATTGAGGCGCTTAGGGTTGAGAAAGAGAGCAAGAAAGACGCCATTGACAACCATAGACATCCACGATAAGGAACACTAAGAAAGAGAATAAGGATTGAGGCGTTTGGGATCTCAGATGAAGAAATAAGATATGAGATATGGGAAGGAAATGAGGTGTTTAGCTAGGGAAGAAAATGAGGCGTTAAAATTAGGGTTTTTTAGGCTTATATAAGAGAACATTATTTGCTGCGGTCCAATTTCAAACCGCAGCCAATACCTTTCATGATTTTTTTTTTAAGTTATTTGCTGTGACTCTAGTAGAGAGTCTCCTTGAAGCAACATTCTTCTATATAGATTACTAACCTCTTATTTTCTATACCTTCTGAAAGGGAGAAAAGACCCAAATCCAAGAGCTACTATCCTTGTTCTATAATTAATCTTTTACATCTTTCTCTTGATCATTGATGAGCCCCATAATCAACCAAGACTAATTAAATACTGTAATTAATTGTTAATTTCAACCTTTGTTCTCCTTTGAGTTACATTGCAAGATGTCATTTCAAATGTTATAGACTTGAACTATTGAAGTGGTTGTATCGATGTTGCCTTTGGTAATTTGAAGGCTGTTGTTTGTAGAAAAAATACTTTGAGGTTGTTTATTTTAAAATGACTAACCTTGAAGGTTGTTGTTGGTAATTGATCCTATATTATATAAGAATAGCTTAAAAAAACGAATATTAAGCTAGTGGAAAAGCTCATCTATTGCGTAACAAATGTTGCGGTTCTTTAGGAACAACAGCATATAATGGTTTAAATAATGTTGCGGTTCTTAAGGAATAACATCATATAATCTTTTTTTTTTTTCAAAAATGTGCCTCTCTTAATAGTAGTATACAGGGGCAGTTTTGGGCCCGTGCGAGATGCCCAACCGCACAGGGCCCCCGAACCTGAAGGACCTCATATTAAAAAATTATTGTAGAATAGCATACTAATGAGGTAGAGTAGTTGGCAAGAGTTTTACTTAATATATCAATGGTCATATGTTTAAAACCTATTAATTACATTTTTCTCTCCTTTTTTATCTCTTTCCAAAACAACTCTTAACCTTCCAAATATTTTTTCTTACCTTATTTAATGTTTACACATTCATCAAAAATCAATTATCACTAACTTAATTTATAAAAATAATCAACAATTTATTTTAAAATTTTCAATCTTTCAAACTTTTACTCTTTTTATTATTGTCATCAATTTATTATTTTTTTTTCTCTTTCATTTAGCAATAGAAAAGAAAGTTTAATTTTTAACAGCTTAATTTAAGTTTAAGAAATATAAATTATATTGAATTTTTATTTTGTTAATTTTTTTTATTATAATGGGCCCCAATTTTAGAAATCTATAAATTATAAACAGGGCCTCGAAATTGTTTGCTCCGCCCCTGGTAGTATATACTCCCTCCGTTTCTTTTTGTTTTTCCACCTTACTAAAATGGGCAGTTTCATAAGTTTTTTCACTTTAGAATACTTTTCATTTTTGGAAAGTTTTCATCTCACTTTTACCCCTTAAAACCCCACTTTTCTTACTTCACACTACTATTTAATTATTTTCTCTCTCATACTTCCAATACAATCATTACATTACACTATTATTTAATTATTTTTTCTCTCATATTTCCAATAAAATTATTACTTCCCACTACTATATAATTAAAATAATGCACACTACCACCAAAGATACCACTTTTCTTAATTTTGGTGAAAAACTCAAATAGGAACATCAAAAAGGAACGGAGGGAGTACTTAGTTTTCTAATTAAGTCCGACATTTCTTGCTACTGTATCTTCAAAAGCATTCATCGTCAAACTTTCATTGCTACTATATCTTCAAAATCCGCGATTTCATCTTCAAACTTCCTCTTCAAAATTCATCTGCAACCCTTGCATTGCTATTGTCATATAACCCACGATACTCTTCTTCAGTTACATCTTCATACCTACAAAATTCATTGTTTAAGTTCATCTTCAACCTTTAACTTATCAAGCTTGTTTTTTCAGGGCTTAGTTTTTTAAGGTCATTTCTCATTTTTGGGTTTAGTATATTTTGAATGGTTGTTTAATAAGTTTGATTTTTTTTTCATTGTAGGTTACATTACTGCATTCTAGAGCACACAATTATCATTTAAATACCATGGTAATTTCTACTCATATATCAAGTTTTCTTCTTTGTGATATTTTTATGTGTTTTTGACTACATATTTTGATTAATTAGGATGTTTAGAGTAGATTGAAAGTTGCTTTATTTTGTTTATTTAAATGTGATTTACTTATGTTTGTAGTTGTTCATAAGTTTTAAAATTTTCAAGTTTATGTTATTATTTTGTGTATATTTTTATTCGTGTAATTTGTTGAAAAAAAAGGTTATTTGGTTTATATATATATGTTTTGTAATTAGAACATACATAATTTAAATAACATGAAGGTTAATTAGGTTGATTAAGGTTAATTAGGGTAAATTAGGGTTAAGTATGTATTTCGATTTATTTGTATTAACTTTGTTTTTAATTAATCAGACTTAGGATGACAAAAGATTGTTCTTGGATGTATGGTAGCATTGAATCATCAGAATTTGAGTTTTGTAGTATTTTTGTTGAACATTAAGTTAGAATGGAAGGAGTTGATTTGTATTGCCCATGTGCCAAGTGTGGCGATGTATTAAAGGTAAACGGTGTAGACATCCTTAGGGAGCACATACTATATTCGACGTGGGTTAGGCCTTAATATCATGTTTGAGTTTGGCATAGTGATGAGGGAGTTTTACGTAGAAAAAAGTGTTGATGAGGATGTCAATGAGGATGTAGATTGAGTTGATAAGTATGAGGCAAATGAAGAGATCAATGTCAATGAGTATGTAGATCGTGTTGATGAGAAGATGGAGGGGTCAAGGATGAGTTAGGAAAATGTCCTCATGTTTTTGACTTGTTGACAGAGGCTTCTAAAAAGCCTTTGTACCCTGAATGTACAAATTTCACCAGACTAACAGTCTTGTTGACAATTTTCAACAACAAATCAAAGTTCAATTGGAATGACACTAGTTTCAAAATGTTATTAGAAGCGTTCGGTGAGATGCTTTCAGATTGAACTGAACTTTCAAAGTCAACATATTATGCCAAAAAGCTCATGTGTCCTTTCGACTTAGATACCAGAAGATTCATGCGTATTAAATGATTGTATATTATATCGGAATGAAAATGAAAACTTAGAAGAGTGTCTGAGGTGCAAGTTATCGCGTTACAAGTGTAAATAGGCTCAATATGCGAAAGTGCCCCCGACTAAGGTGTTATGGTATCTTCCAATAATACATAGATTTAAGTGCTTGTTTTCTATATGAAAACAATGACGTATTAGCGATCGAATGACGAGTTTCAACCACTAACACCACCAAGATCGAAATATATAAAGTCTTGTGAAACAAATTACGCAAAAATATAAACTCGATGTTTGTAAGAGATAAAAAATGCAATAATAAAATGACACAAAATATTTACGAGGTTCACCAAATTTTGGCTACGTCCTCCGGTGTAGTATCTCTTATATTATAATAACAATTTGAGAAATTACAATTAGAAAAGAGATGAAGCTAAGTGTTTGGCTTGGGGTATTTTGTAGGATGATTTGTGGATGATCTCTAATGAGCTTTACAAACTCACTATTTATAAGAGTAAATTACTCTTAATAAATATACAACCATAGTGCTTAGAATTAAGTATATTAAAAGCTATGAAACAGCAACTCCAAAGTGGAATGAAAAGTCAGAGATTGAATTCAATGTATGCTCACAGTAGGTTACTGTCATCAATTGCTCGTTCGAGGCAGTGTGGGGCTCGTTCGAGCAGCTCCTCTGCTGACCCACAGTAGCTTTCTGTTTCACATGCTTGTTCAAGGCATGGTGTTATTTATGAGTGCCTTGTTCGAGCATCACATACACTCCACGACCATTGAGATTCTTCATACCTCATAAACTTCATTCAAACACACTTAATTATCATTATTATTCTTATGTGTTTAAGTCACACCTTAATTCACTCATAACTTTAAGAATTAATCCCCACTTAAACACCATATATTAAACCACAAATTTGATCATCCATTCACATACTCATATAGGATTTCATCCCATGAGTCACACTTGAATGCCCCTATCAATTTGGTGCACTCAAGTCACCATTTAATCACAACAATTTCCACCTTGACTTGAGTTCACCCAAGTCAATGGAATTCTCTAATTCACTCTTACATAATATAACACAACTTACACCATTAAAGACTAAAATTAAAACATAAACAAAAACAACACATGTGCTTAAACATAACACATGCATAAAAATGCCCACAAAGGGCTCCCAATAGAGTATGACATCAATTACCAATCAAGTCCATAAATCCCATGGACTCATTGGGGTATGTTGGAATTATTCTCGAGCTTTCGTTGTTTAAAGAAGTAACATGATCATCATTTTCATGCTCGGTTGAAGTAGTGGACACACAAGCCGAACTAATTAAGGTTGAACCCACAAGCATATACAAGTCATCATTAATGGATCATTTCATGATCAATTTAGGACCTTTGCCAACCTTCAAAACTCCTCCTTGACCAATGCATTTATAACCTTCTTTATCCAAAATACTAAGGGAAATTAAGTTTTTACTCATACCTGGAACATGAAGGACTCCGGTTAATGTTCTTTCAACACCATCAAACATGATAAATTTAACATCTCCAATATCAACTATCGGACAACAAGCCTTATTGCCCATAGTGACTTTTCTTCTGTCAACCTTCTGATAAGTTGAGAAGAAATTTGAGTTAAAAGTCATGTGTCTAGAACATCCCGAATCCAAAATCCATGAGTCACCACCCTTGTATTCATTGGTAACAACGAGAGCACCAACATCATATAACTCACCTTCAACATAGCTAGCTTCGGCGGCGATAGCTTTATTTGATTTGCTTTCATCGGATTGTTTGGCTTTTAATTTCCAACAATCTTTCTTGAGGTGTCCTTTCTTCTTACAAAAGTTGCAAGTCATGCCCCTTTTGTTCCGACTCGAATCCTTCACAAACAAAGCATCATTGGAATCTTTGGAATCCTTTTGAGCAAATTGAGAATCAATGAGGTCCTTTTGAGTCAAGGCCTTTCTAACATCCTCACTACTCAATGTGTCTCTTCCATACAACAAGGTTTCCCTAAAGTGCTTAAATGAAGGTGGTAGTGAAACCAACAATAAGATTGCCAAGTCCTCATCATCCACTTTTACATCAATATTTTGCAAATCCATAATTATTGAGTAAAATTCATCAAGGTGCGGTTTCATCGGCTTTCCTTCTTGCAATCGGAGATCATACAAACGACTCTTTAATACAAGTCGATTGGTAACACTCTTTTCCATGTAGAGTGATTCCAATTTATCCCATATGTCTTTAGAAGTTTCCTCCTTTACAACTTCTCTCAAAACTTTATTAGAGAGACAAAGTTGTATGGCGGAAAGAGCCTTCGCATCCATTTCTTCCCATCTCGCCTCACTTGTGCCTTCGGGCATCTTCTCTTTACCGTTAAGTGCTTTGTGCACTCCATTTTGTATCAATATTGCCTTCATTTTGACTTGCCGTAAGCCAAAGTTAACGCTCCTATCAAATTTTTCAATATCGAGTTTCATGGTTGCCATGTTACACCAATACGATCTATACACGACGATAATAACGACTTGGCTCTGATACCAATTGAAAACGATGACGTATAAGCGATCGAACGACGAGTTTCAACCACTAACACCACCAAGATCGAAATATGTGAAGTCATGTGAAATAAATTACGCAAAAATATAAACTCGATGTTTGTGAGAGATACAAAATGCAATAATAAAATGACACAAAATATTTACGAGGTTCACCAAATTTTGGCTACGTTCTCCGGTGTAGTATTACTTATATTATAACAATTTGAGAAATTACAATTAGAAAAGAGATGAAGCTAAGTGTTTGGCTTGGGGTATTTTGTAGGATGATTTGTGGATGATCTCTAATGAGCTTTACAAACTCACTATTTATAAGAGTAAATTACTCTTAATAAATATACAACCATAGTGCTTACTGCTTAGAATTAAGTATATTAAAAGCTATGAAACAGCAACTCCAAAGTGGAATGAAAAGTCAGAGATTGAATTCAATGTATGCTCACAGTAGGTTACTGTCATCAATTGCTCGTTCGAGGCAGTGTGGGGCTCGTTCGAGCAGCTCCTCTGCTGACCCACAGTAGCTTTCTGTTTCACATGCTCGTTCAAGGCATGGATTGATTTAAGAGTGCCTTGTTCGAGCATCACATACACTCCAAACGTAATGAGTTATCAACTTCTCAAGAGATTTTTTCCTTCTATTTATCAATTGTGATGTTATTATCTTGCTAATTAAATTTTTTTGAACAATCATTGGAAGCTAATAAAAGTGTATGGCAAATATGTGAATTATCATTATATTATCTTTCATTAAATTGTTTGAATGAGGTGTGTGTACTTTTTCATTGTTTAATACACAATAATAATTTGATAGCTTTGATTTTAGAAACCAAAAAATTTGTTCTTTGAAATAATAATTTGCTAACTTTCATTTTGGAAACAAAAAATAATAATTTGTCACTTACAATTTTATTTAGTGATCAACAAAATTTAAATAATATTAAATATTAGCTATTATATGCTATTAATTATTCATTGAAAATCAATAACCAATAATTTACAAATTATTTTCTTTGTTTTTTTTAAATAATGTAAAACAATAAAATCAAAAAAACTGTGCATCGGGGATTATCTAGTTACAATAAATAAAACAATAGTCACACTAGGCTATTTGAATAGTTAAACCCATGAGATTATGAGAATAATAATTGAAACATACTTAAGAACTGCGATAAAGAATTAGTCACACTAAATTGATTGAATAATTCCAACCGATAAAGACATTAAAAGAAAAACATACTTAAGAAATTAGATAAAGCATCAAAGAAACATCACTTCTCAATCCTACTATCCTAGATCTTCGTGTGCGTTAAGAGTTTGGTTCATTAGACTCCTATAGCTCTAAGGCTATGTCGCTCTACGGTGAAAGTAACATATATTTGATTGGCAATTCGCCTCAAATATAGAGAATATAGAGTATTCAAAATCTGAATAACCATTCGCCATACTACTCTTGATATAGCTAGGGTATATGGCTGGGTGTAAAGCCTATAACTAAGAACAAGAGAATAAAGTAAAATAAAGATAGATCAGGTCCGCCATAGGAAGGTGGTTTTGATAAAAGATAAACTAGGTTTGGGAAAATCAAACAATAACTAATCTTGACATTCAAGATAACGAGAGGAAGCTAATGATTCTACAAAACACATCAATGACCTATAATTACCCTATGTTTCTCTAGGAGTGGCGGGACAAGATTTGTATCGAACCTCAATGACCAAGTATTATTATGTTTTCCCTTATCCTATACAATGAAGAACATGACCTTTCATAGGTTTTCACTCATCAAACCCTTAAAAGAAATTACTCACACATGATTAAACTAATCAAACCAATGGTGATAAAGAAAGAAAATATATTGAAAATGATTAATTAGTAAAATGTTTAAATTAAAAACAATGATAAATGCAAGAAAAAGGAATGAAAGTAAATAACTATTCTAGAAAAGAAATAAGAAAATATAATACTTATTAACCAAGACAAATGCTTCAATGGAATAGAAATGAAATATCTTAAACAAAGCTTGAATTCCAAATCATAAAGATAAGAACTTGGAATGCAAAGATTGAAAGGTAATAAAACTAAAACTAAGGTTTAGAGAAAAACTCAAGGTAAACTTAAACCTACTCTTGAACCTACTCTTGAACATAAACTTAATAGAAACATACAATGATGTCCAAGGCTAGGCATACCATTTCCACATAGATTAGGGGTTTGTATAGCTTAAAAACAAGGTGTCTAAAGTGCCCTTAATAGCTCTTAAGTTGGGCTTAAGGAGAAAAACAAAGATGTGGAAGAATAGACTCATTCGCCCGAATTGGAGGGTTGTTCGACCGAATTTTGATGAATGGGCAACAAGCAACAATAGGAGCATTCGGTTAAATTTAGAAGCTATTTGGTCAAATTATCTCCCATTCGATTGAACCACATGTTCATTCAGCCAAAACCAAAATTCCAATAGTAGCAGGTGTTAGAATATGGAGAATATTCACATTATTCTCAGTATAATTGTAAATATAGTAGTTTACATATTAGGCTTGATTTATTTATGGTAAACCTAGAGTAGCTTGATGTATATATATAGATGTTCATATCAATGGAATAACAACACATATTAAAACCAAAAAAACCTTGTTTATACTTGAAATCATGGTATTAGAGCGGCAACGATTTTGAATCGTTTTTGCTGTTTCATCACCTACCAGGAACCTTAACTTGTTGACCGGAAAAATCAGAGAAAATGAAAATCGATTCCCAAATTAAACCCAATCGAAAAACCGTACCAGGCGAACATCAATGGCCGGTCGCCACCAGGATTCCGACATCAGGAACCGGCGGCATGACCAGCCCAACTAACGTCCTCCAAAGTCGACTGGAAGGGAGGAAGGAATTGAGCACTTAGGAGAGAGAAGAGCGGACAAAAATGGCAGTAAAAACAGCCATGAACACCGATTTCAAACAAAAGAAGAAAGAAGGAGTAGTATTGAGCAGTACTACAGCCATGAAAATCGATCTCAGAAAAGAGAAAGAAGAAGGGGTGGTATTGTGTAGTACTACAGAAGAGAGAGAGAGAGAGAATCTCTCTCTTAACTCATAAAACGGCTCAAATTGTGGGATTGTAGGGTTTGCAAGGATGACACACAAAGGGGATGGCACACATCATTTGGGTCGGCCCTTTCCCACATGTCATTCATCTTTTAATCATTCACCCTCATATAAAGCGTCACATGGCACGGCTTTAAATATTTTTCGAGGTGGTTGGATTTTTGATTGTGGGGCCACGGACACTATGTCCTATGATCCTAATGATTTTGTTGACAGTACAAGAAAATCTAATTAAAAATGCGAATGGTGATGAAATTAAAGTGGAAGGAGCTGGAGCTATTTGTTTTAATAGTCGACCCACTTTAAAAAATTGCTTATATGTCCCCGATTTGTCTCATAAACTGTTATCTGTGAGCAGTGGCGGATCCAAGGTCTTAACTCCCTAGGGGCACCAATATATAAAAGAAATTTTACGAAAATTTTGGCATAAATTTTTTTGTAAAATCAACAATTAATTTTTTTTTTTTTCATTCTGCCAAATTGACATGTACAAGCATAATTTATAGGTAAGACAAAATAGATATAAAAGCACTCAATACACACCCTCGTTGGAGTTCAAAGATCTAAAATAACAACAAAACCACATATAAAGTTTGACGAACATGGTGGAAAATTCATATTCATCTAAAAAGTTGAGCAAAATTAAAAAACAAAATATGAAAGTTACAACATTTATTCTCGTGACCTAGTGGAAACTCTATAAAATTTATTTAGTAGGGTTAAAATATATAAAAAATTAATAGAATTAATTAGAAATTCATAACAAAAATATATATAGCAAATAAGTAGCATTAATTAATTTAATTCATAACAAAAAGGGAAGAAATCACTACAAAGGTAGTACAAGTAAGGGTAAAATTATAAATACAACATACTTCCTCCGTTCCAAAATACTCGCTACATTTCGATTTTGTGCACTATTCATCGTTCAAGCTTATTTTACATATTGCGACTAATGTGTAAGTAAAAATATAGTCAAGTGGGATCTTGTTTGAATCGTCTAATCGCATACTTTCATAATATTAAATTTTTATAATTTTTAGATAAGTGTAGTTTAATATATTAATGATCAAAATTATGCATTGGATTGCGTAAAAAAGTAAAATGTAGCAAGTATTATGGAACAGAGGAAGTACTTTAGAAGGAAACATAACAAAATAAATCAATTGACTAAATAAAAAAATATGACAAAATAAATGAAGGCGACTAAATTACTAAAAATAGAGGACCAATGCATCAAAATAAAAAAAATCAAAACAAAAGAAGGATGTTCTAGTAAAGCTAGAAACAAAAGGTAAGGTTGTTTAAGAGTAGTACTATTTACCTACAATTTCAATCATAGATTTAAAGAGCTTGTTACTCATGATTTGGTATAGGTCTTTTTGTATCCTAGTACACCTAATTTAGAGTTTTATCTAATAAGAGTAACAAAAATATGGAATAATAGAGAGAATATTACATAATGAATACTTAAATGAAAGAAGTAGATATGGTTGGCAATAATGAATACTCCTACTTAATTGAATGAAATAGATTAAATAGCTTTAGACTTGGAATTTTTTTCTCAAAATCGCCTAGGGGCACGTGCCACCCCTGGCCCCTAGGCAAGTCTGCCACTGTCTGTGAGTCACCTCACGAAGGAGATTTGTAACATCCCGTAGTTTAACTCGTGTTGTTTTAAAAGAGGAATAGACTTTTTGAGTAACCAAATATAGTTCGAGTCAAACCGGGGCGTTAAACGGTTAGTTAAAACGTTTCAAGCGAAATAAAACTTGCGGATCGAGTTCTAATAGTGCTAATACAATCTACCAGACATAAAAACGAAGCAGCAGATAAGTTTGCAAAATTAATTCTATTTATTACAACTCGAGAGCGTTCACGCCTCTTAAACCAACATTAAAAGAAAATACGGAAATTTAGGTTCATAATAAATTCTGATAATAACGTTTTATTCCACCCAGAATAGTCCTCACTCCCCACCTGCAATTAACTTACTGCTAGTCATTATCCGAAGAGTAAACGACATCATCGTAGGATCATTAAGACCAAAAAGTACACGTCAGCAAGGAATTTACAATTCAATTAATCGAGTATAACAAAGTAAAAGTATTAACTTTAATAATTTTCATGTTCCAGTTAGTCAGCCATACTGCTGTATCTATTCCAGCCATACTACTGGTACCACTTCAAACTCCATAGGCGAGACAATACATTAGGGGGAGCTAACCCCTAAGCAAGTCTCTACCATAGACACACGTCCTACTTCGGTGTCTATGGTCAAGTATGCATACCCCCGCGGTGGCACATAGGCTCCAAGGCCGCGAGTAAAATCATTCCACCAATTGACGTCATACTACGTCCACTTTCAAGTTAGTGAGGTCATACTACCTCTGCTTATTAAGATTTATAATATAACAAATTATTCGGAAGCGTATCAATATTCACATTACATGCCCATACTTTACCTTTGCTACCATAGCATATGGTACGTAACCTATACTACAATTCTATGCTGCGTGTACGTACCTTGATCAAGCAAACAAAGAAAAGGCCCAAATCAATTTCCGGTCACGAATCGGCTTCCTACAAGTGTGTAACACCCCTGAATTTCCGAACCCTTATACGAAACCAAAACCGTAAAAGACGGGAGGAAATTCGGGTGTTACATAAAAAAAGAAAAGAATTAAGATAAACTTCAAAAGATTAAATTTAAAAAGGTGAAGAAAAAAGATCGGCAGCACCTTTACTAAACTTGAACATATGTGGTAGAGCAATTAGCGAAATAAAACATTAAACTAATTTTTAGGAATCAATGCCTTTAAAATCTCACGCCACGACGGAATAGTTCATCGCCGACTTCTCAAATCGGCATGCCAAGAGTGGATCGTGGTTCCAATGTCAACGCGTGCGTTTTAAGATGACTTAACACTTTAAAACCATACAACGTTATAAACTACGCAGCGGAAATACAAATATACAAAGGAGGACACAAAGCCTCATAACAAAAGTATACACAACCAAAGTTTACAATAGATAAATAAGAACTAAAAATCAAAAGATAACGATATGACACAGATTATTTTTCGCCCTCGTCACTCTCCCCCAATGCAATGCAAAAAGAAGCTCCAATACCTGCTACGACTGTCCATGATCCTCCTGCTGCTCGACATCAGACCAAGGCCAATGTGTCATAGCAGGACGATCATAGAAAGTCATCAAACAGTCAAACATAAACACAAACACGTACACGTCAGAACTAGCATTAAATATAATAAAACCAACTAATATATAACATTATATTAGACAACAACATAAGATGATTTCATAGGACACAAACACAAATAGTAACTGTTTACCATCCACCTATGCTTCTTGGATAGGATGCAGGTCTTCACATTTCTCTTCTCAAACATAAACTCTTGCAGAACACGCGTAGTATCAAATCAACCAAGGCATTAACAGACTATCTAACACGTGACCTTATAAGGCTTGCCTATCTTAGAGTAAGCGTATTCATAGCCCTTCTTTGAGACTGATAACTTCTTTGAGGTAAGTTAGCTTAGGTGCACTTCTCACTAGCATAAACTATTCTATCATTGAATAATCAATGAGTAACCATTCTATTAAAGTGTAAGCTTTCTATGAATCAATAAGCTTTCTATGAATGAGTAACATTCTATCAGTAGATCTTTTCTTCACTTCATGGCAGTGACACGGCCATGGGCGTTATCGGCCACCCGGCGCCCATGGTAAAGTATGAGCTCATACCCCCTCCAGCTGACCCTCTCGGGTCCTACCTTCGGGAAACTAACACTGGGGTACTAATCCAGTGGAGAGGCAACCATATTGGGGTTTGCAAGGCCCGCATGGTGACACCTCAGTCAAGGGGCGTTATCGGCCACCCGGCGCCCAATTGACAAAGTATGCTCATACCCCCCTTACGGTGGTCCCGTCAAACCTCACCTAGGGGACTACTAAATCAACCGGATATAATCCAGTGGAGTCACGCCAGCTAAACATAATTTAGTACTTTATCAAAAGGGGGAATAACTCCCGCTTTTGACTATTAATGAATGCCCTGGGATAGCAGAACGCCGAAACCCATTGAGCAACTCAATAAAAATATGAAATTCACCTATAAAAGAGTCATTCTAACTCCAAGGCATAATTCAATTCTTAAGTAAATGAGGGGGATGGTCCCCGCCTTCTACGAATACTCTTATTCTCTGAACTATTCTATGCTCAAGGATTTCGTAATCGATATCTCTTCATACAAGGCTTACTCGCTAATGTTTCATAGTTTCGATACAATGCATATCATCACAATAATAATAAAGTCTTAAAACATTTGCATATAAGGATAGTTACTGCGTGTACGTACCTGTAAGCGTCACTGCACGACCAAAAGTCACAAAAGTTGCCCAACTAAACTTCTACCTCCCTCTTAAGAATTGGGCACCTATATAAGTTAGGAGTATAACTAATAAGTCCACTTATCCACTTTGTCATACCAGCTAAAAGCCAAAGTAACCACTATTACTCATTTAATATGAGTTTCCGGTCACTAGCACGCACATATTTCATTCAACACACGTTACGATCGTTAACTTAGCAACAACACAAGTCTTTTCATCAATTTAAAAGTAACAATATATGTGAGTCGTTTCTTTACATTAACTAATTTTGAGCATATCGGTTTGCGTTACCCAAAAATACTAAACACAGCTAAGTCTTATAATTTCCAATACAACACTAATATAACGCTACGACAAATTTGAGAGCTATCGAATCGCAACCTCATTTGTTATATTCTCCAAAGTTAGGAGGAACTATAATCAAAACAACACGACGAGTAACTTAACAACCTTCTACAATAAGTTGATATTATTCTCATAGCCCTACTAAAATTATGCATTATGACTTCAATAACAACCTAATAAGAGTACTTGTAATTCACAACTATTATTTCTAATTTAAAAACCAAAATCACTTACATAGTCAACTACAATCATCACCATTACTAATTATCACAACAATAATCGATCGACTAACTCTTAAAACAACTTTTAAGGTTATTTAATCAATCATCACCAAATTATAGCATACTTAGTTTATTTTTAACTATTAAAAGTGACTAACACTCGATTATAACAACTATTATCACCTATTCAAAATATAATCATATATTCAAAGCTTATACAAACCAATTCAATTTATTCAACATCGGCTCTCAAAAACACAAAAGAAGTCATACTACCATCATTTCCATTCTTACTTTAAACCTTAATTCATAAATAAATTCAATTCACAATCAAACTCTCACCCATAATAAGATTCAATAAAGGTTACTACAAAATCAACATCAAACTCATAAACTTGGCAAATTCCAATTAAAAACAAGAAACTAATCACATTCTTAGATTACCATAATAAGGTTCAATAAAATTTAATAAACAATCAACCCAAACTCATGATAAGATTCAACCAAATTAATAAACAATCAACACACAACCATAGTTTCTAATCCCATTTCAAATCTTAAGTCATAAACATGTTCAATTCATCAATTAAAATCTTACCACAAAAAGATTCAATGAAAGTAACACAAAACTAACACCAAACTCATAAACTTGGTGGATCTTAATTTGAAACAAGAATCAAAATGAGGGAAGAAGAGGAGGTGTCTTACAATGGAAAAACTAGCAAATGGTGAAGGTGTGGATGAAGTTTATGGTGGTGGTGCACAAGGCCCAAAACCGGCCAAAGGGAGGCCCAAAACAACCGCTGCTGGCGGCAATGGGCTGAAACGCAGCAGCCCTGCTCGTGGAGGGGAAGAGGCGCCTGCTGCTGCCTGCTCGTGGAAGTAGAAGTGTCGTCTGCTGCCTCGAACTGGTGGCTGATTGGCGCCGGCTGCTGGCGGCACAACCAGGGGAAAGGGAGAAGAGAAAGAGAGGTGGAATGAAAAAGTGAGTGACGGCTAGAGATAGGGTTTTCAATCTCCTTTTATCATGGGTATTCTTATTCTTATTATTAATATTATTATTATTATTATTATTATTATTATTATTATTATTATTATTATTATTATTATTATTATTATTATTTTCTAGATTCACCTTCTTTATTGCCCACTTATAAAACTCGTTTTCATTTGCTCACACATTTCAGTAAATAATACTTGCTTCGAACCTCTTTATTTTAGAAATCGCAATTGTATTTTTAGTATAATTATATGTTAATATTCATATTCGTATATAAAAAGAATTTATTAAAACTACTTCCAAATTAATTTAATATAATTATAATCCCCAAAGGTTATTAAAATATGAATTAATGACGTCAGAAAATCTCGGGGTGTTACAACAAGGTTTAACCGTTTTCGGAAATAAGAACACATTCACATCATCCTCAAGGTAAAACACCTCACATACAAACAACTACCATCACACATAAAACACATACGCATAACACGCGACATACACCACAACTCCAAACACATTAAATTCCCCAAAAAAACATCAACTATAAACTGCCCAGAAACCTGCCTCAAGACTGTCAAAACGCAAATCCGACTTCACCGTTGCGTCCGGAAGGCATCAAAACCCCCGGGTACCAACTTTCATAAATTATAACATAGTATAGGTATTTTTAACCTAATTTCAAAGCCAAAAATGCCCTAAAAACAACATTTTTTTACCATTTTTTAATCCTACGGGATTTGTCATTTTTTTTTATTTAAAATTCACATAAATTCTAATTTCTACATTTCCTATTAAATCAATATCTTACAAACCATAAAATCATGCTCTCATAAAATAAATCATTTTCAAGATCCACAAAATAATAAAACCCTTAAACAAATCATGTATATTAAGATCTCAAACCAAGTCATAAAATCCTCTTATATTCCAACAAAACTTTTTCCTTAACAATTCAACTTTAAACGTCATTTTTATTAACATCACTTTTATTATTCCTATGATTATTATAATTAATTTCCACATCCAACAACACATAATTTAACATGCTCTTTTCATACACAACATCCACATCAACATTTGTCAATTATTTACTTATAACCATACTACTACAAAAATCATGGAATAAACATACTAAAATTCATTCACACCAACATTACATATTCTATATAATTACATTTAAAAATTACTAAAAGGTAATACATAGAAATACTTACAAAGGAGATGAAAACACCAAAAAAAAAATCCAAGTGTAGAAGACCCAAAAAGAAAATGTGTGACTAGCTAGGTTTTTTTTTAGAGTTTGATGTTCATGAAAATGAGAGTAAGAAAGAAAGAATGTTTTTGGCCAAAAGGTAATTAAGGAATGAAATTATGAAGGAATAATTATAATTATTCACTATATTAAAATGGGAGTTACAAGATCAAAAGATCTTTGCCCAAAAATTGGTCGGCCCTCTCTCTCCCTTCTCATTAATTTTTTTTTTTATTTTTATTTTTATTTTTATATATATTTGTTTATTTTATTTTATTTGTTTATATTATTATTTTTTTTTAAATTGAATTAAGAGAGTTTAAGGTGTTAGGGCCCAAAAGTTCAAGGTTTTAAAAGTTGTTCAAAGCATGTCCAAGGCCCATTCCTAAACATAAGCTATTAATAAAACATAAAATACTAGAAAATTTTATTAAATATATCGGAACTAATCGTTTCAAAATATCGGGGTGTTACAGACTACCCCCCTTAAAAAGGTTTTGACCCCAAAACCTAACATGCAGCCTATACAACACATGCAAGCAACAACACAATATAAACACAACACACAAAAAACGCGCACACAAACACCACATGGAACACCTAGCCACGAAAAACCTAGGTCAACATACGCAAAGTGCGAAAATCCTATCGCTTTCTGCCCCCCTTAAAAAGTTACGTCCCCGTAACTTACTAACCTGAGGAAAAAGGTGTGGATACTTAGCGCGCATGGAAGCCTCCGTTTCCCAAGTCGCTTCTTGAGACCGATGGTTAGACCACAGCACCTTAACCATTTCGACGTCCTTACGCCGAGTACTGCGAACCTTCCTGTCCAATATCTGAATAGGTTGTTCTTCATAAGTGAGACTTTCATCAATCTCCAACTGTTCAGGGTCCAAAACATGCGAAGAAGCCGCGACATAGCGTTTTAACTGGGAGATATGAAAAACATCGTGAACCTTGCCCATTGCATTAGGTAACGCTAACCGATATGCTAACTTCCCAATCCTTTCCACAATCTCATAGGGACCAATGAAGCGTGGGCTTGACTTTCCACGAGCACCAAAACGAACCACGCCTTTCATTGGCGACACCCGAAGAAGAACCTTGTCGCCTACGGCATATTCATCAGGACGACGACGAAGATCAGCATAAGACTTCTGCCGATCTTGAGCCGCCTTCATTTTCTCGCGAATCAACTTGACTTGCTCAGTCATCTGAACTAACATATCCGGCCCTAAAGTTACAGACTCGGTGAAATCATCCCAAGACACTGGACTACGACACTTGCGACCATACAGCGCCTCAAACGGAGCCATCTGAATTGTAGCCTGATAACTATTATTATAAGAGAACTCCACAAGATCCAAATGCTCATCCCAAGAACCCTGCCATTCCATGGCTACTGCTCGCAACATGTCCTCCAACACCTGATTAACACGCTCGGTTTGACCATCCGTCATCGGGTGGAAGGACGTACTATGAAGAAGAGTGGTCCCCAAGGCCTGTTGTAAAGATTTCCAGAAATGCGACAAGTATCGGGTATCCCGATCAGAAACTATAGTACGAGGTATCCCATGATATCGCACCACATATTTAATGTACGCACGAGCAAGTTGTTCCATATCCCACTTACAATTCATCGGTATGAATCTTGCGGACTTAGTAAGTCTATCCACAATCACCCAAAGAGTGTCATTACCAGCTTTAGACCGTGGCAAACCTACGACGAAATCCATTGAAATATCATCCCACTTCCATACCGGGACTTCTAAGGGCTGTAATAATCCAGCTGGCCTTCGGTGTTCGCTCTTAACCTTTTGGCATGTCAAACACTTAGAAACAAACTCGTCAATGTTCTTTTTCATACCCGACCACCAAAACATACCTTTTAGATCTTGATACATTTTATCTCCTCCCGGGTGAACAGAGTATCTCAAACTGTGTGCCTCGTTCAACAGAGTGTCCTTTAATGAGTCACATCCTTCTGGTACACACCATCGTCCTTTAAAACGAAGACTACCATCTTCATGAATTGTAAAGCCTTCGGCTTTCCCTTCGCTTGCTTGTTCACGTAACTTAATGAGCTTGGGATCGTCCATTTGTTTAATCATGATCTCCTCAAATAACTTAGGTTGAATGGACAGAGCTCCCAGTTTGGCTTCCAATTCACCCTTTTTGATTATCTCTAAGTTCATCCTCTCGAATTCTTTACTTAACTCCTCGGACGTTATCAAGGTGGCCACCGAATGGTTTGATTTCCTGCTTAAAGCATCTGCGACCACATTTGCGCGCCCTTCGTGATAAGAGATCTCTAGGTTGTAATCACTGATTAATTCCAACCAACGTCGTTGCCGCAGATTCAGTTCGGGTTGTGAAAATAAGAATTGTACGTAGACTTTGGTGATCTGTGAAAATCGTACACTTCACCCCGTACAGATAATGACGCCAGATTTTTAACGCAAACACCACAGCTGCTAGCTCTGAGTCATGCGTTGGGTAATTGACTTCGTGAGTCTTCAACTGACGTGAAGCATAGGCTACCACCTTCCTATCCTGCATTAGGACACAACCCAATCCATGTTTGGAAGCATCGCTATACACAGAATACTCTAAAGAAGGATCAGGTAAGACTAATACTGGGGCAGTAGTTAACTTTTCCTTCAACATCTGGAAAGCTTTCTCGCAGTCCTCTGTCCACTCAAACTTCTTTTCCTTTTTCATAAAGGATGTAAGTGGGCGAGCAATACGGGAAAAGTCCTTTACAAAACGACGATAATATCCGGCTAAACCCAAGAAACTTTGAACTTCCGTAACATTCCGAGGTGTAGACCAATCTCGTACGGCCTCCACCTTCATCTCATCGACTGAAATACCATCCTTAGAGACAAGATGACCCAAAAAGGCCACCTATTCTAACCAGAACTCACACTTCGAAAATTTTGCATACAACTGATTGTCCCTTAGAATCTGCAAGATTAACCTTAGATGTTCCTGATGCTCTTCTGAAGTCTTGGAGTATACCAAAATGTCATCAATGAATACTACCACACACTTATCGAGATAGGCACGAAAAACCTGATTCATCAACCCCATGAAAGCCGCTGGTGCGTTCGTCAACCCAAAAGGCATCACGGTGAATTCGAAGTGTCCATACCTCGTTCTGAAAGTTGTCTTACTGATATCCTCCTCCTTAATACGTAACTGGTGGTACCCTGACCGCAGATCGATCTTTGAAAAGATTCCAACTCCCCTCAGCTGATCGAAGAGGTCATCAATCCGTGGTAGCGGGTACTTGTTCTTAACGGTGACCTTATTAAGTTCCCTATAATAAATACAGAGACGCATTGTCCCGTCCTTTTTCCTCACAAATAGCACTGGAGGTCCCCAGGGCGAAACACTAGGTCGTATATAACCTTTTTCTAACAACTCCTCTAACGGAACTTTCAACTCCTCCATCTCCTTCGGGGCCATTCGGTAAGGTACCTTTGAAATTGGCCTCGTTCCTGGTATTAATTCAATCGAGAAATCTACACCTCTCCTCGGAGGCATACCAGGAATCTCTTCCGGAAAAACATCCATGAAGTCGTTGACCACTGGTATATCCTCAAGTCGTACCTCCCGTTCCTTTACTTTACTCACACTACACAGAAACCATTGTTGCCCTTGTTTGATTAACTTCTTAACTTCTAAAGACGACACAACCTTTACCCTAGGCCCTTTAGGAAGGTTCCTATGTTTGACCGTCTCTCCTCTAGGCCTACTCAAAGTCACAGACTGTTCTTCACAATCTATTGTCGCTTTGTATCTACCTAGCCAATCCATCCCAAGTATCACATCCAGGTCACCCATTTCTAAAGACAACAAATCACTCAGGAATCCTGTTTTCCCTATTCTCACCGGCACATCACAAAACAACATATTACAATAAAAAGTCTCTCCAGAGGGAACAGTGACCGAAAAAGATGTTTTCTCTGGGTTTTCCAACCCTAAGTCCTTAACTCTAGACTTAGAAATGAAAGAGCATGATGCACCAGAGTCAAAAAGAACTTTAACAGGCTTGGTATTGATGCAGAACGTACCTGTGACCACAACAGCTATCTGCGCTGCTTCTCTTGTGTTTACTGCGGACAATCGGCCCGAATTCTGAGTGGCAGCTGTACCTCCTTGGTTTCCACGTTGCCCCGTAAAGTTCTCACTCCTAACATTCCCCTGAGATTGTTGACCAGTAGAGTGGTTTCCTTGAAACCTAGAATTTGTGGCACCTCCCAAGTTGCGACCAAAACCACCAGCATTGTGGTTTCCCCTTCCACCTTGGTTATTGCCTCTCCCGTTACCGAAACGTTGCTGATGAGAACCTCGAGGATTACCCCCTTGAAGCTCTTGTTGACCCAAACGAGTATAACATTCATACATCCTGTGACCCGGTTTTCCGCAGTGAGAGCAGTCCACTAACATACCCCGGCAGTCCCTTCCAGGATGATTTCGCTGACATCTCCTACAGTTGTATACCCTTTCTTTCCCATTGCAATCATACAAGGGTTTCGACATTCGAACTTCTGGAGTCGAATCTCCCCTATTCTTACTAGACTGGCCTGCATGAAAGCCTTTTTCTTGGAAACTCCCAAACGGCTTATGCCTTTTGAATGTATTCTGAACGGGATTATTCACACCTACAGCATTCTGAAATAAGGTATCCTTCCTTTTTTCTCCACTCTGACCCATTTTCTCCCGTTCCTTCCTAATAACATTCCCGATCTGTGCAGCTCTTTTATATAACTGGTCTAACGTATCATACCTATCAGTCTCAATGTGCTTCTGAATCTCGTACGATAGACCTAATTCGAACCGCTGCATTTTCTTTCCTTCCGTTGGAACATCTTCAGGACAGAACTTCAGATATTCCATAAATTTCTGATAATACTCATCCACCGATAAACTTCCCATTTCAAACCTAGCAAACTCATTAGACTTGTCCTTCCTCACATGAGGCGGGTAAAACTGATCCCTTAACGCCCCCTTAAAATCTTCCCAGCTTAAGTCACCATTGCTTTCAGCCACTAGTCTTGCTTTGCTGTGAGTCCACCAATAGTCGGCGTCTTCCACTAGGAAAAACGCAGCTTGGTCAACCATGAACTCAGCGGGACATTTAACGACACTGAAAAGTTTGTCAAACTCCCTCAGCCAGTTCTCTAACAGGGATGGTTCACCTTTTCCATTGTAGGTCGAGGGTTTACTTTGAGCTATCCTTTTACTTATTGAGGAAGCTCTTTCCTCCACAGATTTGTGTCTAGGGTTTCTCGCCCCCGCTAAAGCCTTAACTAAGTTTCGCAGAACTCGGTCAGAGCTCCTTCATGGCGTAGACCGATTCAGGAAGGGTGGCATGCTGGCAGGTATACTGCATAAGGTTAAACGAGGTGTGTAAATATATAGGTCTAAAACGTCTATTAGAAGGATGACTTATACTATTATTGTTCAACCAACATATATAAAATAAATTAAAAGAAACTTAGAGGAAAGGTGAGAAAGACCTGCACCGTGTTTGTACAAATTTTTTTTTTCTTTCTTTGTGAGTCAGGAATACCAATTGTAACATCCCGTAGTTTAACTCGTGTTGTTTTAAAAGAGGAATAGACTTTTTGAGTAACCAAATATAGTTCGAGTCAAACCGGGGCGTTAAACGGTTAGTTAAAACGGTTCAAGCGAAATAAAATTTGCGGATCGAGTTCTAATAGTGCTAATACAATCTACCAGACATAAAGACGAAGCAGCAGATAAGTTTGCAAAATTAATTCTATTTATTACAACTCGAGAGCGTTCACGCCTCTTAAACCAACATTAAAAGAAAATACGGAAATTTAGGTTCATAATAAATTCTGATAATAACATTTTATTCCTCCCAGAATAGTCCTCACTCCCCACCTGCAATTAACTTACTGCTAGTCATTATCCGAAGAGTAAACGACATCATCGCAGGATCGTTAAGACCAAAAAGTACACGTCAGCAAGGAATTTACAATTCAATTAATCGAGTACAACAAAGTAAAAGTATTAACTTTAATAATTTTCATGTTCTAGTTAGTCAGCCATATTGCTGTATCTATTCCAGCCATACTGCTGGTACCACTTCAAACTCCATAGGCGAGACAATACATTAGGGGGAGCTAACTCCTAAGCAAGTCTCTACCATAGACACACGTCCTACTTCGGTGTCTATGGTCAAGTATGCATACCCTCGCGGTGGCACATAGGCTCCAAGGCCGCGAGTAAAATCATTCCACCAATTGACGTCATACTACGTCCACTTTCAAGTTAGTGAGGTCATACTACCTCTGCTTATTAAGAGTTATAATATAACAAATTATTCGGAAGCGTATCAATATTCACATTACATGCCCATACTTTACCTTTGCCACCATAGCATATGGTACGTAACCTATACTACAATTCTATGCTGCGTGTACGTACCTTGCTCAAGCAAACAAAGCAAAAGGCCCAAATCAATTTCCGGTCACGAATCGGCTTCCTACAAGGTTTAACCGTTTTCGGAAATAAGAACACATTCACATCATCCTCAAGGTAAAACACCTCACATACAAACAACTACCATCACACATAAAACACATACGCATAACACTCGACATACACGACAACTCCAAACACATTAAATTCCCCAAAAAAACAGCAACTATAAACTGCCCAGAAACCTGCCTCAAGACTGTCAAAACGCAAATCCGACTTCACCGTTGCGTCCGGAAGGCATCAAAACCCCCGGGTACTAACTTTCATAAATTATAACATAGTATAGGTATTTTTAACCTAATTTCAAAGCCAAAAATGCCCTAAAAACAACATTTTTTTACCATTTTTCAATCCTACGGGATTTGTCATTTTTTTTATTCAAAATTCACATAAATTCTAATTTCTACATTTCCTATTAAATCAATATCTTACAAACCATAAAATCATGCTCTCATAAAATAAATCATTTTCAAGATCCACAAAATAATAAAACCCTTAAACAAATCATGTATATTAAGATCTCAAACCAAGTCATAAAATCCTCTTATATTCCAACAAAACTTTTTTCCTTAACAATTCAACTTTAAACGTCATTTTTATTAACATTACTTTTATTATTCCTATGATTATTATAATTAATTTCCACATCCAACAACACATAATTTAACATGCTCTTTTCATACACAACATCCACATCAACATTTGTCAATTATTTACTTATAACCATACTACTACAAAAATCATGGAATAAACATACTAAAATTCATTTACACCAACATTACATATTCTATATAATTACATTTAAAAATTACTAAAAGGTAATACATAGAAATACTTACAAAGGAGATAAAAACACCAAAAAAAAATCCAAGTGTAGAAGACCCAAAAAGAAAATGTGTGACTAGCTAGGTTTTTTTTTTAGAGTTTGATGTTCATGAAAATGAGAGTAAGAAAGAAAGAATGTTTTTGGCCAAAAGGTAATTAAGGAATGAAATTATGAAGGAATAATTATAATTATTCACTATATTAAAATGGGAGTTACAAGATCAAAAGATCTTTGCCCAAAAATTGGCCGGCCCTCTCTCTCCCTTCTCATTAATTTTTTTTTATTTTTATTTTTATTTTTATATATATTTGTTTATTTTATTTTATTTGTTTATATTATTATTTTTTTTTAAATTGAATTAAGAGAGTTTAAGGTGTTAGGGCCCAAAAGTTCAAGGTTTTAAAAGTTGTTCAAAGCATGTCCAAGGCCCATTCCTAAACATAAGCTATTTTTTTTTTTGAATAATAAACATAAGCTATTAATAAAACATAAAATACTAGAAAATTTTATTAAATATATCGGAACTAATCGTTTCAAAATATCGGGGTGTTACAAGCTTAATTGCGTTGTTCTTATAAAACTCGATTGTTGTATTGTGCAGGATGCTCAAACGGAAGAACTATTGGGCGTGGTACTGAACGAGGTGGACTTTACTACTTCGAGGAGGAGACTCAAAGAGGCAACGTAGTTCTTGTTCGTGGGTCTGATGAAAAAGAATTGTAGACTTGGCATCGTCGGCTTGGACATCCGTCGATCGGGTACTTAGAAAAACTTTTTCCTACATTGGTTAAAAATAAATCTGAGTTCAAATGTGAAACCTATATTGTAGCAAAGAGTCACAAACACTCTTATCATAGTAGTTTGAGTAAAGTTGATGTTCATTTTATGATTATCCATCTGATGTTTGGGGCCCTGCGCCTGTTGTTGGTATTCATGGTCATATGTATTATGTTTCTTTTATTGATGATTGCACTCGCATGAGTTGGATATATTTTTTGAAACATAAATCTGAGGTGTATGAAGTTTTTGTTGACTTTTACCATATGATTTGTACCCAATTTCAAGCCCAGCCTAAAATTCTCCGCTCTGATAATGGTAGAGAATTTGTGAACCATAACATGCAAACCTTTCTTAATAATAAAGGCCTTATTCACTAGACCTCATGTTCTGATACCCCTCAGCAGAATGGAGTTGCTGAAAGGAAAAACAGAACCCTTCTTGAGATGACCCGTGCTATTATGCTTGAATCCCGTGTCCCCACAGATCTTTGGCATGAAGCTATTGCCACCACTAACTATCTCACAAACCGCCTACCCACAAAAAGCCTAGCCTACCATACACCCATTGACACATTCCAAACCTTTCATTCTCTACCTTTCTCTCATTCTTTACCACCCCGCATCTTTGGTTGCAGTGTCTTTATTCATCAACCTAAGCGAGTGCGTAATAAACTGGAACCAAGAACCGAAAAATGTGTTTTTGTGGGATACGGGAGAAACCAAAAGGGATATAGGTGCTATGATCCATCTACGCTGAAGATACATACTACTATGGATTGTGATTTTATCGAGGGAGATTTCTACTATCACCATCCTCGATGTCAGGGGGAGAGGGTGAATGACGATCTTGGATGATTAGTTGGTTCAGTTCTAGTTCTTATGTTTGAGTCAGACCCGAAAGAACAAGTAGAGTTATCTCCTCAAGTTGTTCAGCCACACTCCTCTTTACCACTTCCAGTCCTGTCTGATCATCAGGTGAGTAGTTTGGATAATAGCACTGATGTTGTTGATGTTGATGATACTCCTATACTTGATATTGTTGATGATGCCTCTATACTTGATGCTCCTATACTTGAGATTGCTGATACAGGACATAGTATAGAAACTGTGCCCCAGGATGACACATCAAATAGTAGGGAGATTCCCTATGTTTTGCCTCCCCGGACTACTCGGGGTGTTCCACCGAGGAGGTATGATCCAGACTATGAGGCGAAACGATCGAGATATCCTGTTGGGACTCCTAGCGAAGGGAACCTGTCACAAAGTGCTCTTGCCTTCAATACTGCTTTGTGTGGTACCAAACTTCCTGCTACGGTTGAAGAGGCTCTTACAACTGATCATTGGCGAAAGGCGATGGAAGAGGAAATTAGCGCTCTGAAAAGTAATGGCACATGGGAAAAATGCAGTTACCTGATTCAAAGAAGGTCGTTGGCTGCAAATGGGTCTTCACAGTTAAATATAGAGCAGATGGGACAATCGAGAGGTATAAAGCTCAACTTGTTGCGAAAGGTTATACACAGACTTACAGGGTTGACTATTCAGAGACCTTCTCTCCAGTAGCAAAGTTAGATACTATTCGAGTTCTTTTCAGCTTGGCTACAAACCTAGATTGGCCCCTTCACCAGTTTGATGTGAAAAACGCATTTCTTCATGGGGAGTTACAGGAGGAAGTATACATGGAAGCACCACCAGGGTTTACGTCTGAATTCTCGAAACAGGAAGGCTGCAGACTAAGGAAAGCTCTTTACGGGTTGAAGCAGTCACCTCGAGCTTGCTTTGGAAGATTCACATCTGCTATGAGAAGATTTGGGTACATATAGAGTCACTCAGATCACACATTGTTTCTAAAGAAACAGAGAGGGAAGATAACTTGTTTGATTATATATGTTGATGATATGATAATTACAGGGGACGATAGAGCAGAGATCGAGAATCTAAAGCAGAAACTGTTCCAGGAGTTTGAAATGAAAGATCTGGGGAGGCTGAAATACTTCTTAGGGATCGAGGTTCTAAGATCAAACAAGGGAATTTTCATCTCACAGAAGAAGTATGTGTTAGACTTATTAGTTGAGACAAGGATGATGGACTGTAAGCCCATTGAAACCCCAATGATGATGAACCATGGGTTACAGATTCTTGGAGGTGCAGAGTTAGCAGATCGTATGCAGTACCAGAGGCTAGTGGGGAAATTGATCTATCTAGCCCACATGAGACCAGATATCGCATATGCAGTAGGAGTTGTGAGTCGATTTATGTATAAGCCACAGGTGCAGCATATGGAAGCAGTCATTCGTATACTGAGATACTTGAAGGGCACTCCTGGGAGAGGAGTCTTATATCAGAAACATGGGCACTTAGATCTTTCTGCGTACACTGATAATGCAGATTGGGCAGGAGACAGAGATGACAGAAAATCAACTTCTGGATACTTCACACTTGTTGGTGGCAAATTGGTAACATGGAAGAGTAAGAAACAGAAGGTGTTGGCTCTATCAAGTGCAGAAGCTGAATTTAGGGGAGTTGCAAAGGGCATCCAAGAGGTCTTATGGCTCAAGAAGTTGTTAACTGATCTTGGCTTCCCTCCTAAAGGAAGCTGTGAGTTGTATTGTGATAATCGAGCTGCGATCAACATCTCGGAAAACCCGGTTCAACACGACAGAACAAAACATGTAGAGGTGGATAGACATTTCATAAAGGTGAAACTCGAAGCAGACATAATCAAGCTACCTCATGTCAACTCAGAAGACCAACTCGCAGATATTCTCACGAAGGCAATTGGCACACAGTGGTTCGAAGAAGTTTTGAGCAAGTTGGGTATCGGAGATCCGATGACTCAACTTGAGGGGGAGTGTTAGAATATGGAGAATATTCACATTATTCTCAGTATAATTGTAAATATAGTAGTTTACATATTAGGCTTGATTTATTTATGGTAAACCTAGAGTAGCTTGATGTATATATATCGATGTTCATATCAGTGGAATAACAACACAGATTAAAACCCAAAAAACCTTGTTTACACTTGAAATCAGTAGGAGCAGACTTTCATTCGACCGAATTAGAGCATTTTTATCGAATTAATGTGCTTTCGGTGAAATTGATGAGAGCCTTAACAATGTTGCATCTTTAAGACAGCAAGGGTGCCTCGGAACTAGTCTACAAGGCTTTCGGGAGGCCTCGATAAAAGTGTTAAAGCCTCAAATACACAATAATCAACCTCATTGCCTTTGAAATACCTGAAATAACCATAAAGCAACCCATAGACAAGAACAAGGTAAAATTACGTGTAATATGAATATTATCAACCAAAAAAACCCGAACAACATGATAGATTGTCAAAAATAAAAGAGAACCATTGGTGTAAATGATTTGAAAGAGGAGGTCTTGGACCCTCAAAGATAGAATTATAAAGGAAGAAGAGAATGAAAAACAAAGTATGAATCAAGAGACAAGCAAACAACAATATAATGAGGTATCTATGGATACCCCCCCCCCTCAAATAAAGTATCTTAACATTAATATAATTAATATTACACTAATGATTCAACTCACACACTTGAGAACAACCTCTCAAGTTAGTGAACCCATTCAACAATGGAGTTCACCCCTAATCTAAAACAAAGAAGAAGAGACTCTCTTGGTCTTCAAACCCTAGCCTTTCAAATGTGTATTAGACTCTCTATAATACTTCTAGCAGTGTTCTAAGCTCTCTTATATAGGCAAACAACATATTAGAAGCCCTAGCACAAAAGGGCTTAAAGCCCACAATACCGCACCAATAAAACAAAATCCGCGTCTGATGAGGAGCTGGAAGCCGCTCGGGTCGAGCAACCCTTGCTCGCCTGGTCGAGCAGCCTCCCAGCACTTTTTGACTGCCTCTGCTTTGTGGCTCGACCGAGCCATACCTGCTCGGATGGTCGAGCACTCTTCACAGCCTTATGTTCTTCGTTTTAGATGCTGCCTCGTGCCTTGGCAGCCTCTTCTCCACTCAAGCTTCGATCAATGCACATTGCAAGACCCCTTTGGTGCACTCTCTTGCTTAGATCAAGCTCCTCCTTGTGCACCACACACTTGTTCTTCGTTGCACCATCATCATGGCACTCCGAAGACCCGCCACAAATGTGAGAATTGGGTCTTGCTCTAACATGATTTAATGAAACAATTTTGTTTACATATATTTGATATCCTTTAGGATATTAAGCTATTAGTTAAAATAATGTTATGCATGCAACTTGAGACAACATTCTGATTATCAGGAGCTAAATTATCAAATAAATATTAATATTTTTAAGACTCGACATGAAATTATGCTCAACTTTGACAATGATTCTTTGTTAATCTGTTCTGCTAAGTTCTCTTCATTAGTAAATTCCTTAGTTCTTGATGACTATTGCTAAGTTAAAAGTAAGAAAATTTGAAAGCAACAAATTCATGTACTAGTAGACTTAGAGGTGTTCATTCGGGTCATCGGATTGATTTCGAGTCAGGCGTTTCGGGTCGGTTTAAAATCGGGTTTTGTGTTCACATTGGTTTTTACATAACTGTAGATCCATTTTTAAGTCGAGTCAAATCGGGTTCGGTTATAAAGTCGGGTGTCTATCGGGTCATCGTGTCTATTTTGAACACCTCTAAGTAGACTGTATGAAAAAGATTAAGGATTGAGAAATTAAGAGTCACACTATAAGTCATTTCTTTTGTGTTTAAATTTTTAATCATCAAGGTAGAAAGATACACCAAATATACCAAATATATATAGAATTTTTTTAGCACGATCTAGGAGTATATACTGCTATGAAGTTAGAAAACCAAACTAGTACGAAAGAGCATGTTACGGGGTCAAATTATTATTCCGTAATTTATTTAGTCGAACTATAAACCGCCCCCCTTGAACCAATAACTTCCTAAAATAACTATCTCATGTAACCGATGGTAACCGCCCACTATCATCTGTGATAACCTCCCTCTACCATTATAAATAGGGGTTAGATACATCATTTGAAGGTAGACCAACTATTCATATTCTTACCATACTCCATAAAATACACCGCCCTCCTTACGATCGATATTCAACCAAATATCCTTTCTTGATCTGAACTCATCCTACAATCCGTTATTCAGTTTTCATTAATTATCATATATTCATTACTTTTGGTTTCCCGATTTGACTTGAGCGTCGGAGGGGTTTTCCGGGAAACCACCCCGGGGCAAGGCTAACGTTGTATTGCAGGATTTGAGGTCTCATCATGATCGGAAGGATCAAGCATGTCAACAATCGTCTCCGATTACACCTATCTTCAGGTATTTTTAAGTGTCTTTTACACTTCCTCGTTTCATTATCGAAACAGAGAAAAAAATTATTTAAATGAGAAGTTGTTGGAACTTAGAAGCAAGTGTCCACATAAACTTATTTGCAAGAAGTACCTCCTCATTTTCATCCCTTAGATACTACTACATTTATGTGTTTGCTTGGGATAAATGGTAAGTTAAGCGAAAGAAATGTTGAAGAAAGTTGTAAGATGATGAGTAGTGCATCTAGTGTAAAAGAAAAAAGGGGTATGAAAAAAACTACTTCTTCCGTTTCATTTTAGTTGTATCATTGGGCTTGACACAATACTTATAGGCTGTCATATCATAGTTGTAAAAGAAATTTGAAAAACACTATGATATGCAAAAGTATATATTTTTTACAAATTTCTTTTGCAAGAAGCTACCACTTGATGTGAATGGTGATTAGACTATTGTTTTTTCATTGTTTTCTTGCAAGTGAATCTTTGTTATTGAAGATTATGTTAGACGTTAGACACTATATATCACCAATTTGTTCGAAACTACTTTTTGTTGAAAGGTAGGGAGAATATAAGGAGATAAATAGTACTCCTAAAGGATTGATATATTTATATCCGTTTTTTATTGTATTTCAAGTAATGCAGTACATTGCACATATATATGGTGCAAGATAAAAGTAAAAACATCATACCCTATATTAATTTTAATGTATAGTAATGAAAAAGTCAAGTGAATATGAGAGTGACAAGTGTAATTTTTTTATTGGCCAGTAGTTTTGGCAGGAGTATTTATAGCTATGGATTTTTAAATACAGCAGAATTATTTATGGCAGGGATTTTTAATGTATCGTATAGTAATTATTTTACTATATGGCAATAATAACAATGAGATTAGGGATTTTGACGGGTAATTATTTTTTTTATGACAATAATAGTATAGTGATTAATTTATTTATGACCAATGATTTTGACAACTGAGACAAAATTCTACAATTTTAAAACGGCGGGATTTTTTATGACCAGGGATTTTGACCAGTAATTATTTTAGTCATGGACAATTTTATGTTACCACTTCTAGAGTGACTAGCAGGAAATGAATAAAAATAGCATATGCGATAAGAACGGTGAAATATGTCATCGTACTGAGAATGTAGTATATAAAGAGGTGTTTCAAAACTTATAAACTCTTTATTAACAACCTATTTTATGTATTTTATATTTAATTCATTTTTTTAATTGCAATGTATGTATGCAAATAATTTATCACGTACTTCATTTAATGTTTTCGTTCGTATAAATTTCACTAAAATATCAACGTATTAAAAAATCCGTGCATTGCACGGGTTTCTATCTTAGTATACAATGTTACTGTAGGAGGGGATAGAATTACACTACCCAATGCATTCATCATTGATATGTCAAATCAATTTTATTTAACACTTTTGATTTTAACTATTTGTTTGAATTATAAGGTTTAAAATTTTGTGAAAGATTGGTTTTTTTTGTTAGAATATACTTCCTCTAATTCAGGTTTTATTGTCCAAATGTTTTTTCACTTTATTCGATGTCTTTTCAATTCTAAATATCTCAAATTGTGCATAATTAACAATTATTAAAAGTTGATATTAATAAAATTATATTAAAATGAATTTAATAAGATTCAACTTGATTATGCTTATCTTATTGATTAAGAACTAAATACAAATTAAAAGTGATCGATAATTAGTATCAAAAATGCAAATGGGAGAATCTCTCTTAATTAGAGGGAGTATTTTTTTTTTAAAGTGCTTTCTCAACAATTCTAAACTATATATATATATATTTAACTCTTTGGATTGTCAATTGGCCGGTAGTGTCTCGCAAAAAAATTAACAATACAACACTTATCTCAGCAAATTATCCATTCTTGATGAGTTGAGATTAATATTGTTTTGCTTCATATTATAATGGATTATAATTATAATACAAGTTTCTTATTTCTTGAAGTATTTGAATACATTTTCTTTTTTTTTTCAATGATAGACAAAAATAGGTTCCACACCTATTTTATTTCTTACTAGGATAGAAATCCGTACAATGCACGAATTTTTTAATACGTTGATATTTTAGTGAAATTTCATACGAACGAAAATATTAAATGAAAGTGCGTGATAAATTATTTACATACATACATTGTAATTAAAAAAATTAAATATAAAAAACACAAAATAGGTTGTTAATAAAGAGTTTATAAGTTTTGGAACACCTCTTTATATACTACACTCTCAGTACGATGACATATTTCAATATCCTGTTGTTTTAAAATTGTAGAAACTTTGTCTCAGTTGTCAAAATCCTTGGTCATAAATAAATTAATCACTATACTATTATTGCATAAATAAAAAATTACTGATCAAAATCCCTGATCTCATTGTTATTATTGTCATATTGTCATATAATTACTATACTAAACATTAAAAATCTCTGGTCAAGTTTACTCCTGCCGTAATTAGGAAAAGATTCTTGGTCAATAAAAAAATTACACTTGTCACTCTCATATTCTCTTGACTTTTTCATCACTATAAATTAAAATTAATATAGTGTATGACAAGTATAAAGGCAACATTGAGTTTTTTGTTGGTATATAAATAATTTTTGAGGAAGATTTTCGGCTAAAGCACAAATAAAAGCAGCATTGAGTATTTCTATTGGTTTTTGAACGATTAAATATTTCCGACAGATGAACAAGGCGTAAACCATTTTGTATATATTTTTCTTTCATTCCTATATTTTTGTTTAGTATGATAAAAACTAATTTCTCCTCTTTTTGTTGAAAGCTCACCAGATTTTTTACGAGATTATTTGGAAGACCGAAAACGCATGGCTTTGGTGCATCTTAGTATGTTCATATTTTCAATTTTATTTTCCTATATCTCATTTAACTTTTGATGTTCACTGTTATGTGAAGATGTATATGAAAATGTGTGATGAGCTATAGAATTCGATTTTCGAAATATTGTATTTATCTTGATTTTTCCTCAGATTTTATTTAGATCTTTGAAGAAGACTAGTTTATACATGCTTTCTGCTCAGACATGCTTCAGCATCCATGGAAATCAAGTAAAGCATACTTTTATTTGCTTCGAGGCTATAGTAGATCGAAGCGTTTAATTAATAGCTAACATTTCTCATTTTGTCTCTTAAGGTTTTGTGAAGTCGAAGAAACTTTATATTCACCTCGTAGTAAGAGATGTATTGAAATAAATGGTAATGAAAAGAAGAAAGGAGCAAAGTTGAGTGGTGTTAACGACAAAGTATGGATCATTTATCTGATTGCTTTTTACTTTTGGTTGATTGGTTAAGCTTTCTCCTTCTTTATATTTTAATTTTGAAGAACTTTCGTTACACTTTTGTTTTCCAAAGACAGAATTCCACCTTTATAAACTATAACGTTCATTGCGCTTGATGATATTTTTATATAGGCATAAAAGATGTAGGATCAACAAATAAAAATAATGAAATTTTATGTTGAACAACTAATTTTTGAAAAATTCTATATAATAGCATCTAGGTTTTATAAAATACTCCAGGTAGTATTTTTTTAAAAAAAATTTCACATGAAAGCGTCTAATTTTTGTATTTAAATTTTCTGTAGCAAACATACAAAAACGTTAGTTTGACCGTTATAATTTTGAATGGTAGTATAAAATGTGAATTCAAAAGTCATTTCTTCCCCCCTTGCGATACTCATTCCATTGCTGCCATACTCACTTCCATTGTTGCAATACTCATTCCTTCCTCCCTTCTCTGAAAGTCATTCTTTCCTCCCTCCTCCATTGCTGCGAACTCAGTCTCTGCGAACTCAGGTACTTGTCTCTGCCAACTCAGTCCTTCCTTCCTTTGTTGCGAATGAGTACTAGGGAAATTATGGGTTTTTTTTTATTTTTTTTATTTTCAGTCTCTTCGAATGAAAACTGCTACATTAGCGAAATTAGGGTTTTTCTTTGTTTAGTCCCTTTCGAATTAGGGTTTTAGTCCCTTCGAAATTATGGAATTTTCAGTCCCTTTCGAAATTATGGAATTTTTCATTGATGTCCCTTTGAAATTAGGGTTTTCAGTCCCTTCGAAATTAGTGTTTTCAGTGCCTTCGAATTTCATCGTTCACTTATGCGAAATTAGGGTCGTTTGCAATTAGGGCTTTTTTTTTCTCTTTTTTCTTCCATAAAATTGATTGGTAGATTGGATTTGATTTGTGGATTGGAATTATCACATTTCAGTGATGTTAATAGGTAGTCTCATGAATTAGGTGGATTTGTTGTTGGTTTTTTTTGTTATTTTTTTTTTTACTATTTTGATTGGTTGATTGGAATTGTTGATTTTGTTGATTGGAATTGTTGATTTTTTTGATAGGTTGATTGGAATTATTTATTAGTGCCAACAATTTGACCTTATGAAATGCCAACAATTTGAATGAAAATAAAATTATTACAACATTTATGGGCATTAGATGAATTAAACGGTAAATCAAACATTAAAATGGTGAATTAAACAAAAACTGGATGCTACTATGTGGAAAGAAGTTACAAAATGATGATTTAAACGAAATTTAGCAAGAACTTAACGGAAAATGCTATGACAATACCATGTGGAATTTTCTTAAAAAAGTGCTAGCACTGACATTTCATGAAAATTGGACGCTACCATGTGGAATTTCTCTTAATTTTTCACTAGGATGCAACTATACATTGTCGTTGTTGAGTGAATATTATGTGAGAATACAATTTTCGATTGACTTTTGATGCAATAGTGTCATTAATTACAATTTGCACAATCTAAGGATATCTTTATTAATTTTTTTTTTGCATTGTTGCTATTGTTGCATGATGCACAAAAGATGTCTATTAATTGAGCCAAAGCTTTAAAGTTCTTTGGTTACGGAGTACAATATAGTCAAATCATGTGTGCTTCTCATTTATGTCAAGTTGGAATTGATGTTTGATTTAAAGGGTTCATTAGAAACAACATTTTTGTTATACTTATTTTAGGGGTTAGAGTGTGTACATTTGACCCCTCTATCCCTAGTTAGGTGGAGCTACTTAGTGACACTAGGGCAATGGAATATTATAATGCATAGAAGATATCAAATTCACTAGTTAGTTTAATTTTTTTATTTGATAATTACATTTTTAGCATGCGTTTTCTTCTTTTTTTGTTCGATGGGTTTCTTTTGCCGTCCATGAATACTAGGCATATATATGTATATATAGTTTATACTGTCACTATTTTTTCTATATTAAGTAGCTATTGTCGCTAATTGCTTTAATTTTTCAAACCATTGAAGATAGCTATTACATAAAATCTAAATTTTCTTTAACCTGTCATTATATTTACCTTGAGATAAAATTTGAAACGAAGATTCTAAAAGGGATTTAGAGTTGGATACGTTGAGGAAAAGATAAAGAGAATCATCTAAGATGGTTTAGACAATTGCAAAGATGAGGTATTTGCGAATTGATAAAGAGAAAACTTTGGACCTTGAGAGACAAAAGAGGGCGAGGAGAACTAAAGATACCTTGAAGGAAATGAGTGGAAAATGATATAAAGGATCTAGACTAACAAATTGAGATGTAGATAATTAGGATTAATGGAGAAGAAAAATCCATATGGACGATTATTGAAATTGGTATATTGGTTTATGTAGCCGATCCCAATCTTTTAGGATTCATACATTATTGTTGTTGTTGTCTTTATGATGTTTAGGTGAAACAAAAGGTTTTTCAAAAAAATTTCTTGAGTGTTTATTGCTTATGTATGAATGGATTATCCTAATTCTGACCCACCGTATTATTGCTAATACTTATTGTGTTGGTCTTATCTTTTTGTAGAATGATGTTTCTATAACTGCTAGAGCATCAGAAAACTTGCAAAAAAGTCAGTGAGCTTATGTGTGTTTTAAAGCCATTTTATGTTAACATGATCTTTGTCCTTGTGTGTGTATGTATATGTGTGTTCTGAAGCCACGTCATATATTCAGGAATTGACACAACAGATATCTTGAGTGGAAGCCAAAGTTATCATGTGTCAAGAATGAGTGATAATTCACTTCCCAAAGTTACTGATTTAAACATACAAAGGCAGTACTATGTCATGCAAGGTTTCCGAGGCTCTCTGGGGTGCGTTGAAGCAATATAAGGAAAGAGTCAAGGTAGACGTGTTTGACTTGTTTATTTCTACTCTTCTAACACCTCATTGAGTGCATTCATGTAGTTTCTTGTGAGCATTCATGTATATCTAATGCTAATCAATTAAAATCCGGGACTATATTGGAAATAGGTAATGCAATTAGATATTGATATACTCACGGAGAATTTTAGATATGGACATGCTCAACATCTGGCAATGAAAGAGGAACTAATTTATCTGAAGTCTCAAGCTTCATGTCATAAGCAAGTTCTTGGTGTAATTAGCTGTTATACTGGAGGGCCAAATTCGGAGGAAGTACGTGTTGGCAATCCTGATTTGGAGGAGGAAAGTAGATTTGCCTCCATGGATGAGGAATTGCCAAAACCTCAGGGGATTGGACTTGCTGATGTTTCGAAGATTTGTACAATCATTGTTGATTCTGGTTGCTCTATGGAAGGCTCAAATTCTGAGGATGTGAATCCTGATTTGAAGGGGAGAAATCAATCTGCATCCTTGAAAGATGAATTTTCGGAGCTTCAGGGCTGTGAACCTCTTGGTGATTCGAAGGTTTCTACTTAGTACATTCATCTTTATTTTTAGTTGTAGATGTTTCCTATTCAGCTATTACATTATTCCTTTGTTGCCTCTCCCGGTCCCTCTCCCGCCTTTTATATAATGAAGCTCTTGTATGAAACAAAAATATGTGTTCTTGGAATGTAGAAAATAAAGCAACAGCTGAATTTAGAACACAACATTTCATTACCCTAGTGTCATTAAGTGGCTCCCACCTAGGGTGAGATTTGTGGGAGTCGAATGTGCGCAACCTTACCCTTATTAGTAATATAACTAACAGAAATGTTGTTTCGGATTGACCCTTGGTAGATACATCATATGAAATTTCACATATATATGAAGAGCACATGATTTGATGGGCCATTTAGCAACCTTAGTGTTTATTCAGCAATGATTTTTTCATGTCTAGGTCCATGTCGGAGATGTATCATCTGTGTCTAAGTGGGGGCTTGCTGTTGATAAGAGTATTGACTCTGATGCAATCATGACAAGGTGCTCTGACGACACTAGCTTGGCTTCAACTGATGTTAAAATGTCTTTTCCAGAAAGTTTTCAGGTATGTTTCTTCAGAGGTTGATGTAACTCATGATTGTCTTCCTATGTTACTCCTACTTCAATAGTTTGATCAGCTGCATTCAATTCACTTGGGGTTCTATACATTGCTTAGGCACTGCAGTCTTCGGCAGAATGTCGACTTTCACATGACATGAGGAAATATGATTGCCATGAGAAAGATCAAATGAAGGAATGTGATAAAGAATCAAAAGGTGTAGTTATCTGTAAAACTCATCAATATTATGCCGACTATATTTTTTAATTCCTTTTTTATTGTACCATTCCCCTTTCAGCATGTTTTAATATATGTTCACCATTTCTTTTCATGATTACTTTTTTTTGGATGCTTTGGATAAGTTAACTCGTATTCACAATTTGAACTTACTTGAGGACCACAATCTGTCTCCTTTAGTCACATTTTATTTCACTTGCATATTTCCTTTCATTCCTCATTTTATGTGACCAACCAAATGGTTCTATTAATAAAGGAAGATGTAAAGGCTTTGGCTTTTGAATGTGATGTGGTAGTTGTATACACAAAAAGTAAACAGTCATTTGTATTCAGAAGGCTTGAGTTTATGTCATAGGGTTCAGACCTCCAATCTCTCATATGCCTTCAGTTCTGTTGTGTGATAAGCTACTTTCTTCTGATTTAGTTGGGAAGTTTATACATGTGTCTAATGTCGTATGCTCTTAAAAATTGATGATGTTTATGGTTGAGTGGTTACTGTTTGACTTTATTCCATTGGTAAACTTAAGGCTTCCAAATTCTTTATATGGATAATGATGTATAGACCTTCAATCTTGGTTAGTTGAATATTTTTTTTCTGCAAATGAATTATTGTGATACAATTTGTTTGCTGAGAATTTAGATAAATGCTTTCCTTGTTCTAATGTTAGGTGTGCAATTTTTTACTTATTTTGCGACTGAAAAAGGTTTCATTTCCCAATTTTTCTTTCCTTGTTTGTTGATAGTTCTTGATTGGAGTTGCAATGTGATTCTAGATTGACTTAGTTCGTTATACCTTTAGACGGGGCCTTTGTATTGCTGCATTTGTCAATTTCGTGTATATAGCCTATTTGTGCAAGTCCTTCCATCTCACATTGGCAACAAATAGGAAAGAAACAGATGGTATAGCATGTTGATTTGAACCAATCTATAGCTAGAAGTCCTTCCCATCTCACATTGGCAACAAATAGGAAAGAAACAGATGGTATAGCATGTTGATTTGAACTAATCTATAGCTAGTCACGCCTTATAAATTTTTACCTGATTAAAGAGAAGTCACAATCACGGGAACAAATCCAACAAACAGAATGCGCTGACTATTCTACTCAGGAAAAATCTGTATCTACTCATAACTCACTCGCTACAAGCATCTTTTGTTGTGGTCCATGCTTGTTCCCCTGAATTGGCAGAATGATATTCTATATTGAATCATTGTTGTTGGCAGAATGATATTTTATATTGAATCTTTATTGTTGGCAGATTGATATTGTATTCATGTATTCACTTCATTCTGATGTCTTGGTTGCATACTCTGGTCTTGACTAATAGGTCCATTGTCTTCAGATGCTTTTGACGGTTTCCCTAGGCCACATGGCATAGATCTGATGGATCAGAGCGGAAGTTTGGGTTGTGACGTCAAAAACGAGATGGATAAAGTAAAAATTGTTTCTTTTGTCTATTTGTGCATTCTTTGTAAAATGTCATGTTTCAATTTTTTTGGCGTTACTTTTAGGAAAATGTTGCGCATGGTCCAGGAAGCAATTTGGACTCTGAGCCGGAAGCCAAAGAAACTTTTTACTCTGTAGCTTCAAAAGCTATTTCATATCATGACAAGGTTAAGGTAAAAAACAAAATGCTTATAAGACATACATGTAGATTCAATATTCCACGAGTTCTTCCTCATCTTCTCCTATAGGAACATGGTGCAACCAGTCCAAGGAGCAGTTTGAACATAAAGTTGGAAAAGAAGGAAGCTTCTGACTCTAAACCTATGAAAGCTGAGCGGCCCAAAAGGTAGACATTATGGGATATTTTGACATAAAATACATTTGATATTCTTTCTTCCTTCCTAACTCATTCACTTTTTTCTTGGTGCCTTTGTGGTGATAAATTGTGGTCATCAGGCGACTTATGCCAGCTTCATCATTATTGTTGAGGGATGCTGGGAACCTTGATGTTACAGACGACAATTTGAAGTTACAGGTAACCTCTTGCCTGTTAAAACTGGAATTCTTGGAAGATGCAAAAACTTAAGGATTTGGCCTTTGTTTTCTTGTTTCTTGTTAACCCAATATTTTCCTTTATTTCGATGGGACAAAAGATATATAATTCTTTGGTTTCACATTATAATGGACTACAAAAGTGACTCATTATATGTTGCTCACTTTTTATTTATGTGAAGCTGCACAATATGTTTATTACCAATTATCACTCTAACCTTTTTGTTAGTTTTATCACTAAGAAGGGAATGCTGTGTACATTCGATCCCCAAACCCCACCTTAGGTAGGACCGTAGGAGCCACTTTAAGGCATTGGTGTAATTGAATGTTGTTGTTAACCTAGTTATTTTTTGAAGGATGAGAAAGTAGATGCCTTTTCTGGTTCATCTTGTCTCTTGTTAATACTAGTTATTTTTTTTCCTGGATTGTGTTGCGTTGTCTCAGCTTAATTGTAGTGTGGATGTTTTGATGAACTTAAAAACTATAATTCCATCACATTCAACAGAGAAAATGTTGAAAAGACAAAACAGACTTTACTAAATCTTTGGTTTGACATGTCCTTCCAAATCTCTCGAACAATATAAGGTATCATTTACTGAAATGTGATATGTTACGATAATCTGATTTTAAATTTCTTCGTCCAACTCCATACTTACCACCAGTACGTAATGAACATGCTGTTTTGCGATAATCAAGATTTTGACATGCTATAGTCACCTTAAAAATGATTAGTAGTCTGAAGATACTGATGGTTTTCACTGCTCTCGAAATTTGATAGTACTACCTGTTATAGTTACACCTGTGCCTGCAGTATTTAAGATGCGTGTAGTATTTCAGAATTTTCCCAACAATGGTGTGTGTTCGTTTCAGTTTGTTGGTCTTTCACCATATTATATGCTTTTACTCGTGTGCAGGCAAGTAGAAGTGGACGGAAGGCGGTTGAAGATGAATATAAAAGAAGCAAGGGCAGTGCTTCTCTTTTACGACTGCTAAAGAACCATCTTCCTCGATAGCCATGGCTCTGTGTTGAACCTTTTTGTAGGGCTAGGGTAAATGCTTCTCTTTTGCGACTCCTCACGAACTATCTTCTTTGATAGCCATAGCTCAATCTCGTAGGCTTACATTGTAAGGCGAGTTTGCAAAAATGGGAGTCTCCTTACTCGTGCTCCATCGATTTTAGTTCACAATATTCCTTATTATTGTAGGCTATATGATCTATACCCCAATCTAACCTAATTGTGCTTGTATAGAATTGTAATTTATCTTCACATTGATGCCTAATGCATGAATCGTTGGCATTAACCATTGTACTGCGTAGGCGCTTACCTAAGTTTTTGTGTGTTTCTTTGGAGCATAAATATTTGATTATTTAACATATTGTACAACTGTCTAAAGAATGTTATTATACCTCTAAAAAGGGTAAATTAATTTTTGTTAGTTTTAAAGACCAACTATTATTAGTTATTTCTTGGTTAAAAGGTTGTTGGGAAGTAATTATGTAAATTATTTCAAATATTCAACTTTTATTTATTCAAATAATAGCATATTGTCTATCGATAAAAGAAGAAAAAGGTAGTGTAGTAGTCTAGTAGATAATACTTGGTGAAGTACTTCATTTTGAATTTGTTATATTATATGTATAAGAATTAATTGCAAATTGTAGTATTAATGTTTGATGGTTTTGCGAATTACAACTTTGATATACTTTTTTTTTGTGAATTACAACTTTGATATATTTTTTTTTGCGAATTACAACCTTTAAAGTAGCTTTTTGACTAGCATCCAAGCCAAGTTACTTGTTCCGTACTAAATGACAAGTTGACCACACTTTTTACCTTTGACTTTCCTTTTTTACATTTAACTTTTTTTTTCATTTAATTTCTTCTTTCCTATCATTTAACCTATTCTTTTTTTACCTCTTCAATTGTTGCACATTAAGAAGCTTAAAAAACCACAATATCTAATGAATGTCGATAGAGTTTTGTATTTAAACTTTAAAAACTCCATCACAAAGCTTAATGAAATTAGCAATAGAAAAAAGATATGAACTTGCAGATGCTTTTATAGTTATTGTCATTAGGGGTGTTCATTACCGAATAACCGGCTAATCGGGTACCCGAAAAGCCGGGTACTCGGTTAGCCGGGTATCATTTTTAACGGCCTATGTCTCGACCCATTTAATGCGGGTACCCGATTTTTGGGTGCCCAGATAAAATTGGTCGGAACACCGGGTACCCTTATTATTATTTTGATTATTTTTACAGATTTAATTATAATACTTAATATATAATTTTGGGCAAAAAATATGAAATATTGTACAGATTTAGGCAGAAATTTTGGTTGTTTTAGGCAGAATTTTAAGTTTTTAAATTAATGACTAATACACTCCTCTGGTCGACATCTATAAGATCCCCTTGAAACAGGAATATTGGTTGTACAAGTGTATGGTAGAAGAGAAGAATAATTAAAAAGTGACAATGAACATTTATTTTTTCTCATCCAAAAGATACACTACCAGACAACTTGATTTTGGAATTTACTATCTTCATTAAAAATAATTACACATTAAACATAAAAAATTAGAACTTGACAATTTACTTAAAAGAAAAGAGTACTTCACTCGATGATTCATCATGAAAATTGCAATCAAAATGGAAAACATATTTTTATTCATCAAGAAAAAAACACTAACAATTAGGGTTTACAAAAGCTATTAAAATGTAAATTAATTATATACAAATACCCGATAATTAATTTACAGTTTAATAGCTTGGTTTTGGAATGAATCAAAACACTAAAGCAGGTATCTATTAATACCTAATAAATTAATGGGAGAAGGGAAAGGATGCAGTTATGGAAGAACAGGAAGGGGAAGGGGAATGATGCATTTATGGAAGAACAAGAAGGAATGAGAAAATGAAAACGACTAAGTGTGCTGAGATGGTAAATGACTGAAATAAAAACCCTAAAAAAATAAGCATATATATACTAACTATTGACCAGGTCATTAACGAGTACCAAATTTAAACTCGGCCCATGACCCGACCCGGCTAAGGCGGGTCGGGTACCCAACCCGAAAGTTTCAATTTTTTTTTGACCCGCCTTTTAGTCGGCGGGTCAACGGTTCGGGCAGATCGGGTACTTTTAAACACCCCTAATTATCATTCTTTGTTGCAAGACATTAAACACCTTCATCACCATTTGTAATCACTTTCCCACCTCCAAATTGCTCTCCTTCTCAAGCTTCACCCTCACAAGTAGAAAAAGTAATCACTAATCCAAAGCTTTGATTTTTTTTTTTCTTTCATTTGAGTTTTAATTATTTCCTTACATACTACAGTGAATTGAAACCAAGCTTTCTTTCTTCACAAAATTTTGCTTTTTTTTTTTTTTAAATAATTTTTCATTTTTAAATCTTTGTTGTATTCTACATTCTTCCATTTTAGATCAAAATTCTCTTTCTTTACTTTCAGAACTTTATGTTGCAGTCTTTGATTCTTTAATTTGCACAATTCCAACGCCATTTTTAACGAAAACTTATCAATTAGTTGAGGAAGAAATCATGAAGAAGAAGAAATCAGGAAGATAAGACAAATAAGGAAGAAATTAGGAAGGAGAAGAAGAAGAAGAAGAATCAGGAAGATAAGGAAGATAAGAAGAAGAAGAAGAAGAAGAAGAAGAAGAAGAAATCAAGAAGATAAAAAAGATAAGGGAGAAATCGAGAAGATAAGGAAGAAATTGGGAATATTAATGGCGCACAATTTGGAGAGAATGGAGTTTGTCGTCAATTACCCCAAATTGAAATTTAGGGTTACCATAAAAAAGAATTGAATGAGAAAAAAAAAACTTAAAACTCAAATTAATGAATATGGGTTAAATGTTAAATAATGGAATCAAATGAGAAAGAAAAATAATACTCAATACTTGATAAGCAACAATGGAGGAAGAAAAGAGAATAGGTCAAATGGTAGGGAAGAAGAAATAAAATGAGAATTTTTTTTAAAAGGACAGTCAAAGGTAAAAGGTGTGGTCAACCGGTCTTGGCTTGAACACTGGTCAAAAAACTATTTTGGATGCTGTAATTCGCAAAAAAAAAAATCAAAGTTGTAATTTGCAAAACCATTAAACATTAAGGCTGTAACTCACAATTAATTCTAGGTATAAAGCTCTATTTAATTTTCAAAAATCAAAATGTAGCAAATTCAAAATGATATAAAAATAAATATTTTCTATACTGAAAAAGGCTTTAAGTTTTTATAAATATTTTGAAAAGGCATATAAAAATGATAAGCTAGTTAGACCAAGTTTTTCATTGATTTTTTATTTTTACGTGTTCTAGCTAGCCTAGTTTTTTTAAAAAAATATTATAAATGTGATTTACGTTTTTTATATGTGAAATTACTTTTTAGTGTATTAAGTTAGTGTTGTTATTAATCTCTTCATGATTAGATTCTAGGATTAAAAATACACTAATTTATTTCTATTTAGCGGATCCTAATCTTTTTGGATTAAGACTTGAGATTGTTATGATTGTAAGTTTAATTATAGATGTGATATATTTATGTCTTAATTATATTATGATATGAAACAAGATACATAGATGATTCCCTAATATCTCTAACTCCTCATAACTGATTGCTTTCAAGCTCTTTTACTAATTAAAAATAACAGTAAGTCTCATGGGAGACGGTCTATTCTATAGACGGAATCCATGAAGCCCAACCCAAAATATAACATAGTATATTTGGGGTTATAATAAATTATTTGGGGTTATAATAACTTATATTTGGGGTTATAGAATAGTATATTCGAGGTTATAATACCTTACATTTAGGATTATAACATAATATAATTGATATAATAATAAAAAAAAATCAATTAAGGAAAATGGACTGGCCCAATTTTGTGGTCTATCCTATAGACCGTCTCTTGTGAGATTTTGTGTAAAAATAAAGTTTTAGAATTTATGATTCAAGCAACATCTCTCTTTACTTATAGTTTAGCAATTTTAATAAATAAACCTTCTTGTTTCTATTTATTTTACCCGATTTACCTTAAAGACGGAAATCTAAGTTTATCAGTATAAATAGTATCTTTGATTGCATGGCCATACCACAAACTGCGATTAGGCCTGTGCAACAGGCTGGATAAGGGCCGGGTTGGGCTCTAATTAAAATTAAGGATCAATTACCAAGTACAGCCTTGAAGTTTAGTCATTTTCAAATAAATAGTCGCAAAGTTGTTTTTTTTAACAAACAACAACTTTCAAGTTATAAAATTTTACAATTATGTAAAAACAATATGGACACAAAATCCAATTTCAAGCCCACCCGAAACACCTAACCCGAAATCAACAATGACCCGAAAGAACACCATTAGACACTAGTTAAACTATGAAAATATTAAATTCATATAGACCGAAATGAACTTGAATCATTGCAAAAATTATATTTAACAATAAATAGAGTTGAAACTTCTCTATAATTATTATTTTTGAAAAAATTAAGTGCTTTTAGCTCTATATATTTGCCTAATAGTTCTCCAAAGATACACTATTAGAATTACGATAGAAAAATATAAACACAAACTAAAAAAGAAAATTGTTAGATTATGAAAGATAAATAGTAATGAAATTATTGTATAAATCTATTAATCTATACAAAACAATTGTTTAAGAGAGGATTTGATCCATTAACCTTAGATTACAAATGTGTTACTCCAACCATTGAGCTATAGCAATTTTTATTATATTTTTACTCTCTTTAGACTATATAGCATGTTAGTAAGGGGGGTCAAAGCCAACATTACAAAAGGCTCGCATTTTCGGCAAGGGGGGCCGAGCCTCCGCCGGGCCCCCATGTGGCTTCGCCCTTGATGTCCATTATCATCTGAATTTGTTTTTAAATTTCTAGAGTTGGGTCATTAGATATTTAGCCATATTTGACTGTATTCAAATAGATCTCTTCAAAAAATGTATTCAAATTGTTTATTGAATTTGGGATTTTTATTTTTTATGAGAGAGAAGGCATAAAAATATCTTTTTTTTTTAATTTGATTTTTTGAATTTTAATTGTATTTAAATTGTAATATTCAGTTGTTTTATTATGATTTACTGTTGAAGGAGTGTTTAATCAGATCTACTTCTTTGTTTTATGAAAGCTTATGGTTCCGATAAAAGCCCTAATGTTTGAATTTCGACCTCAAATAAGTTTTGGTGGAGGATTTTTACAATTTAGGGTTTTTCAAAGGATGATTTAATTAAGGTTTTTGGTGTAAAGAAAACCATACAAAACCCAAGCTTGAAAATAGCAATGAAGAGAGAAAGACTAAAACTCGAAGAAAATAACGTCATTGTTGGACACCAAACAAAAAACTCACCTCCATTTTTGACTTGAATACCAAAAAAAACCAAAAAACAAAAACCACTATTTTTTCAAATTCAACCTCTTTTACATAAAAACATAACATTTCTTTTCCGAGTTTTGTTCTACAAAGGAAAAATATCAAGACCTACAAAAAGAGCATTGCTTTCGAGGAAAACAATATTTCAAACAATCGTCTTGTTAATGGTGTCACTACATCTGCTAAGATACAACATTGATACAACACTATTTCATTAAAGGAGGAGTTTTAGAACAACCCTCTACCCATCAAAGAGAAAGAAAAGAGGGGTTTTAAATGGTGGTAGTGGTGTTGGGGTGGGGGAATGGTGGTTGTAATTGGGAAGGGGTAGTGAGAGTAGGGGTGAAAGTTCGGTCCACGGTTTGGATTTTCATCGAAACCAAATCGAACCATATTTTATTCGGTCTCCATATTTTCAGACCAAACCGAACCAAATTAGTTTCTAGACCAAACCAAATCGAACCGCATTTTTTATTTTTAGACCAACCAAACCACCCAGACCAAATTTCCAAGGCCGAATTTTTCTTTTTGAGGCGAATAACAATTTAAACTACAATTACAATAATTAAGACAATAGACAATAGCAAATCATACAAGATTAATAATAATAGACATAATGTCTTACACAGTAATTCAAAATAACAAATCTTGCAAAATACAAACAAGTGTGAGAGTGGGACGGCGGTAGTACATGTATTATCAAAGGTTAGGGTTTTCAATTTTTTAGGTTTAGAATGTATCGGGCTTGGGCTAATACATTAATGTTAGTGCGCTATATGTAATTTCTAAATATTTCGGTTTGCGGTCTAGAAATTCGGTTTGCGGTTTTTGAAAATTCCAAACCTAATCCAAACCTTAATATTTCGGTTTTTGAATTTTCAAACCTAATCCAAACCAAATTTATAAATCACCAAACCATATTTGTTATTCGGTTCGGTCTAGTTCGGTTTGCGGTTTTAATCCGAATAAGTTTCACCCCTAAGTGAGAGGTCGGACAAGAATGCTTTAATTGTAGGTAATTGGGTAATTAGGTTAGATTAATGAATTAAATTGATAGTCAAAGGTCATTTACCTTGGTCAACGATCACTTAGTAGGTGATCCGGTGAAGTGGCTATATCGTTGTCATGTTTGATAACTTGAAAGCTGTTGTTTGTAAAAAATAAAATTTGCGCCTGTTTATTTGAAAATGATTAAACTTCAATGCTGTAGTTGGTAATTAATTTTTAAACATTTATATATGCTATTCTAAATTTTTAACTATTCCTTAATTAGAGTAGGATACAACTTATGTAAGTGTTGTAGAGTAAGAGTACCATGCACGTTCATGATTACATTTTGACTTAACTCTCCACCTTTCCATTAGGGGTGCACATGGTTCGGTATGATCTAGCCTGACATTAAAATTAGACAAAATCGAAAATTCTGGTATGAAAATTTATCAGATCGGATTGAACCGTTTAAATCATCAGAACGGATTGGACCAGACCGTGCTACAACGGTCTTGTCTTGTCTAAACTACAGTTTTTTCAATTTTTATTATATATATATATATATATATATATATATATATATATATATATATATATATATATATATATATATATATATATATATATATATATATATATATATATATATATATATATATATATATATATATATATATATATATATATATATATATATATATATATATATATATATATATATATATATATATATATATATATATATTTGCCAAATTTATATATGTGCTTTCAGTGCCGTTCCTGACAGTGTATGGGCCCTAGGCAAACTGTAAAAAGAAGGTCCTCTGATGAAGGTCGATTCTAAACTTAAACAGATGTTTGAAAAAATAACCAAGATGGACCCTATACATTATAATTAGCATTGAAATTGTAGACGTATCTTATATTTTCTAATTTTAAGGCTCTTTCTGACTTTGGGCCCTAGGCAAATACCTACTTTGCCTATGCTCAGGAACGGGCCTGTGTGTTTTACATAAATATTTCGTAGTTACAATCACCAAATACAATACTCCCTCCGTCCCATTGAATTTGCATCATTTTCCATTTTGGTTCGTCCCACTTAATTTGCATCATTTCTATTTTTGGATAGTGGCCCACCACTTTCTTTTAATCACATCCATACATTTTAACTCTCTTTTAATATCATTCACACAATTCATTCTCTCTTCTCAATTATTACCACTTTCCTAACAGTACACCATTTTCTCTTTAATGCAATCTAAAAGGGACGGAGTAGTAATTTCTAATTAGTTAATTGCATTAATATCATTCAATTATATATTACTATATAAAATTAACTACATCTTGAAATAGCTAGGTAGTAACATATTTTTTTTAAAAAATTTTGATTTTGGTCCTAATACAATTTACGGTCTATTTTGGTTTAAAAATAAAAAATTAAGACCATACCATAATCAGTAAATTTTTTTAAAAAATCAGACCAAACCATAGCCCAAATCAAAAGTATTAAAATTACGATTTAATTCGGTTTGGTTCAAGCCTACTCTCCACACATAATTATTATCCTCTTAATATTCCTTTAACAAATCCTCAAAATTTCTTCTGTACGATTTCATGTCCTAAATTTCCCTTTATCTTCGTCTTCAAGAACCTAAGTATTGGAGTTTTAATGGTGCTTATCATCTCCTCCCTTCATCTTCTTTATCTTCAACAAACAATAAACAATCAGTAAGTATTTTTTTTATAGTAATATTTCTTTTTTTTTTTTTTCAAATATTGCAATTAGGGTTTTGGGACCTATTGATTCAGTGTTCTAGGTCGTGAATCCTCACGTTCCGGAACGTCAGTGACCCGCGATTAGGGTCGCACGATCCAGATCGGGGGTCGGAGGCCAATGCTTCGATCATGGCTAATACAAAACCCAAATCATCAACTTCCTAAGAATTTAAAATTCCTATGAAACATATGTGCAAACAAATGACGTCATTGTTAAATAACCATGGCTTTGGACTGCTTGTTGAGTTCAGAGTACTAGTAGTTGGTAGTTTGGTACATTATGAACCGCAAATTGTAGAGACTTTGAGCGATTTTACCAGGTATTGTTTGAACCTTAAAATATTAGATATTCGAAGGTTCCATTTCGAACAATTTCTTATTTGCGATTTTGAATTTAAATACTTAGTGACTTGTTTTAGTTGGGTAATTTTTCTATTTTGATTTGAACTCGTTTATGATATATGTTGATTCTTGTGTAATGTTTAATTGATTCATCGTATGGAAAGTAATATTCTTTCTTGTGTAATGTCCAACTGATTCATTGCATGTTGTTAGTCTATACTATTGATGCACACACTTTTCCTGTTGTCACACATGTCTGCATAGTATTCTTTGGAGAGGCTTGGGCTCCCCAAAATGAATCAGGAAACTCATCCTCAATCATTTACAAAATGGCTGAATGAATGTGTCTTTGACCTCCCTTAGTATTTAGACTACTTTCTTTTAGGGCACGCCTGGATCCTATTACTAGTTATGGGGTAAAAAATTTATGGGTAAAAAAGTATAGAAGAACATTTAAGGAAGAAAACAATTACAGGGAAAAAATCTAAGCTAGTTTGGCAAATTTTACCACATAACATTTTCAGACTTCAGTATCTCATGACATTTGTGTTTGTAATCTGATTTTCCTACCATCTATCGGAGATAGCCGCCCAACCACCACTGTACAACTATGGTGAACAAGACCGATAATCTAGAGTAAAACCGGCACCGCACTCAAATCTTATTTGGATCTAACTGTTCCTTTGTTTAGATAATGAAAATAAACAACCTAGAACTTAATCACATCTGCATAAATACTCAGCACCAAAAAAATCTTGCAATCAAGATAATTAAAAAAAAATGACAATAACCCTAATCCAAGTACATAGGAAGATTTTGAGCTTAGAAACAACAAAATTCCAAGCCCTAACAATGGCGGGAAGAATAGTAAACATACTTCCTCTGTTCCATAATACTTGTTACCGAGTGTGACATGTTGTGTGAGAAAATGTCGCTATCAGTAGCAAGTATTATGGAACGTAGAAAGTATAATAGAAGCAAATTGAAGGGAGATAGAGAATGTATGTGCCGAAAATCTTTCTTTTTCCTTAAATCACCACCATATTTGTTGTGAGGTTAGACATATTTAGAAATGGAAGGAGTTTCAATCCAAAGAGGCTCAAAGGTATGAATGCATGATACTACTAGGAGAGAAGAGTGAAAGAATATCCCTTAAGACCCTTACTTGTTACTCTATAGGGAAGTAGGGTAAATATTTAATCTCAAATAAACAGTAAAAAGTACCTCTATAATTATTTTCTCTCAACCCAATCACTCGGTCCAACCCAAAAAATTTAATGGGCTTTTTTTACCCCTTAATTCACCAAATCCAGGCAGGCCCTTAGTTCTACATATTCCTCAAGAACTTCCCACTAATTACTATTTTGGTAATCCCTACATTACCCCTTCCAAGCTATATATGACACCAGTTATGGTGGTTATGCCATATTTTACGTTATTAATGTTTTCTTGCTTGCATGGCATCACAATTCACAATAATGTAATTCTCTGTTTAATTCACCTTTTCAATTCTCTTGAACATAAGTTGGAGTCTCAATTTTATCCTTTCTTTTTAAGTGACCTCTAGTAGCAGGGATATAGATTTCAACAACAAAATAAAAAAGTGATATCTTATGTTTAGAGTATGTGTTAGGTAACTAGGGAGCCTGTTAGAAGCTTTAAGCTGCTGATTGGTTTTACTGGGATCTTGTAAACGATTTTTGTTGAGTATTCTTTATTATGAATTGTGTGTGTTTTTTTAACCTTTTTCATTTTTTATTTCTTTTTAGGTAACTTAATTTATTAACCGGGGAATTGGACATTTTTGCAAGTTCTTTTGTGATACACCATTTATGCATTAAGATTATGAAACTTGGAGTTTTATCACAAGTTTTATATGAAGTTTGGAAGCATCTAAGTGGAATTTGAGCATTATGACACTTGAAGACTTCCTTATCTCGACTGAGATGAAAGATGGGTTTACTACTCCTGCTCGTGTTGAGGAGTTGATCAGTGTTATGCAAAAGCAGAAAGATTCTTCAGTGAAGAGTGTTCATGATGCGACGAGGCAGTGGGCTGCTGTTGCAAGTACAATAGCAGCTACGGAGAAAAGAGAATGTCTTGACCTTTTTGTCCAATTGGATGGACTTTGGTTTATTGACAGATGGCTAAGGGATGCTCAAATTTTTCCTCATGAAGCGAGTGATTGCTTTGTGGAGGAGGCCATCTCAGCATTGTTACATGCAGTTGAGAAGCTTAAGATCAACCCTGAGAAGCTCTCATCGTCTGGGATCTGCGTTACTGTTGGAAGTCTTTCTAGTTATAAAAGCACTAGAGTCCAAGATAAGGCAAAAGCTCTTATTGATAGATGGAAAACTGAGGATCTTGATTGCAAAAGAATGGATGATGAGCAAACCATACTTGACAATCAAGCTCCTGGATCAAATCTTTCTGCAAACGATGCTACTTCTGCAAGATCCCTTAATAAGGAGAAGTTGGAATGTGTAGAAAGATGGGAAGATAAGTTGCCTAGTGATCAAGCGAGCTCTATTGAGGGTGATCTTGTGAAGGAAGAAGTATGCCCATCTAAAGAACTGTATGCAGATTGTGATATAGAAGCAGAGCAAGGCACAGATGAGATGGCTCTTCAAGTTGAACAGGAAAAGCATCAAAACAAGCTTAATATGTCATCTGATACACCAGCTGTTCAAATTACTTCTGCATGTGGTGTTTCTGATAGCAAAGATATGTCTTCAAAAACTGATGCCAAGTCCGCTGAAGAAGCTATTGTTAAACCTGATATGGGAGAATCTGTAGTCAAAGAGGGATCGCCAAATGAAAACATGTCTGCATGCAATACAAATAGTCCTGTTTGTAAATCCAGCAGTGAGATTGATGATGATGAGGAGAATGATTTGAATCAAGGTAATTGTTCTGCTCTGGAGGAATTTAAGGATCAAGAAGCAACTATTTCCAGATCGGATGACGATGATGAACAGAGTGAGAAGAGTTATCTCGGCAACAGTTGTGAATTTGTAACACTAACAAATCACAAAAAAGGTACTGATATCATCCAGCAGACACGAGATTTGGACCTTGAGGATGGTACAGTTGATGCTTTAGAAGTTGCTCGGTTGGTTGCCAAAGAAGTTGAAAGAGAAGTAGGGGCCTATTGTGAGCAATCTGGAACCTCCTCTTCTTCTTCTGATGGAAAATCAAGAGATAGCATTAGGCAGTGTGATAGCCCGAAATCTATAAATGGAGTGCAGGACATGCCAATAGATGGTCCTCCGAATCAATCGTCAGCAACGGAAAATACCTCTGATGCTCCTACAAAGGCACCTTTAATGAGTCTGGCTAATTTGGAGTCTAATTTGCAAAATCATACCCAAGATGGAGAATCCTCTTTGGTGACTGAGGTTGCCCGGGAACCAGAAAACAACAGAGAGAAAAGTTTTCTAGATTTTGACCTGAACCAAGAATTTTCCTCTGAGGATGGTGATCAGGTGGAAACTACTAGTTCAAATCCAGTATCAGTCGTATCTGCCTCGAGAGCTATTATGGCTTCTGGAATTCCTGCAGGCCCTCTTCAATTTGAAGGAAGTCTTGGCTGGAAAGGATCTGCAGCCACTAGTGCATTTCGGCCTGCATCTTCTCGTCGGGCGTTTGATAGCGATAGACTTATTTCAGGTGGGGATACCAGTATTGGTTCACGACAAAGGCAAAATATTCTTCCTATTGATTTGAATGTGGCTGAATGTGTGGATGATGAGATTGTCAATATAGGGCTGGATAGACACAAGCAGATTTTACCGGGCCTTCCTTCAGACGAGTCTTCTGTTCAAGTAAGTCCTAAAAAACCTCAGAGGTTCAAATTGGATTTGAACCAAACAGAGGATGATGGGGGACTTTTAATATCCGAGTGGAAAATGAGTCGTCGAAACTGCCACCTAAGTTCATCGCCTGCGTCTTCTTCTTCATGCATGCTACCTTCGATGAGGAACTTCGACTTGAATGATAAACTATTGAATTGCAATGATTCGGCAGACCATTCTGTTCTTCTTGGGGAGTCTTCTCACAAAGTTAATCCATGTATGGGTTCATCAGATGAAAATGTAATTTCAATCTTGGGTGCCAAAGTCTCAAGAAATGCATTTCCTCAGATGCCATTGCCTTTTCTGAATGGGACAACCTCAGAACCTATGATGGATGCTAACTTTTTCCGAGGGGGACTTTTGATGGGGTTGGGAGCTCCAGGTACATATCCGCTAGGATTCAATGGGGTTCCCATGTGCCCCACTGTTTCTCTTGAATCAGCACAGATTTATAGACCCACTGTAGCAATGCCATATGTTTTTGAATCTAGGGGAGCTCCTTTTCTACCTCAAATGTTGGGATCTGCATCAACCGTTCCGCCTTCCTTTGGGCAGCCATCATTAGTTATGAACACGGTAAACGCAACACCTGGTCCTAACCTTGCTATCCCTTTGCGACCCCCCATACTTGATTTGAATTCCGGGTTAACCAATATTGTCGAAGCAGGAAATCCTGATCCTGCGTTTTTTAGGCCACTTTTCATACCTCATAGTGAGGGACAGGGTAGACCATCAGAAGAGCAATTTAGCCATTTTAGACCCTTGGGTTCCGGCAGTGGTGGCGAAAAACGAAAGGAGCCTGATGGTGGATTTGATTTCTATCCTACTAACTACAAACATCAACAACCACCACAGTTGTAGAAAGCTTATATATTTTGGGTATGTCTTTGGTTTTCTGCCTAACAACTCCAGAAAAACTTTCTGATTTGGCAATAGGAGAGTTGGAATTTAGTTATAAAATTGAATAAATACTGGTAACTGGAGATGATTGGATTGGTTTGATAGTGATTCATGGCCCAACCCCAACAGGTAACAGGCAACAGCTAGAGGAGAGAAATTAGGTTTATTGATTTTTTTTTTTTTTTTTAAGATTTAGTTTCCATAATTTCCTAGGAGTATTTATTTTACTTTATTTGTCCCATATAAAGCTATTGCAAGAATAGAAATATTTGGTACATGTTGATGAAATATCTCACCCATTACCCATACATAGAAATATATTGAATGATCTCTTTTCACATTTATATATCGCTTGTAGTTGTATATTTCACTAGTTTTATAAAGGAGTAGTCAATTATATGATTTGTTCTGTTTATTTTTTTAAATATTTCAATATTAAAGTGTTCCTCATTGCATTACTCAAACGACCTATTTGGTAGGTGGTAAAAATCGCGGCAATGGGAATGAAAAACTAGTGTAATCTTGGTTGAAAAATCTTTTGGCTATCTTGATGGTTATGCTTGACAACCTTTAATTATCTCATTTTCTTCATAAATTCATTCCAATGCATTACCAATGGGAGAAGTGGTATTAGGTCGTAATTGGAACTTTGTGAACAAAAAAACTTTTGTGATCAAAGTTTCATTACCATGAAAATGACATGAAAGTTTTGATGAAATTTAAACTATAAATCATTCCTATTACCACCATTTAGTACCGCTAACCAAATGGGCCGAAAAGTGTTTTAGTAGTATACTTGTACTTTATATAATTTAAATATGACATGATGCTCAAGAAACAAACTAACTAGCTAATATTCTGCTGGAGTTTTGTTGTAGTTTAGGGCTATTTTAGTCTTTATGACCTTTTAAAAAAGGTTAAGTTGATTAATTTTCTGATTAGAGTTAATTAACTAACGATCAATTTCTCTTAGTTTAGCTATATATAAGCTGTGTATATATGTTGTGTCATTCATTCAAGAAATTAATAAAAATTCCTCTCCACTTTTCTTCTCTTCTTCACCAATTCTTTTGATCTTCTTCCTTTTCTGTTCCACATAATATCCATACTTGGATGTCTTAATCTTAAATTTTTCCCAATGACAACTTTGATGAATGAACACTATAACTATCTTTATATATAGAAGCTTTGATAGTACTTGACTGTAAACGATATTTTTAAAGTTAGTATTTTTAAAAAGGAGATCTTATACAATAGAATTACATTCAAAATTGATTACCTTCTCGTCCATTAAAATCAGATGAATTGAATTTCTCTATTGATCAATATCATTCTCTCTCCACATGTAGACAACTTGACACTTTATTTTCAGAAATCTGGTATCATCAGTTGTAGCTAATTAATCGAGTAAATTGTACTGATTAGCCATTGCTGTTTGTTTGAATGAGTAAATAAAATATTGTGTGCTTTAAATATGATAAAAAGTTAAATTTAATCAAGAGTTTTAACTTATAAATAAATAAATTTTTATGTATGGTAACATCAAATTGTATTAAATATACTTACTTTAAAGATTAGGTAAATCTACGGTCACAATTATTATTATTGAAATCGGCAGCTAATTGGTTGACTATATGAATGAATTGGGTAAGTCAATAGTCCCTCCTAGTACTCACAAACTTAAATTGTATTAAATTGTATTAAGAGATATACTTTATTATTAGACAAGTTGTAAAGTGTTAGTGCTCACAAATTACAATTATTATTAGGAAATCATCATCATCATCATCATACCTAGTGTTCCCGCACATAGATACTCTATGGCCAGGGTCTGGGGAAGGAAGGTCGACGGCGTCTCATACCCATAAGGAGAGGGCGGTCATAATAATAAATAATTATTATTAGGAAAAATTACAAAAAACTACCTATTCTAATGGGTTACTTGCAAAAAACTACCTATTCTAATTTTTTTTGCAAAAAACTACCTTATATGATATTTTTGTTTTCAAAAGACTACCACTTGACGGAAAACGTTAGTTGACCGTCAAGTGAGGCGTTGACTTGGCACGTGACTTGCACGTGACCTTCTTTTATAAGGGTAAATTCTTTCTTTCGTGAAGCTTTAATCTCATACCATCAATGGCTTCCAGCTCCGTTCCTTTTAATTCAAAAAGAAATTTTAAGAAATTATAATTTATTATTATTATTATTCATCTCCATCATCTTCAATTGACCCCTTCACCTGCTTTTTCAGTTTCGTTCCTTTTCAAAGAGGTTGTTTTATCTTTATCAACCTCAACAGCTTCACCTTCTAGAACCTTCTCATCACCTTCACCTTGAACTTCAACCACCGCAACCGGTTGCCGGTTATTCCTTCTACCTCTACCTCGAACCGCAGCACCTCCTCCTCGCTGTCCACGTGTCCTCACTGTCGTCAATTTCTGACCGCCGATCTCTTGATTGTTGTTATTAGCAGTGTTAGGGTTTCTTGATGCTCGACCTCTGAGCACTCCACTACGCAGCTCCGGCATCGTTCTTCATCCATCAAATCTCATATCATTTTCTTCTCTCTACTAACTCCTTTTCAAATTTCAATCCCTAAAAAAAATCCGATTTACCTATTTATGTTTAATTTCGAAATTTCACAGAGAGGAATTGTTGTCTGCGTTTTTGGTTAGGGGTCAATTGAAGATGATGGAGATGATTAGCTTTTCATAACAAAAACTGATTTCTTTTCACATTTAAAATAGAAATAAAGCATAAGTTAAATTCATGGTTGTGAGCCTCCGAAATTTTCCAAAGAACAAGAGGAAATTGTTGTTTCTTGTTCAAAGAATCAGTGTGGGAGGAGAATGTTGCTCGAATTTTGTGAGAAGGAGGGAGAAAATTCTGGTGTGTTCCTTCTAATGGTGAGTTAGGGTTTAGCACCATGAAGAAGATGATGAATGGAGGTTCCTAATTTTTGATTAATAATTTTTTTTTTAATTCTCAAATGTTAGATAGATTCATCAAAGAAATCAAAGAAAGAATTAAAGGAAAAGGCATAAAAGAAGGTCACGTGCAAGTCACGTGACAAGTCAAACCAAATTTTGACGGTCAACTAACTGAAACCGTCAATAGGTATTGTTTTACAAACGTTTATATCAATTAAGGTAGTTTTTTGCAAAAAAATTAGAATAGGTAGTTTTTTGCAAGTCACCCATTAGAATAGGTAGTTTTTTGTAATTTTTCCTTATTATTATTATTATTATTATTATTATTATTATTATTATTATTATTATTATTATTATTATTATTATTATTATTATTATTATTATTATTATTATTGGCAAAGTAAATATTATAAAGACTAGGTAAATCTACGGTCACAATTATTATTATTGAAGTCGGCGGCTAATTGGTTGACTATATGAATGAATTGGGTACGTCAATAGTCCCTCCTAGTACTCACAAATTTAAATTGTATTAAATTGTATTAAATTGTATTAAGAGATATACTTTATTATTAGACAAGTTGTAAAGTGTTAGTGCTCACAAATTATTATTATTATTATTATTATTATTATTATTATTATTATTATTATTATTATTATTATTATTATGAATGACTTTACAAACTTTATTATTATTAAAATCGTATTTAAGGAGTAGTAATCATAAATTAGGAGTAGTTATAAACTACAAATGATTCATAGGCTGACTATATGAGTAGTCATAAATTGGTTGACTATATGAATAAATTCGGCAAGTTAATAATCCATCCTAGTACTCATAAATTTAAATTGTATTAAATTGTATTAAGAGATATACTTTATTTGATACTCCAAGAGATTTACTTTATTATTAGGCAAGTTGTAAAGTGTTAATGCTCACAAATTACAATTATTATTATTATTTACAATTCGGTAACTTATTATTATTAAAATCGTATTTAAGGAGTAGTAGTCATAAATTATAGGAGTAGTCATAAATTACAAATGATTCATAGCCTGACACGTCGCATAGATTATCCTGTATTATATTATCATTAAGAATATGACTTTACAATTCAGTAACTTATTATTATTAAATTCGTATTTAAGGAGTAGTAGTCATAAATTAGTAGTAGTCATAAACAAATGATTCATATATAGGCTCACACGTGGCATAGATTACCTGTAATATCATACTATAATATAATTTTGGCGCAAAAATGCCACGTGGCAAGCTCACAGCCAATTTCAAGAAAATGCCTTATTTATTCCAAAAACATGCCTTATTTAAGAATTACTGATGAAATTATTTATTCCTAATTTAGTGGGGACAGCATGTTTTATACTACTACTCCTATTCTGAATAAAAGTTCACATCAGGATAGTGGGCCAAATTACTGATGAATTAATTACTGATTTAGTGGGCCAAAATTAAGGATTTAGAATTTATTCAGTCAAAACTACCTTCCAAAAATATAATATATGCTGAATAAAATATAATATGAAAGATTTTTATTCTAGAAATAATTAAGGCTAAAATATTCACAAAATATTCACACAATATTAATATCTCTGGCAATATTAATATCTGTGGTAAATACTCACAAAATACTCACGTAATAAATATTAAAGGCAATTTACGAAGGCTATAATTACTGATGAATTAATTTAGTGGAATTAAGCTCCTATTAAAGGCAATTTATTCAGTCAAAACTTAGTACATTTACATTCCAAATATAAATTAAGCTCCTAATCTGAAAAATTACTGATAAATTAATTACTGATTTAGTGGGCCAAAATTACGGATTTAGAATTTATTCAGTCAAAACTACCTTCCAAAAATATAATATATGCTGAATAAAATATGAAAGATTTTTATTCCAGAAATAATTAAGGTTAAAATTACTGATGAATTAACTTAGTACATTTGCATTCCAAGCATAAATTAAGCTCCTATTCTGAAAAATTACTGATTAATTAATTACTGATTTAGTGGGCCAAAATTACGGATTTAGAAAATTTTAATATGTGATAAAGATGGTGATTTATGTCATAGGACAGAAAATGTTGTATTTAAAGACGTATTTCAAAACCTATAAGTTATTATTTTAGGGTTTTTTATGAATTACAGCCTCAAAGTTTTCTCGTTTTATGAATTACAGCCGCAAAGTTTTTTTTTTATGAATTACAACCACCAACTTTTTAAATTGACCACCATTACGGCCAAGTGACCGGTTGAGACCGTTGACCAGCCTTTTTACCGTTGACTTTCCAGTTTTCTGATTTTTCCTCCTTTTTTTGAGTTTTTTTTTTTTTATTTTTCCTTTTTTTTTTGAGTTTTCTTTTTTCTTTTTCCTTTTTTTAATTTAATTCCTTCATCCTCTTCACATCTTCATCCTCTTCCCCCTTCTTCTCCATCATCTTCATCATCTTCATCCTCCATTAATCTTCAAAGTCATCATTAATCTTCAAAGACCCAATTTCTCTCCAAATTCCAAACCCTAGATTTCTTTCCAACTTTTCGCAAATTTTAGTGAAATAGATTAAAATTCTTGATTTTCGTTTTCTTTTGATTTTAACGTTACTCTCCATTAAAATTCTGGGTTAATCTCTTCATTAAAGAATATTACTGTTTTTTGATTTTCTTTAAAATTTTGGGTTAAAATTCTGGGTTAATCTCTTTGTAATTGTGCCTGCGTTTTGTTGTTGTTGCAGAATACTCAAACATGGGTATATGATAAATCAATCATTGGTCTCTTAAAATCATCAAAGAATTCAACTTTAAAATTGTATCATCATATAAAAATGCAAGAAAAAAAACCCAGATCACAATTCTTCAAACATTATTCAAAATTCCATCATTGAAAAACTCAAGAAATAAAATACACATCAAGAGACAATTTGAGTCTTCTTCTCCATTAATCTTCTTCTTCACCATCAAAATCATCTTTCTGAAATTCAAGAAGAAAGTGCAATTGGGTCTTTCAATCTCCCATAAGTTTCTTTGAAAGACCCAATTTTAATAGGAAAGCTCCAATTTACTTAAAAAAGATATGTAACTTTGAAGATTAATAGGAGAGAAATTGAAAAGACCCAATTTACTTAATAGGAGAGAAATTGGGTCTTTAAACATTATTCAAAATTTCATCATTGAAAAACCCAGAATATAAAATACACATCAAGAGACAATTTGGGTCTTCTTCTCCATTAATCTTCTTCTCCACCATCAAAATCATCTTTCTGAAATTCAAGAAGAAAGTGCAATTGGGTCTTTCAATCTCCCATAAATTTCTTTAAAAGACCCAATTTTAATAGGAAAGCCTCAATTTACTTAAAAAGATATGTAACTTTGAAGATTAATAGGAGAGAAATTGAATAGACCCAATTTACTTAATAGGAGAGAAATTGGGTCTTTAAACATTATTCAAAATTCCATCATTGAAAAACCCAGAAAATAAAATACACATCAAGAGAAAATTTGGATCTTCTTCTTCATTAATCTTCTTCTCCACCATCAAAATCATCTTTCTGAAATTCAAGAAGTGCAAATTGGGTCTTTCAATCTCCCATAGATTTCTTTGAAAGACCTAATTTTAATAGAAAAGACCCAATTTACTTAAAAAAGATATGTAACTTTGAAGATTAATAGGAGAGAAATTGGAAATACCCAATTTACTTAATAGGAGAGAAATTGGGTCTTTAAAGATAAATGGTGACTTTGAAGTTTAATGGAGTGTTTGAAGTTTATTAGGGATGAAGAGGATGAAGATGATGGAGAAGAAGAAAGGAGAGGATGAAGATGTGAAGAGAAAGAAGGAATTAAATTAAAAAAAGAAAAAAGAAAAAAGAAAACTCAAAAAAAAAGGAAAAAGGGTTAGTAACCGGGAAGAAGGCTTGGTCAACGGTTGACAGGGTGGTCAACGGTAACTTGGCCGTAATACTGGTCACTTTTAAAAGTTTGAGGCTGTAATTCATAAAAAAAAAAACTTTGAGGCTGTAATTCATAAAAAGGGTAAACTTTAAGGCTGTTTTTCATAAAAAACCCATTATTTTAATTGAGATTTTTTATGTAAGCAACCTTTTTATCGGGTACTTAATCATTTATTGAATAATTATGTTAAAATAAATTATATATATATATATATATATATATATATATATATATATATATATATATATATATATATATATATATATATATATATATATATATATATATATATATATATATATATATATATATATATATATATATATATATATATATATATATATATATATATATATATATATATATATATATATATATATATATGTTTCTGCTAGGAAACGGTCAAATTTGTAAGGGGACTTCAAGAGGTAAGTAGTAGTCCGACCGCCGCGCGTGGTGTTCCTGCAACCACAAAGAAAGCTAACCCGGGGGCCTAGTCCCGGAAGGGCTCTCCGATGCTTAAGTCAGACCACGGAAAATGTGATATGTAAGAGTTTTTGGGTAAGATTGCGTAACCTGATTACCGAAGTCGAGTGTTGCTTTTAAGGTAGGTCTCCTTCGGGAGTTACCCTTCCTGGGAAGTTATCTTAGGGCAGATAACCGCTGGAAGTTACATCTGCAGGAGGGGACATCATGGGGGGCAGTTATCAGGACCATAGGTTGTTTCCAGGGAAGAATCTTTGACCTGGATATATTAAGCAACTGCTGTCCTGCAGTTGGTTTTCTATCTTGGACTCTAGCTGGAGCTGTCAGTCCTGACCAATATGAAGGATAGTTTGACTTTTGACTTTGTTGACCTAAGGCCATTTTGTCCCTTTTATAGGACATAGGAATTATGACCCGTAACATTGGCCTCCCGCATATGAAGTAAGATGATGGTTTGTCTTGAATAAATCTTGATTTATATGCGGAACATCACAAAAATGCTGACAAAGAGGATGTCTCGGATCTTTTAAGTCTCGGATCTCATAAAGTCTCGGACTTTATTAAGTCTCGGACTTCATGGGGTCCTGGACTTGAGCGCCTTACAGTAAACCCTCATCTCATAGCACAAGAAGGGGTCCGACTTATGCAAGTCCTGGACCTTTTAAGTACACATACGTGTACCCGATCAAAAGAGGGCCTCAACACTTAGAGGTCCTGAGGGGGGTCCGACTTATGCAAGTCTCGGACTCCTTAAGTACACATAGGTGTACTTAGTCAAAAGAGGGCCTCAACACTTAGAGGTCCTGAGGGGGGTCCGACTTATGCAAGTCTCGGACTCCTTAAGTACACATAGGTGTACTTAGTCAAAAGAGGGCCTCAACACTTAGAGGTCCGGAGGGGGGTCCGACTTATGCAAGTCTCGGACTCCTTAAGTACACATAGGTGTACTTAGTCAAAAGAGGGCCTCAACACTTAGAGGTCCTGAGGGGGGTCCGACTTATAGAAGTCTCGGACTCCTTAAGTGCACATAGGTGTACTTAGCCAAAAAGAGGGCCTCAACACTTAGAGGTCCTAAGGGGGGTCCGACTTATAGAAGTCTCGGACTCCTTAAGTACACATAGATGTACTTAGCCAAAAAGAGGGCCTCAACACTTAGAGGTCCTAAGGGGGGTCCGACTTATAGAAGTCTCGGACTCCTTAAGTACACATAGGTGTACTTAGCCAAAAAGAGGGCCTCAACACTTAGAGGTCCTAAGGGGGGTCCGACTTATAGAAGTCTCGGACTCCTTAAGTACACATAGATGTACTTAGCCAAAAAGAGGGCCTCAACACTTAGAGGTCCTAAGGGGGGTCCGACTTATAGAAGTCTCGGACTCCTTAAGTACACATAGGTGTACTTAGCCAAAAAGAGGGCCTCAACACTTAGAGGTCCTAAGGGGGGTCCGACTTATAGATGTCTCGGACTCCTTAAGTACACATAGGTGTACTTAGCCAAAAAGAGGGCCTCAACACTTAGAGGTCCTAAGGGGGGTCCGACTTATAGAAGTCTCGGACTCCTTGAGTACACATAGGTGTACTCGATCAAAATAGGATTTCAATACTCTGAGGGTCTCAGATGGTCAGACTTTTTGAAGTCTCGGACATTAATGTAGGATATGCAGATTCAAGCTTATTTTCATCAACCATGGTGTCGTTTCTCCAAACAGTGCATTAATGGCTATATTAAATTCTCACCTAACTTTTTGTCATTTTGTTCCAAAATTGTATTCTAGTGAGAGAATCAAGAATTTCAAACTTTTCTAGAGAGAGAGGCTCTGACATCTTTGAAGATTTTCTGACAGTTCATACTTGGAAACACATTTAACACCAGGTATGCTCTAATTTTTGGATCAAACTCATAAATTTCTTGATTTTTTCATTTGATTTTCAATAAATTCATCAAATCTTCAACCATTGTTCTTGAAATCTTCAAACTGTTCTTGAAGATCTTCAATCTGTTCTTGAATAATTATTGTTTGATTTGTATTTTCATCACTGTTCATATATAACTTGTTTATCATGGAGACCCTTTATTTAGAGGACATCTGTAGAGAGTTTCCCAATATTGACCTTAATAAGGACTCGGAATTCAAGAATAAAGAAACTGGGGTTGGTTCAGATGAGTCGGATGATGATAGCCCAATTTTTCGCGTGAATCCGCATTATGAACCGATACCGAGTGATGATGAGTCTGATGTTTCGCCTTTTTACCCAGAGGAGACCATTTTACCTTATCCCTGGGAAGTATCTTTAGCATTTGTTCCCGGGTACATACGTGTGAATCCTAAACTTTTGGAGCTGGTTCATGTAGATATGGCGAAGAAGAAGAAGACGGCTCCAGAGTGTTCACCAAGTCGGGATACTTCCAAGAACATCCCTCATCCTTTTTATATTCCACATGGGGGACCCTTAAATTATTTTGTAGATAAAACAACGATGGACATATTGGACAGTGACCGAAAGAGTATGGCTCGGAGGTGGGGCCTGATTGATGGCTATGATGTAGTAAAGCCTGGCCTATATGATACGGTTCGCTATCCACCAGAAGGGTGCATAGCAGTATATGATAAGGCATTTGAACTGGGTCTAAGGTTCCCTTTGCATCCATTTGCTAAGCAAGTTTTGAATATGTTGAACATAACCGTTGCTGAGTTTTATCCCAACGCTTGGGGTTGTATAGCGGCGTTCATAATAGTTAGTAAAGGGCTGAGAATAGAGCCAAGTATGACGGCATTCCGCCACATTTTTAGGGCGCGGTTATGCAGTTCAAAGACTAATGGTGCTGGTTGGGTTACCCTGTCCCATAGAAGGGGTTTTAAGATAGTTGGTGATTTGCCTGATAGTAACAAGTTTTTCAGGACTAAATTCGGCTATCTTTACTGTAGGCAGGGTTGGGATATCAAGACTAGTTTTGACATAGACCCTAAGATAGAAGATTTCAATAACAATGTACCCATCTGCAACCATGAGGAAGCGATAATAGTCCGGTTCGCGACTATGGCTATAGAGTTGAGGAAAAAACCCGTTTTTGTACAAAGGAAATGGATACCCAGGTGTCCTGACCTTAACCGGGAACTCTTCCTTGCGGCTTTTGACATAAGCCTCCGAATTAATAAAAGTAGGTCTCCTTTAATCTGTAATTTCAGAGACATAATAACGGACACTAACCGGGATTTCCGTTTTTGCAGGAGTAGCAAGGGAAGAAGTTGGCCTAAAATACCGACAATTAATGGCGGGATTCAATACTCTTGGGGCCTTTGCTGAGGCATTAAGAATGACTTCTCCACCACCACCTGTTCCTCATCCACCTCTGGTAAGTTTGCATATTTGTACTAACTTTTGTTTAAGTCTTTTCTTTCATCCGAATTATTCTGACTTCACTTTAAAAATGCAGAACTCTACAACAGTTACAACGGGGTTGGACGAGGCGCCGAGTCACGAGGAGGCTCGGGTCTTGCTGGAGAAGAGGAAGGAGATTCCTCCCCCAGAGGAAGTCTCCAACAGGGCCGAGAAGCCTAAGAAGAAGAGAAAAAGAGGCTCTTCCAAGGCCAAGGCTGCCTCTGCTCCGGAAGATCCGGTAGTAGTAGAGGACGTTGATGAGGAACTCTCTTCAGGCTCAGGTGAGCCGATAATGGATGCCGTGCCTTTGAGCACCAATTTCCCGGGCATCAAAATAAATGACCTGGACTATATGGATTCCCTGAATCCAGAGGACCGGATGCAGAGAGCTCAATCTGCAATGGCGGAGGTATGTACTACTGTGAACATATCGGCCCATCTTTTACACTTAGCCATTTTCTAACTTTTCTTTATTTTTCAGGGGCTGATAAGGATGTTATTCGAGACATCCAAAGTTCAGCAGAATGAAGTGGACCAGGAAACTATCCGGTCACTGACTGCTAGGGTTGATGAGCTGAACGATAAGGAAGCCGATCTCAAAGCCCGGCTGGACAAATGCAAAAGCCTGTCTGAGAGGCTGGATCTGGCCGAACAATGGAGGGCCAGGATGAAGGAGATGCTGACTGAGGCTGTTGGGAAATTGGACAAGTGTTCCCAGCTATCTCTGGATATTTGTACCGGAGTTGAGAAGATCTGGGAGGCTTTTGAGAGGATCTCCCGAAAGAGCAACTACTTGACGGACTTGCTTGCTGGGGAGCAGGCAAAGTTGGAAGATGTCCTGGAAGCTGCCCAGTTTTTTAAGGCTAAGTCGGAGCGACGAGGCCGGATTGCCAAAGACTGGTTGTCTTCTCCAGATTGTGGGTCATTTATGGCCAAGCTTTCCGGGGAGATGATCAATAATGGTATTCTGCTCGAAGCCGAGGCAACCAGGTTGGCGGCTCAGGAGATGGGAGTAGATGCGGAGAAGCTGGCTGCCTTAGCCACGTCTAAGAGGGGTGAGGCCCTGCAAAATCTGACTGCCACCTTTAATAAGGGTTCTGCCGCATAAGATGACCCGGAATGGGATGCTGCAGAGCAGAGCCAATGGGTTGCAAAAATCCCTCCGGCTCTTGAGAAGAGGGCCATGGAGATGGATTTCACAATCTATCAACCCAAGCAGTCAGAGCCTCCTTCTGTCCCGGCGAGATCAAGTATTCCGCCTGTTGATCATAAGTGCAACGATCTAGCCGGACATTTGACGGTGGAAAAGGAAGCCCTCCAAGAGTTAGCCCAGAAACTGGACGCCAAAGAGCCCTTGACTTTTGACCTGGACGAACTTTTAAGGCTGTCTCCTTCCCCAGCACCCAGATCTCCTTCTCCAGTATCCCAGGCTAACGAGCAGGCTGAGTGAAGCTTCTCTTCAGTGTCTCGGACACTTTTGTAATAGTTGTAGGTGAAACTTAAACATTTTTGGAAATATTTTTGTAAACACTATTTGGAGATCCGTATCTCCTGTACTTGTAAATGTAATTGTAGATCTTTCTTTTTGGTCTGCTTGATCATGTGTTGCTTGTCATTTAAACAACTTACTTGAAATTTGTCATGAACTGGTCCGACCATAGGTTTTCCGAATTTACAGTGATAAAATTCGGATCTTCCAAATAAACTTGACTCTGCTTAATCATCTGCTACTTTCCGGATCTTCAGGGTGAAGACTCGGATTTTTTAAATGACTTGACTTTTAGAGAACATAGGTTCCTATCAAAATTACCAGGGGTATCAGGCTCTTAGGAGTCCCTGACTTCCCAGAAGCTTAGGAAATTATCAAAATAACTTAGCTTGGTAGAACATAGTTTCTCAACAAGCTTTAGGGGGGGTCAGACTCATAGGAGTCTCTGACCTCAAACATACCATAAAAATAACTTAGTTTATTAGAACATAGGTTCTCAACAAGCCTTCCAAGGGGGTCAGACTTATAGAAGTCCCTGACCTCCAAAACTTCAAAAACATGAAAATAACTTAGCTTGTTAGAACATAGGTTCTCAAAAAGCTTTCCAAGGGGGTTAGACTTATAGAAGTCTCTGACCTCTAAAACTTCAAAAACATGAAGATAACTTAGCTTGTTAGAACATAGGTTCTCAACAAGCTTTGCAGGGGGGGTCAGACTCATAGGAGTCTCTGACCTCTAAAACTTCAAAAACATGAAAATAACTTAGCTTGTTAGAACATAGGTTATCAACAAGCTCTGCAGGGGGGGTCAGACTCATAGGAGTCTCTGACCTCTATAAGCGTCAAAAACATGAAAATAACTTAGCTTGTTAGAACATAGGTTCTCAACAAGCTTTGCAGGGGGGGGTCAGACTCATAGGAGTCTCTGACCTCCATAAACATCATAGAAATACAAATCAACACCTTAGTTCGGAATTTGAACAATCTCTTGCAATCAACATAACAATTCGGATAACAGTGAACATAGGTTCATATGATATCATGATAAAAGTGAACATAGGTTCATATGATAACATCCAAATCCAACAAAAATTTATAACGAAGTAAAAGTAGACTAACATGAAATGAAGTGTCTAACATGAAATGAAGTGTTCAACTATAAAGTCTAATAGTTACTATGATGGGGGCCCCTTGCAAGGGGTTGTTCAGATGTAGAACTTCTTGAGATGGTCAGAGTTCCATGGCCTTTTGAGTAGCTTGCCTTCTGTGTCTTCCAGTTCAAAAGTTCCTGGTTTAACAATTCGGACTATCTTGAATGGGCCATCCCAATTGGCCCCTAGCTTGCCTTTGTCAGTAGCTTTCCCAGTTGCTTCTATTTTTCTGAGAACATAGTCATGGAGTTGCAATTGCTTGGGCTTCACCATCCTGTTAAACTGTCTGGCCATTTTCTGTTTTTGTGCCAAAGATCGAATAAGTGCATTGCCTCTTGTTTCAGGGAGGAGGTCTAAGTTAACCTTTTTTGCAGCATCATTTTCTTCATGAGAGTAGTAGGCAATCCTTGTGGATGGAATGCCTATTTCTACTGGTAGCACAGCCTCAGAACCATAGACAAGTGAGAAGGGTGTGTGTCCAGTGGCATCTTTCACAGTTGTACGCATAGCCCAGAGCACACCTGGTAGTTCTTCGTCCCAGGAGCCTTTGGCCCCTTCTATCTTTTTCTTTATACCAGATAGAATGACTTTGTTGGCGGATTCGACTTGACCATTGGTTTGGGGTCTTGACACAGAGCTAAACCTTATTTGTATTTTAAATTTCTCACAATAATCAAGGGTATTCTTGCTTATGAATTGACGGCCATTATCAGTGATTATAACCCTAGGTATGCCATATCGAGTAATGATGTTACGCCAAATGAATTGACATACCTGTTTATCAGTGATGGTGCTCAGAGGTTCAGCCTCCACATATTTTGAGAAGTAATCTACAGCAACAATAATGAACTTTCTCTGGCCTTTGGCAGGAGGAAAGGGTCCCAATAGATCTAGGCCCCATCTATCAAAAGGCAGGACTGCTTGGATAGTAGAAAGATAGTTTGATGGTTTTCTTGGAATTTCTGCAAAATACTGACACTTTTCACATGTTTTGACCAGTTTTTCTGCATCTTCTCTCAGTGTTGGCCAATAGTAGCCATTTCGCAGGACTTTGCTGATGATGGTTCTGGTGCCTTGATGGATGCCACATCCCCCTTCATGGATTTCACGGAGGATATAGTTCCCATCTTCTGGTGTTACACACTTAAGCAGTGGGTGTGTATAACTCTTCTTGTATAGATTATCTTCAAAGTACTCAAACCATTTTATCTTCTTCAGGAACAGAGGGGCTTGTGCAGGATCCTCTGGCAGGGTGCCATGTTTGAAATATTGGATGAGAGGTTCCATCCAAGTGTTGTCCCTGGTTACCATAGCAACTTTTTGATTGATGCTAGGTGAGGATAGAATCTCCTATGTGATGTTGCGGGCCTGTGGGCCATCAGCTGAACTTGCTAACTTGGCTAAGGCATCTGCCTGGGCATTCTCAGATCTGGGTATATGACTGATGATGAATTGCAACGGCTCAATCAAGGATTTGACTTTTTGTAAATACATTTTCATGCTATCATCTTTGGCTTCAAAATCCCCATTCACCTGCCCTACAATGAGCTGAGAGTCAGAGTAAGCTGTGAGTACCTTAGCGCCTGAATTTCGGCACATTGTGATGCCAAATATCAGGGCTTCATATTCTGCTTCATTGTTTGAGGCAGCGAATTGGAAGCGGACAGAATGCTCTAGCTTTACTCCTGCAGATGAGATGATGATTATTCCTGCACCACTGGATGATTTGGTTGCAGAGCCATCAACATAGAGTTTCCATTCTTGATTGGGATTTTCAGGTACAGACCCTGTGGTTTCAGCTATAAAATCAGCGAGAGCTTGGGCCTTGATTGCTGTGCGAGGTTCAACTTCGATACCAAAATCAGACAATTGATTGGCCCAATCTGCTACTCTGGTTGATTGATTCCTTCCTTCTAAGATCTTCTTTATAGGCTGACTTGTACGGACCCTGATTTGGTGAGATTGAAAGTAGGGCTTCAATTTGCGGCTGGCCATCACAACAGCATATAATGCTTTTTCAACCTCACTGTAATTGCTTTCAGAACCTCTATATGCATGGCTTATATAATAAATGGGGAATTGTTTCCCTTCTCTTTCAGCCACAAGCACAGCACTAAGAGAATATTCTGAGATTGCTATGTAGAGATACAATACTTCACCTTCCAGAGGAGAGACAAGTTTAGGAAGGTTGGCCAGGTATCCTTTGAGGCCTTGAAAGGCTTCTTCTGCTTCAGGGCCCCATTCAAACGTTTGTTTCTTGAGGGTTCTGAAGAACGGGGAGCATTTGTCAGCAGATTTGGACATGAACCTTCCAAGGGCAGCGACACAACCAGTGAGCTTTTGAACTTCTTTGACGGTTTTGGGAGACTGCATGTTGAGGATGGCCTGAATTTTGTCTGGATTTGCTTCTATTCCCCTTTCATCCACTAAAAAACCCAGGCATTTTCCCCCAGTAACCCCAAAAACGCATTTTTCAGGATTCAGGCGCATAATGTGGTTCCTGAGGGTGAGAAAGGTTTCTCTGAGGTCTGCAGCATGATTTCCAGGCTCTTTACTCTTGGTGATCATATCATCAACATAAACCTCCAAGTTTCTCCCAATTTGAGCGCTAAAAACCTTATTGACCATTCTTTGAAATGTGGCCCCTGCGTTCTTATGTCCGAAAGGCATGACTTTATAGCAGTATACACCGGCACTTGTGATGAAGGCAGTGTGTGGCTGATCTTCTTCTGCTAGGGGAATCTGATGATATCCCGCATTAGCATCCATGAAACTAAGGAGGGCATGCCCCGCTGTAGAGTCGACTAGGCGATCTATTTTGGGGAGCGGGTAGTCATCCTTAGGGAAAGCTTTGTTTAAATCGGTGAAGTCAACGCACATTCTCCACTTTCCATTGGGCTTTCTTACCAGCACAACGTTTGAGAGCCATTCACTGTATTGGCATTCCCTGATGAAGTGTGCTTTGAGCAATTTCTGGACTTCAGCTTTGGCTGCTTCTATTCTTTCCTGACCTTGGTGTCTCAATTTTTGCTTTACCGGTTTGTAGCCAGGTTTGATATCAAGTCTGTGACACATTACCTCCTTGGGGATGCCAGGCATTTCAGATACATTGAAGGCAAAGATGTCACGGAATTCAGAGATTACTTTTAACAATTCTTCTCTGACCTCAGCATTCAGACTTGTACCAATTTTTATCATTTCACCCTTCCCCCAAACGTCAACTTCTTCATGTTTATCAGATGGTTCCGGCCTTTGAGAAGGGGTTGCAACGGAGAGGATGGCAGCGTCCTCCAGCTTTCTTTTCTGTCCAGACTCTCGAGGCATTTCTTCCCCTTTGAGGGAATTGACTAGGCTTTCTCTTGCTGATTTTTGGTCACCCTGTAGGATTCCAACGGTAGAGTCATCTTTCTCGTATTGCAGCAGCACCTGGTGAGTAGAGATGACTGCCTTGACTTTGTTGATGAGAGGAAGACCCATGATGGCGTTATAGGAGAATTTCAGGTCTACCACTGTGAAACGAACGGCAATATTGCGTCCATTGTTTTTCTCACCAATCCTGACAGGAAGGACAATGGTGCCTAGGGGGAAGACCCTTCCACCTCCAAACCCAATCAGAGGTCGGTCCATGGGTTGAAGGTGTTTCTCTTCGTATTTCATCTGACGAAGGCAATCCATAGTTATCAAGTCAGCAGAACTTCCGGTATCAACGAGGACGCGGCGGACTTTCATGTGGCTTATTTTCAGGGTGACCACCACGGGGTCAAAATGTGGCTGCTGCAAAGGAATGCTTAGCTCCTGACTGAATTTCATTTCAGGGCATGTTGGTTCTTCTTTAGGAGGACCCTTCATAAGGGTATGTATGCTGTCTCTTGCTGATCTGATGGTGGGGAACTCTTCAGAATAGCCCCCCACTATCATATTAATCACACCATCAGTAGCAGCAGATGAATTTCTGGAGTGTAGAGAAGCCAACTTCTCAATATCAAGATCATCAAGTCGATGTTTCTTTCTTTCAGGCTGCTTTCTATCATCCTCTTTATTGAGGAAACGGTTCAATTTCCCTTCTTCTGCATATTTGTTTAAGATTCTTTTCAACTCCCGACAGTTGGGGAGGGTATGACCATGCTCCTTATGATATTCACACCATAAGTCCATATTTCGGCGGTACTTAGGTGTAGGAACAGCAGTAGGAGGGGGTAATTGATCCTTGACAGCATAAAAAATCTCTGCCCTGTTGCAGTTGAACTTGGCTTCGTATCCATCATCCCTGACGTCACGTGGAGGATACTTCCTGTCCCGATCAGATCTACTGGATCCTCGTTTTTGATTATGATCATCCTGTCTTGCTTTGTCTCGTGTGTCTACCGCCTTGTCATTTTTTCTTTTCCTGGAGGTAGGGTCCAGTTGTTGACAGATATCGGATGCGGTGACATAACTTCTTGCCTGTCTCATGGCTTCTGCATAGGACTTAACTTGGTTCTCCAGGAGTTGGAACTTCAGTTTATGGGTCCTCATGCCATTGATCAAAGCCGAGACTGCAATTGACTCTTCCAGGTCTGTAACCGCCAGGACTCCGTCGTGGAATCGCTGAAGGTAAGCACACAAAGATTCTCCATCTTGTTGGGTGATGCTCAACAAATGGAAATTGGTTTTTTCTTGTCTCCTTGATGCTGTGAAGTGACTGAGGAACTTGGCCTCGAGTTCAGCGAAACTGTGGATGCTTCCATTGGGAAGTGATGTAAACCAAGTCAGGGCTAGGCCTGTGAGCGTGATCGGGAAGAATTTGCACAATAGCGAGGAATCAGTTGTATATAAGACCATGACATTTTTATAAGCTATCATGTGTTCTTCTGGACATTGAGTGCCAGAAAATGGAGGTATGGTGGGCACCTTTATCTTGGATGGATTAGGTGTGGCTAGAATATCCGCTGATAAGGGAGAGTTCAGCTGCATAGGCGCTTCTCTCTCGCGGGGCGTGCGGAGGATTCTGCTACATAATCCGAGTTCAGCCGATCCCGAAGGTCTCTAGTTCTTTCTTTCCTCCTCCCGTCTAAAAAGCTTTGAACGTTACTGCTCCTCTCTTTTCGACGGCTGTCAAGATGAGTTCGCAGATCACTTGTGCGTCTTCTTGAGGAGACGCAGTTAGAATCATCTCTGCGGGAGGGAGTTGGTTGTCTCGAAGTTTTCACCCGTGAATGGGCAGGATTTTCTTCGGCTTCCTTCCGACCTTGTTCGGAAGGAACTCTCTGTTGTTCTGCAAACAAGGTTCTCAGATCTTGGATTTGCTGTGTCATGGCTGCCAGGGTGGCATTTATGTCAGGATTGTTCGGTGCCGTGGAAGGCTGCTGGGCAGTAACATTGCGCAACTGCTCAGCAAATGTTCGGGAAAGGTTATCAGCGAGAGCATCAAGATCCTGCCTCGTCACCGGTTGATTTTCAGGTCGTGAAGTGGAAGTGTCAGTGCTGCGTGCGACTGACGCTTCCTTGGTGTTTGTTCTTCTGGGTGCCATCTTTGTTAAGTTTTGGTGGAGTTTCAGGTGTTTTGAAGGATGATACTTCTCGTTGTCCCCACAGACGGCGCCAAACTGTTTCTGCTAGGAAACGGTCAAATTTGTAAGGGACTTCAAGAGGTAAGTAGTAGTCCGACCGCCGCGCGTGGTGTTCCTGCAACCACAAAGAAAGCTAACCCGGGGGCCTAGTCCCGGAAGGGCTCTCCGATGCTTAAGTCAGACCACGGAAAATGTGATATGTAAGAGTTTTTGGGTAAGATTGCGTAACCTGATTACCGAAGTCGAGTGTTGCTTTTAAGGTAGGTCTCCTTCGGGAGTTACCCTTCCTGGGAAGTTATCTTAGGGCAGATAACCGCTGGAAGTTACATCTGCAGGAGGGGACATCATGGGGGGCAGTTATCAGGACCATTGGTTGTTTCCAGGGAAGAATCTTTGACCTGGATATATTAAGCAACTGCTATCCTGCAGTTGGTTTTCTATCTTGGACTCTAGCTGGAGCTGTCAGTCCTGACCAATATGAAGGATAGGTTGACTTTTGACTTTGTTGACCTAAGGCCATTTTGTCCCTTTTATAGGACATAGGAATTATGACCCGTAACAATATATATATATATATATATATATATATATATATATATATATATATATATATATATATATATATATATATATATATATATATATATATATATATATATATATATATATATATATATACACGATTTATGAGAAAAAATATATTAAAATATAATTTTTAAAGGATAATGCAAGTATATATTATAGTGATTAAAAGTTTATAATACATTACTTTTTCAAGGCAAAAAAATGCTGACTTTTTATAAATCATTTATATAATACTTTACTTATTTATTCAATTAAATATATCAATTAATTTTAGGTTAGGTATATAAAATTGCTTTAATAACTAAATAAATACTATACCTAATTTAGCTTCAATCTTAAAAAAATCATATTCTAAATTAGGTAAATTATGTCGTGTAAGCAATGATCACCCAATAAAATAATTTTATTTGTCAAGGGTCCCTAAAGATGACACTTATCATTTTCCAGCAATTTTATTAATATGTATGATGATGATAAATTAGTAATAGTCATAAATTACAATTCGGTACCTTATCATTACTTTAATTACTAAGATTTTATTTTCCTTGATTATGTGAATAATATTTCTTATGTAGGTCTCTTCAAGAAACAAAGGAAATTTAATTTTTAGTAGTTAAGATGGTTATCATCAATGTAGGCGATTCCATGTATATGGAAAACACAAAAACTTGGCCGAGACCGTCTCATAATGAGACGGGAGAGGGGCCGGCCCAATGTTAGGCGCGTGTAACACACGCGCGCGCCTTTCCCTCCAAATTTCGTTTTTTTTTTTGTTTTTTTTATTTTTCTGGAAAAATTTCAATTTGGACCTTAAAGGTATTAATTTTGACCTTAAAGATATCAATTTTACTCAATTATGCTCTTACTTTGCTCAATTTTGCATTCAAGTATACAGATATTTAGTTTCATTGTTACTTTATTCAATTCTCATTTTATACTATTCAGTTTCATGATTAATGTAGTTCATACAGGTATTCAGTTTTTATAGTATTCAGTTTCATTGTTAATTTATTCAATTCTCATTTTATAGTATTCAGTTTCATGATTAATGTAGTTCATAGAGGTATGATTAAATTGAAATTGATATCTTTAAGGTCAAAACTGATATCTTTATGATTAAAATTGAAAAATGCCCAGAAGATGGAATCAAATAAAGAAAGCATTGGGCTGGGCCGCGTTTCATTATGAGACGGTCTCGGCCAAGACGGGCTGTATGGAAAAATATTTTTTTTTAATTAGTTGGACCAAAAAAACATCATACGCTTACAAAACAAAACAAAAAAGACAAAGTGGAAACTTGATCTCCCCACTTTCAAGAGATAAACATGCAAGTTATGAAATTCTAGCTTGGTTTTTATTATTTAAATTGTAAAATGAGATAACTTTTATGGTGAGACTATTTATCTGTATTTAATGTGTTAAAGTGACTATTTATAATTATAAAATGATCAACTATTAAAACAAACTAATTTATTATATAAATACATCTTAGGATGAAATGATCTTAAACAAAACAAATTGTGTTATACTTCCTCTGTTTCATAATACTTGCTACATAACTTTTTTACGCAATCTAATGTACTATTTTATTCATTTATATGTCGAATTATACGCATTTAAAAAATATAAAAAGTTTATATTATGAAAGTATGCGATTAGACGACTCAAAAAAGATCCCCATTGACTATATTATTACTTACATATTAGGCGCAATATATAGAATAAACTTAAACGATTAATAGTGCCAAAAAAATGTAGCAAGTAGTTCGGAACAGACAAAATAGTAATAAAAAGAAAAGAAAAAGAAGCACGATTAGTCCAAGTCTATGAATAATCAACTCCGTGTCATATAACCAATAGAAAAGTGCCACATGGCCTGGAAAACAAATACACAACTTTTAAGCTCAGCCTTTATTTAGTGATGAGTTGTAGTCAGTCATTTGATTCTTTGCAAATCGATTAAGAAAGAAAGATTTTAATGCCTACTCCTACTATTCTTCCTCCTATTCCACTACGGTCTGCTGCGTTGCAATTCATCAACTTAGGTTAATTCCCTCTTTTTTTTTTTTTCTTTTTTTTTTCATGTTTTTCTATACTTTTTTTTCTGTTTTGAAAAAATTAGAAACATATTAGTTAGATCTTGTTTGAATTGTCTAATCGCACTTTTTTATGATATTAACTCTAATTTTGTATGTATAAATAATCAAAATAATATACTGAATTGCGTAAAAAGTGAAATATAGAATGTATAGTAAAACCGTTGGAAATAGAATTAATAAATAAATACTTTAAGATTTTAATAATATTCTAATTTTTTACTCGAGTTAATTAATATAAAGAATTATGTTAATGTCATAAAATAGTGCCACACCTAAGAGAGAAATATATGCCCCTTTAGCCCTTTCCCACTTTTAAACTAACGGATTCAAGTGTGATGGGTCCGTATTTGTACATCTTGAAATTTTATTCCTTAACATAACCTTTTAATTTAGTTAATTAATTGATCTACATTATCATCATATTCAATATCCCGCTCAGATCAGGGTCAAATAATCTACATAAATATTAATGTTTTTAAATTAACAGTGGAATGTTACAAAGTACTAGTAGATTTGTTCAATGTTTTAGCTAGCTTTGTAGATGACGATCTTAAGGAACTAATGTTATCATGTTCTCTCATCTATAATGCGAAATATTATATTCTATTTAAAATTAAAAATAGATGAGATTAAATTGCTATAAAAAAAATTAAACTAAAAATTTAAATTGATTGTTAAAGTTTTGTGATAGGTGATGTTTGATTCACAGTCTTTTTCTTATGTTATTTTTTATTTAATTATTGTTTTGGCACTTTAATTTTTATTTTTTATCATTTTGACTTTTGTATTGTGTTTATTTGTCACCCAAATAAAATTAGTCAACATTCATCACAGCTCATTTCAAGCTAACTTAATTCATACTTTTGGTAATTTGGTATAAAGGCTTTGATGTGGTAGTTGTTGATTTTTCTATGAATATCATTAGTACTATATACTAATAAATTTGTACTAATTTTTTATTTTGAGGTCATCTCATTATTAAGCGGTCTCAATTGAGTTCGCTCAACTTCTTAACAAATAATCATCGCTTCGTGTATAAGTGTAGATTCAGACTTCATTTTCTTTTATGTTGTTTTACAAATAAGCTGTTTGCATGCATTAATCTCACGGTGAAACACTATCAAGACTTGCTAGCTATTAAATTTATTATTCTTATCTAATGAGACACTGATTATAATACTAAAAATAAAAATAGGTAGAATATTATCAACGACGTTGATAATATGGCAGTTGCTAATAATGGTAACAGGAAGTACATATCCTGTTGTTGTTGTTATTACTGGCAGCATGGAACCCGGTATTAGAAGGGTAATCCTCTATCATTTTCTTTTATTTTTTCATATACTTTTACTTTTTATTTGTTATTTATTATTATTCATTTTTTTTCTTTATAATTAATTAGTTTTGGTTGATGTTTAGAGTTTTAGATCAATTTAATTTTTCAAAAATTGTATTTTAGTTATGTGTATTGCTAATGTATCGCTAATGTAGTGATGATGTCGAATTAAATTTTTTTTTTTGACTTAGGGTGATATTTTATTCCTGAATACCATGAAGAAAAGTCCTATTCAACTAGGAGAGATTGTTGTTTTCAAGATTGAGGTTGGTTCTTCTCCTATTCATTTTGTTACATTAAATTTATTTAGAAAAAATTACCCAAAATAATACGACCTTTCACTGATTTCCCAAGAATAATACGAACTTTCAATTAACCACCAATAATACGAACTTTGACATGCATTTTCCGCTGGCATATATGACCTATTTATAACCAGTAGCAGTTCTTTTTTTGACCGTTTCTCAGCAGGTTTCATCTCGTATTATTGGTGGTTAATTGAAAGTTCGTACTACCGGTTGAAACCTGCTGAGCACCGGTCAAAAAAAGACCTGTACTATCGGTTATAAACAGGTCCTGTATGCTAGCGGAAAATTCATGTCAAAGTTCGTATTATTGGTGGTTAATTGAAAGTTCGTATTATTCTTGGAAAATCAGTGAAAGGTCGTATTATTCTGGGTAATTTTTCCATTTATTTATCACCCGTTTATGATACTTTAAATAAGAAATATGACTGAAGAAAAGAATGATGTGGAATTAAACGGATCTTAAACAAGGATTACAGCCCCATTATATACACAAACTGAACCTAACTATGGAAATATTTAACTAAGGAAACCAGAATAATGCCCTGATATCTCAGTTAAATATGAGAACTAAATATTACAAGAACAAAAATAAATAATACATATATTCCTTCACTCCCACTCAAGTTAGGTTAGGGGGTTCCCAATGTCTAACTTGGATAAAATCGCCTAAAAAATTTAGTTGAAACAACTTTTGTGAGGATGGCAGGCAGTTGATCTTCAAATTTCACGTGTGGGATGCAGATGATTTTATTCTCCAGTTTTTCTTTTATGAAGTGTCTGTCTATCTCCACATGTTTTGTTCGATCATGTTGAACGAGGTTTTTTGATATGTCAATAGCTGCTTTGTTGTCACAATACAAAGTGCATGCCTTAGATGGTGGAAAATCTAGTTCACATAAGATTTTCTTGAGCCATAGTATTCCTGTTATCCTTTTAGCTACTCCTCTGAACTCTACTTCTACACTCGATAATGCAACCACTTTTTGTTTCTTACTCCTCCAAGTGACCAAGTTACACCCTATAAGAGTAAAGTACCCTGATGTGGATTTCATGTTGTCTAGATCTCCTGCCTAGTCAGCATCGGTGTTTGCTATGAGGTTAAGTTGACAATTCTTCCCAAAGAAAACTCCTCTATCACTCGTGCCTTTTAAGTATCTCATAATTCTTATGAAAGCTTCCATGTGTGGAGTCTGGGGTAAATGCATGAAACGACTCACAACTCCAACTGTGTATGCTATGTTAGGTCTGATGTAGGATAGATTGATGAGTTTTCCCACTAATTTCTGGTACTTTTCTTTGTCAGCTGGTTTACCTTCTAATATTATTTGAAGTATGTGATTAGTAACAATTGGGGTGCTGTTGGTTTGCAGTCAAACATACCTACTTCAGCCAAAAGGTCCAAGATGTATTTCTTCTGATTAATGAAGATCCCTCTCCTCGATCTTAACACCTCTATGCCAAGAAGATATTTTAAGTTCCCCAAATTTTTCATCTCGAATTCCATGAAAAATTTCCTCTTAAGATCACTAATCTCCTTTTCATTGTTCCTTGTTATGACCATATCATCAACATAAATCATTAAGCACGTGATCTGATTGTTCCCTTTCTTCAAGAGCATTGTCAAAATTACTTTGTTCAGACCTAAATTTCTTCATAGTTACAGTAAATCTACCAAACTAGGCTCTTAAGGATTGTTTTAAGCCATATAGAGCCCTTTGTAGTCTACATCCCTCTCCTAGAGCAAATTCATCTAAGAACCCGGGTGGAGCATGCATATATACTTCTTCTTCAATCTCACCATGAAGGAAAGCTGATGTGCAAATTTTATTTAACCGCAAGCGCACGGTGTACGTGTAGTCGCGGGTCGAACACAAGGAAGCTTGGGACAATGGACTTTACGATTTCAGTTGATTAGATTGCTAGAGGAAATAAAAACAGTGGTTGGTTTTGAACTAACAACTAAGAATGCAGTAATAAAGATGTGGTTTAACTATATGATGATGAGATCTAGGGTGTCGGGCATCCCCTAAAGTATTGCATGATCCAATTCTCATTAGTGTCTATGAAGTATAGGATTAATTGTGTGATTAAACTTGATCTTGTTAATCTCAAACTCTCGCTCTGTTGATTAACTATTAGATTTAGACCCTATTAATTCAATTCTCACGCGTTAACTTTATTGAACGAATTAATAAGAATTTAACTAAAGTTTACCCTAAAGCAAAGGCGATCCCAATCTCACACGCTAGTTCTATTGAATGGTTCGACAAAGCATATTTAATTTAGGGTTAATTAGCACAATTTAATCACTTTAATCCATAGTTTCATAGACACATCCAAGAATCAAATCATACTCAACTAATAGGTTCAAACCCTAACCCTAGAAAATGGATCTACTCACTAGTCATGATAAATGCAATGGATATCAATTCAAATTCAATACTAAACATAAATGACAATGAATTAAGGATTAAACTAAGACAAGCAATGATTAAATACTTAATAATGATGACAATGAATACTAAACAATAATGGAGAAAATGAAAAAATTATTAAAGGATGATTAAAGCTAGAATTCAATGTTCAACTAACAAAACTTAAACTAATACAATAATTCAAAGGCAAAAGAAGAAAATAAACTTACAAACTTGAAGGATGAATAATTCTCAAAGACTAGATTAATGTTCTTGCAAAGTAAACTAAAACTAAAATGAAATTAAAGGCTAGATTAATGGAAGATTAAGCAAAAACTAAGTAAAAGTGAAGGGAGGAAGAAAAAACTCTCAGCAGGATTAAGGAGCTTATTTATACTAATTAGGGTAATTAACCCTAGGCCCAAAGAAAGCCCGGAGAAAAAACACGCCTAAATCTTAGAACCCAAAACCGCCGAGTCGGCTGCCCAATAAAAACCACAACAGCCGAGTCGGATTTGTGCGTCTGGAAAATTTAGTGTTTTGTCAGAACACTTTCGCCGAGTCGGCGACACCATAATTTTCCCCATAGCCGAGTCGGCTGTGTCTTCTGAGCAGCTACTGGATTCTGCATCAAATACCGCCGAGTCGGCGGTTCACTCTGTGCTCTCGTCGCCGAGTCGGCGAATGCCCTCTGGAACAATTGGACATTCTGCCTTGCTTAGCCGAGTCGTCGAGGCTTTTTGTGATACCTCAGCCGACTCGGCTTTTTGCCTCTGGACTTGGTTCTTTCTTGAGCTTGCTTCTTTGGTCGTGACTTGGTTCGATTGATAGCTTGACTCGATCTTTCAACCCTGTAGACACGATTAGCACCGAAATCCCATAAAAACAACTCAAAACTTCAAAATAACCCATCTTCCCAAACTTTGACCATGAGATACCGAAATATAGTGAAACCGAACGAAATAACCCCGAATCTCCTTCAAAACACCGCAAAAGAGCATAAAGATACAAACGATTAGTGCAAATAATTGCACTTATCAAACCACTCCATGTTTAACCTTTGCTAGTCCTCGAGCAAATCAAGGTTGAAAAGAATAAAAGCAAGGTTAACATACGGTCTCCAAATTCAAGCACAAATGAGATAAGATGTTTCAATGAAATTTCTCTCTTTTTCTCTCATTTTGCCTAGGAACTCATTTCGGGTTTTCGTCCTAACCACTCTTTCATTTTTTTCAAATCTCACATTGCTCACCCACTCATGCCGCTCTTTTGCCTAGGTCGCCCTTGCGGGTTTTCAACCTAGCGGGCTTATCTCTTTTGAAGCATGTTTCCCTTTTTCTAATGAATAACATGTACAAACTTAGCAAAACAAAAGTGATAATACAATATAAACATGAAGCTAAGATTGTACACAAATGAAGCATAAAGAGAAAATGAGTAGCAATAGGGATCAAAGCACAGAAAAAGAATGCATAGCTAACTAAAAATACTCCAATGATGAACTGGGATAGCACCATCAGTTGCATCATTACCTCTTAAGACATGAACACCGGTTCTCCTTATGGCTCCCCAAAAGAAAGAGGCTTCCTATCTTAGTCTCCTCATCTCTCATAAAAAAATGATCTCACTTAGGCCCATATAAATCCCAAACCCCTTTGTCGACCTCGTACCCAACCCAAAACAAACATCCACACAACATCAACACAACCACAACAAAATGAAACCAAACAAAGACACCCAAACTCCAAACAGTATGGCTCAAATAATGGAGCTCTTGGATCTCGCAATCCAAGAACTAATTTGGACAAAAGAGGATGGGGGCTTATGTAGGCTAAAAATCTGTAGCTCAAATAACATGCAGTGGTTAGTATAAGATGATATGCGAGAATATAAGTGAGGATGGCTAGGTGGGTTAAGGTGGGACATTTTAGTGGAGCTAGAATAAGATAGAAGATAAAGATAGGAAAAGAAGTATACCTGCGAACGCCATGGCAAAGGATGTAGATAGATGTCGATTGAAGCACACTCACTCTCCTTTTGCCTAGCCCTCCTTCACAGGTTTTGGCTAGCACTCTCATTTTTTTTTATTTTTTTTTTATTTTTTTTTCTTTTTTCTTTTTTTCTTTTTTTTTTTTTTGAACAGAAAATAAAAGACAGTATATAAAAGACAGAATAAAAACTAATCTAAGATAACAAAAAGAAAAACTACAGCTAACAAATGTAGACTCCACTCCATGTTTATCAAAAGCATTGTCCCCAATGCTTAACTGTGAAGCAAGGGAACGAATCATGAAAAAATAAAAACATATAAGTGGGAGGGAGTCTAAAAGATAAGTGGCCCTCAGTGACCACGACGGCGGAAGAAAGAGAATGAACTCCTCCTAGTCCGCCTAGCTTCGAGCTCAGCGGCTCGATCTCTCTCTCTCTGAGCCTCCATCTCAGCGATGCTGGCTCTAGGGTCGACATAAGGTTGCCCAGAATAATAGTTCATTTGGGCCTCTTGGGAAATCCACATAGATTGGAGACGCGTATCAAGGTTATACATGTCGCGGTCATATGTATCCTGGAAAGTCTGCAGATTCCTATCAATACGGTCTAGTCGACCCTCCATCTCTCCATACCTGTTCTCCAAATTGGAGAACCTCTCATCGAACTGCTGATACCAGTGGGGACCGGAATCAACAGCGGGACTAGCGTCCCTATATATCTGTTCCTCAGAGGGAACATACTCCTCCTCCTCCTCATCATCCTCATCGCCACCCTCGTCGAAATCGATATGAACACCTGCAGCCACTGGGGCTTGCTCGACAGGGTGGTGCAAAGAATATTGGAGGGTCCGATTACACAGCGTTTCCGCTGTGTCCTCATTCCTCACATCAAATAAATGCTCGGGGATAGGAGGGAGGATCACTGTACGCCCATTAGGTACATGTAAAGAGCATGCATTAGGCGTACGATATGAAATGAATCGCAGCCTACGCAGTGTGGGCTTATCATAGAAAATGGTGGTGTTGTGTCTTAGAACAGGGACATCGTCGGGTATGTCAATACCCAAAAATAAAACTAAGAGCGTCACCATTCCGCCCATGCCAATCTTGCCACGATCGGCGTTGCGCACGGCGAGGCAACGGTCTACAAAAATATCCACCCAATTGGGTGTGCCTTGGTCGTATACAAGAAACGACCGCATAGCTGCAAGCTCAGGCTTAGAGACCCCGCTTGGCTCGCCGTAACAAAAGATTGTCATGGAGAGGAAACGAAAAATATACCGCATAGCTGGGTGGTAAACATGGGCAATCTTGTTGCCCGAACCGCGGTAGGGTCTGTTGCCTGTAATCGCCAACCAAAACTGCATGATATCCCCTTCAGAGGGAACCACGTACTCATCATCCCTAATAACCCAATGAAACGCCCTAGCAATGTCTAGATAGGACATGGAATAGACCATGTTTAGGGCGTTAAACATGATATATCGACCCTCAGAAGACTCGTGACGAGTCAGGGTCGCAAGAAACTCGAAAGTCAGACGTGGGTACACGTCTGCAGCGACATCCATGAAACCATGGAGTCCCCTTCGCTCTAAAAGTGTATGAATGCCATTAAATAGGCCGGTGCTACGCAAGGCATTCTCGTCTACAAATTTAGTGGGGAGTAAAATGCGCTCCCGTATCTTTCCAAAAATCTTGGATTGAGCGGAAGTGAGCTTACACCCCATGTTTCCTGCTATCTTAGACTGGGCTTTACGGGGTTGGCTTGGCGGTGGTGGTGAGAATTGTTGTTCCTCCCTTTGAGAGGAGGAAGACTCACCGGTCTTGCTTCTCTTGGATCTGAAAAGGTTTTTCATGATGGTCTATAAATGATAAACAGCTAAACCACAGATCCTCAAAATTACAGCACAATCAACAACACAACAATGTCCCAAACAACAAAAATCAAACAACTACCACAATGAGATCCAAGAGTTCTAAGCCTAAGGTCTTCTAACAACAAATATATACCACAAAAATCACAAATCAAAATTGAAAGACAAGAGATAGAAATGTATACCCTTCCAATTTGAAATGAGGATGAATTGTTGCTAGATACCAAATTCCAACCTTTGAATGACCTTCTCTACCAACTTGCAAGAATAAGAACTCAAGAAAGCTAGGTTGAAGATGTAGGAATGGAGGTTTGAAGGCCTTAGATCTCTTGATTGTAGGAGATGAGAGCTTGGGGGTAGAGAGAGAAAAGGAATTGGGGTAGAGAGAGAAAGAAAATCTGAAATGAGAGGTGAGAAATGAGGGTTTGGGGGTTTTCGGCTTTTAAAAAGCCGAGTGGGATTTCCAGAAACTTTTCGCCGAGTCGGCGTTCACTATGATTTGCCCAGCGCCGAGTCGGCGCTTTCCCACTGCCAGAACATTATTTCCAGAATGTTTTCGCCGAGTCGGCGAACAGCTCATTTTTCTCATAGCCGACTCGGCTTTTATGTTCTGCCTCATTCTGCCTCTTTTTCGTATTTTTTTTTTTTTTCAATTTTTTTTTTATTTTTTTTTATATAAAGCTGCACATGAAACAAACATTAACAATAACAAAAACAAAAATGTTAGAAGAAAAAAATAAAAAAAAATGGTGTATACGGGTTGCCTCCCGCAAAGCGCTCTTTTAACGTCACTAGCTTGACGTGATTCGACCCACATATCTAGGTCGTGAATACCATGACTTCCTCTTCACCAAGAGGCTCACCTGCAATGTAATGCTTGACTCGGTGGCCATTGACCTTAAATGCGCCATTCGGTCCGGTTACTTCAAGTGATCCATAAGGAAACACTTTAGTAATAGTGTATGGTCCGGACCACCGAGACTTAAGCTTACCGGGAAAGAACTTGAGCCTGGAGTTAAAAACCAATACTTTCTCACCTTCTTTGAATTCCCGCCTAGTAATGCGTTGATCGTGCCATTTTTTGGTTTTCTCTTTGTAGATTGTGGCACTCTCATACGCATCTAGGCGTATCTCGTCGAGCTCATTGAGGTCCAAGAGCCTCTTGTCACCTGCACTTTTCAAATCATAGTTAAGGGCCTTAACCGCCCAATGTGCCTTGTGTTCTAGCTCCACGGGAAGATGACAATGCTTCCCATAGACCAAACGGAAAGGCGTGGTCCCGATAGGAGTCTTAAAAGCCGTCCTATAAGCCCATAAGGCATCATCAAGCTTATCAGACCAATTCTTTCGGGACGTGTGCACGGTCTTCTCAAGAATGAGCTTAAGCTCGCGATTAGAAATCTCAACTTGCCCACTACACTGGGGGTGATATGGCAAGGAATACCTATGGACAACACCATACTTCCTAAGAAGATTTTCAAACTTTTGCTCAATAAAATGGGTCCCATTGTCACTTATGAGTGCGCGGGGGCAACCAAAACGTGGAAAGATAGTCTTTTTGAAAAACTTGGTTACCACCCTTGCATCATTGGTCTTAGTAGCAACGGCCTCCACCCACTTGGAAACATAATCAACAGCAACAAGAATATATCGGTTTCCAAATGAGGAAGGAAAAGGACCCTGAAAATCAACACCCCAAACATCAAAAATCTCAACCTCAACAATGGGATTCATCGGCATGGCATTAGACTTTGGCAAATTGCCAACTCTTTGACAACGATCACACATCTTAACATATGCCTGTGCATCTCTAAAAAGAGATGGCCAATAAAATCCACATTGTAAAACTTTAGCAGCTGTCTTAGAGGAGGCAGCATGTCCACCGCAAGGTAGATCATGACAATGCCTAAGGATAGAAAGTACCTCACTTTCAGGGATGCAACGGCGGAGAATGCCATCTGCACATGCCCTGAACAACAATGGATCGTCCCAGAAGTAGTAGCGAACGTCGTGGTAGAACTTCTTCCTTTGGTATGCATTCAACCCAGAGGGCTGCACACCCATGGCCAGATAGTTCGCTATTTCTGCGAACCAAGGAGCATCACCAGCATCTGCGAGAACCATTAACTGATCATCAGGGAAGGAATCATCAATATCAGGCGTACCTGACACCTCATCCAATACAAGTCTGGACAGATGATCAGCCACTGAATTCTCTGCTCCTTTCTTATCAACAATCTGCAAATCAAACTCTTGTAACAACAAAATCCACCGAATTAGTCTCGCCTTAGCATCTTTCTTACTAAACAAAAACTTAAGAGCGGAGTGGTCAGTATAAACAATAATCTTAGACCCTATGAGATAGGATCTAAACTTCTCTAGCGCATAAACCACTGCCAGAAGCTCTTTCTCGGTGGTTGCATAATTTACCTGTGCCTCATTCAAGGTCTTACTCGCGTAATAGATGGCATGCAACTTACCATCCTTACGCTGTCCCAACACTGCCCCCACAGCATAGTCACTAACATCACACATCAACTCAAAGGGCAGGTTGTAATCGGGAGGTTGGATAACCGGTGCCGTCGTCAAAGCCTGTTTCAATTTCTCAAAAGCAGCTAAACAAGCATCAGTGAAAACAAATGGTACATCGTTGGCCAAAAGCTCAGTCAAAGGTCGGGCAACCTTAGAAAAGTCCGGTATGAACCTCCTATAAAAACCTGCATGCCCAAGAAAACTACGGATTCCCTTCGCATTAACTGGAGGGGGTAGTTTCTCTATAACCTCGACTTTGGCCTTATCGACCTCAATACCTCGACTAGACACAAGATGACCCAAGACTATACCCTGTCGAACCATAAAATGACACTTTTCCCAGTTGAGGACCAGGTTGACTTCTTCGCATCTAGCAAGCACTTTCTCCAGATTGGCTAAGCAATCATCGAAAGAGTCGCCATACACAGAGAAGTCGTCCATGAAAACCTCCATGCAATGCTCAATATACTCAGAAAAAATGCTCATCATGCAGCGCTGGAAGGTGGCAGGGGCATTACATAATCCAAATGGCATCCTCCGATATGCAAAGGTACCATAGGGACATGTGAATGTGGTCTTCTCCCTATCATCTGGATGAACAGGGATCTGGAAGAATCCAGAGTATCCATCCAAATAACAGAAATGAGAGTGCTTAGCCAACCGTTCCAACATTTGGTCTATGAAGGGGATGGGGTAATGGTCTTTTTGGGTGGCTTTGTTCAACTTCCTATAATCAATGCACATGCGCCACCCTGTGACTGTTCGGGTCGGGATTAACTCATTTTTATCATTTTCAATAACAGTCACACCTCCTTTCTTAGGGACAACCTGTACTGGGGATACCCACTTACTATCAGAGATAGGGTAGATGATCCCAGCATTAAGCAACTTAAGCACCTCTTTCTTAACAACCTCCTTCATATTGGGATTGAGTCGCCTCTGTCCCTCTATAGAAGGAGTAACATCAGGATCAACATTAATGCGGTGAGTAACAATGGACGGACTAATACCCTTAATATCGTCAATCGTGTACCCAATGGCTTTCCGATATTTCCTAACCAAATTGACCAACCGGTCTAGCTCGCTACCATTGAGATCACTACTGACAATAATAGGGTAAGTAGAACCGTCACCAAGAAAAGCATACACCAAATGAGAGGGAAGAGGTTTCATTTCTACCTGAGGGGGTGTGGGACCCTCCTTCTCATCCTTCTTCTCCTGCTCAACCTCAGCAACCTGTAAAACATCATCAGACAAAACACAATCATCATCAGCTTGACCCTCTAAAGAGTCATCCCAGCCCATTATCTCTGCGGAATCACCCCCATTTCCTTCAAGGAAGGAGTGTAGGGCATCTATCTCATGGGCTGTATCAGGATCATCAAACACATCATCTGCAAACTCAAGCTGACATATAGACTCACTGGGGATTGGGGACTTCAAAGCATCATGAATAGCAAACTCAACCTTATCCTCCCCCACACTCATCACTAACTTACCCTTAGCTACATCAATCAAGGTGCTAGCCGTAGCTAGACAAGGTCTACCAAGAATGATGGGAGTCTTAGCATCCTCGGGTATGTCCATGATGACAAAGTCACAAGGTACGGTCAGCTTTCCTACTCTCAGGTCAACATCATACAAGATGCCCTTAGGATAGACAATGCGGCGATCAGCAAGCTGCAAGGTCATCCTGGTGGGGGACAACTCATTAACATGCCTAAGTCTCTTATACATGGAATAGGGCATCAAACTGACACTAGCACCTAGGTCACACAGAGCTCGGTCTACTGTAAGGTTCCCAATCGTAACAGGTATACTGAAACTACCGGGATCCTTGAGCTTAGGAGGCAAATTACCAATCATAAAAGCATTCACATTCACCTCCTTAGACACCTGGATAACATCATCAAGCTTCTTACTCTGCGACATAATGGACTTAAGAAATTTGGGAAACGCAGGAATCTCAGAAATTGCATCTAAGAAAGGAATTTCTATAAACACATCTTTTAAAAGCTTTAAGAATTTCTTATATTTCTTTTCTAATTTAGCTTGTGCTAATTTCTGAGGAAAAGGCACATGCTTAATTAGAAGGTCCGTGACTCTAGACTTAGACTTAGCATCACCAGCAACAACAGATTTACCATTCACATCATCAGCATTAGTATCAGACTCAACAACAATATCATCATTAGTAGCAGGGGTAACAGAAATACTACCTGTTGGTGTCACCTCTTTTAAGGGAGGATCAACCAATTGCTTACCACTCCTGGTTGTCACAGCATTGATCTAATTGGGCTCCTTGCCCTTGTGTTCAGGCTGGCTAGGAAAACTGATTTGGAGCACGCATATTCTGCTGTTGAGACAACTGTGTCATTTGTGTCTCAAGCATCTTCATATGCGCACTGCTCGATTGAATATGTGCCTGCATCATGCTACGAAGCTCTGCAATCTGTGATTCTACATTGGATGGTGGTGGATGATGGTGATGTGGAGGTGGATGGTGTAGAGGTTTTGGCCTCTGGTTGAACCCCGGTGGATTATGTGGTGCTTGGTGTGAAGGGGGGTTCAACACGTTGGTACTCTTGTAAGAAAAGTATGGATGATTCTTAGTACCTGCATTGTAAGTGTTAGAGAATGGGTCGTTTGCCGGTCTACCATACACAGCGTTTGCCTCCTCGTAAACGTGGGGGCATGCACTAGAACAATGACCGGAAACGCCACAAGTATCACACATAGAAACATTATTAATTGAAGAGCTAGAATTACCACTTACCATACTTACCTTGGCCATTTGCTCGGATAGAGCGGCCATCTGTCTCGTGAGGGCTTTGATAGCCTCACTATCTGTGGAATCCTTTTGTGTTGTGCGATCTCTTTCACTACTCCAAGAAAAGCTATTCTTGGCCATGGTCTCAAACAGTCTCAAGACCTCTTGTGGTGACTTAGAGTCCATGTCACCATTAAAAGCTGCATTCACCGAGGACTTGTGCTCATCATGCAATCCTACATAAAAGGATTGGCAAGCAACCAATCTGGGATTTGGTGATGAGGGCAACTCAATAAAAGGTCTTTAAACCTCTCCCAGGCCTCGTGAAACGATTCGAAAGGCAACTACTTAAAGGTCTGCAGCTGCGTCCTTATCTGCGATGTCTTCCTAGGAGGATAGAACTTGGCCAAAAATGCATTAGCCAACTCCTCCCAGGTCCGGTATATACCTGCAGGTTCAGATTTCAACCAGGCCTTGGCCTTATCCCTCAAACTGAAAGGAAAAAGCCTTAGCCGTACAGCATCTTCATTCAAATCTTTCTGGGTGATAGTATCACACCTCTCCACAAAGTCAGAAATATGATCATGGGGACTCTCTGAAGGGTGCCCTCCAAACTGATTCCGTTCAATCATCTGGATGAGATGAGGTCTCAGTTCGAAGTTATCTACACCAAAATTTGGCTTAACAATACATGGAATAGAACTTAGGGTGAGCGAAGGCGCACCCATGCGGCCAAAGTTGTTATTAGCATTATTATCATTGTTTTGGGCCGCCATGTTTACCTGTCTTACCTGTCTTACCTCTTCTTCTCTAGCTCGCCTTCTAAGGGCGTTAAGTCGGCGAGCTGTAGCTTCGATTTCAGGATCAAAATGTTCAAGAGATCGGGACCTCCTGGTCATTCAACAAAGAAACCAAAGCAAGTGTAAGATCTGGGGAGGGGGCAAACAAGAAAAGCAAAATAGTCAACAAAAACCAACAAATCGATTGTCCGGCGCTTCCCCGGCAACGGCGCCAAAAACTTGATGTGTAAATTTTATTTAACCGCAAGCGCACGGTGTACGTGTAGTCGCGGGTCGAACACAAGGAAGCTTGGGACAATGGACTTTACGATTTCAGTTGATTAGATTGCTAGAGGAAATAAAAACAGTGGTTGGTTTTGAACTAACAACTAAGAATGCAGTAATAAAGATGTGGTTTAACTATATGATGATGAGATCTAGGGTGTCGGGCATCCCCTAAAGTATTGCATGATCCAATTCTCATTAGTGTCTATGAAGTATAGGATTAATTGTGTGATTAAACTTGATCTTGTTAATCTCAAACTCTCGCTCTGTTGATTAACTATTAGATTTAGACCCTATTAATTCAATTCTCACGCGTTAACTTTATTGAACGAATTAATAAGAATTTAACTAAAGTTTACCCTAAAGCAAAGGCGATCCCAATCTCACACGCTAGTTCTATTGAATGGTTCGACAAAGCATATTTAATTTAGGGTTAATTAGCACAATTTAATCACTTTAATCCATAGTTTCATAGACACATCCAAGAATCAAATCATACTCAACTAATAGGTTCAAACCCTAACCCTAGAAAATGGATCTACTCACTAGTCATGATTAGGGATGGCAATGGGTATTGGACCCGACCCGGATCCGTGGATCCGTATCCGTTTTCACGGATCTGGGTCTTAAAAAAATAGACCCGTCGGGTCCGGGTCGGGTCCGGGTCCGATCAAATTTCAAGGGTCCGGATCCGGATCTGAGAAAAATACCCAGACCCGGACCCGTTTACCCGCAGACCCATTTTTTAAAAAATATAAATCAGTTTATATTACTTTCTAGTTTTTACTAATAATTTCAAGGATAAATGGAGATTAATAATCCCAACTTTGCGTGATCCGCTCCAAACAATCCCAACTTTCGATTATTTTCTAATATACCTAACTTTGCCACTTTGTTGCTCAGGACATACCCTTTAATATGGTAACCGGTTATAACAGAAAATATGCGAAAGTTGGGATTGTTTTGAGCGGATCACGCAAAGTTGGGATTATTAATCTCCATTATCCTTCTTATTTCCATGACAAAAAAGGTGATTTACCTGTTATAACCGGTTACATATTAACCGGTTACATATTAAAGCGGATCACGCAATATCCACGGACCCGGATCTGGGTCCTGTAAAAATAGACCCGCGGGTCCGGATCCGGATCTGGACCCAGTGCTTGAAAACGGATCTGGATCCGGGTCCACCTAGACCCGGCCCAGATCCGACCCATTGCCATCCCTAGTCATGATAAATGCAATGGATATCAATTCAAATTCAATACTAAACATAAATGACAATGAATTAAGGATTAAACTAAGACAAGCAATGATTAAATACTTAATAATGATGACAATGAATACTAAACAATAATGGAGAAAATGAAAAAATTATTAAAGGATGATTAAAGCTAGAATTCAATGTTCAACTAACAAAACTTAAACTAATACAATAATTCAAAGGCAAAAGAAGAAAATAAACTTACAAACTTGAAGGATGAATAATTCTCAAAGACTAGATTAATGTTCTTGCAAAGTAAACTAAAACTAAAATGAAATTAAAGGCTAGATTAATGGAAGATTAAGCAAAAACTAAGTAAAAGTGAAGGGAGGAAGAAAAAACTCTCAGCAGGATTAAGGAGCTTATTTATACTAATTAGGGTAATTAACCCTAGGCCCAAAGAAAGCCCGGAGAAAAAACACGCCTAAATCTTAGAACCCAAAACCGCCGAGTCGGCTGCCCAATAAAAACCACAACAGCCGAGTCGGCTTTGTGCGTCTGGAAAATTTAGTGTTTTGTCAGAACACTTTCGCCGAGTCGGCGACACCATAATTTTCCCCATAGCCGAGTCGGCTGTGTCTTCTGAGCAGCTACTGGATTCTGCATCAAATACCGCCGAGTCGGCGGTTCACTCTGTGCTCTCGTCGCCGAGTCGGCGAATGCCCTCTGGAACAATTGGACATTCTGCCTTGCTTAGCCGAGTCGTCGAGGCTTTTTGTGATACCTCAGCCGACTCGGCTTTTTGCCTCTGGACTTGGTTCTTTCTTGAGCTTGCTTCTTTGGTCGTGACTTGGTTCGATTGATAGCTTGACTCGATCTTTCAACCCTGTAGACACGATTAGCACCGAAATCCCATAAAAACAACTCAAAACTTCAAAATAACCCATCTTCCCAAACTTTGACCATGAGATACCGAAATATAGTGAAACCGAACGAAATAACGCCGAATCTCCTTCAAAACACCGCAAATGAGCATAAAGATACAAACGATTAGTGCAAATAATTGCACTTATCAAAAGCATTCTTCACATCAAACTAGTACAATGGACAGTCCTTATTAGCAGCTATTGAGAATAAAACCCTAATGGTGTCTACCTTGGTAAACGGAGATAAGGTTTCCGAGTAGTCAATCCCATATGTTTGAGTATATCCATTTGCCACAAGCCGAGCTTTGTACCTCTCAATGGTTCCATCAGTGTGGTATTTTATTGCAAATACCTATTTGCAACCCACAGTTTTCTTTCCTTTAGGTAGTACACACGTATCCCTTGTGATGTTTTTCTTCAGTAATGAGATCTCATCTTTCATTGCTTCTCGCCACTTTGGATTTTGGAGGGCTTCTTCAGTATTACGAGGAAGGAAACTGAAGTATAGAATAATTTGGAATGCTACTGCTGGCTGTGCAAGATTATTCATATCATCACGGCTAATAGGATATCAAGATATCTGTGATTCAAACTCTAGATCATACCTCTTAGGAGGGACACCTCTTGTGCTTCTAGGACGTAACTCATATCTGATAGGAATATCAACGCTAGACATATCATCATAAGATATATCAATTAAGGGTTCAGGTGTTACCTCTTGTTCAGTTGGATGCTCATCAAAAGGGACTGAAATTGGAGTGGACTAAAAAGGAAATTCTATGACTTTAGAAACAACAATGGTAGTTTCGCGTACTTGCTCTTTTTGGTCCAAATCAATCAAAACTAGGTGTATTAGCTAGCTAAGGTCATCACCTACAGTCTCCCCTTGAGGACTAGACTGGGTATAGTAGTAGGATTGTTCAAAAAAGTCACAATCCACAGTGGTATATATTCGATTTTGTAGGGGGTCATAACATCGATATCTCTTTTGATTTACCCCATATCCCAAAAAGACACACTTGATTGCTCGAGGATTAAGTTTGCTTCTGTTTTGTTTGGAAAGATGGACATAAACAACACATCCAAAGATATGGTAAGGATTGTAAAGAGGGAAGAGAGACAAAGGATCCTAAGGTTTTAAGGGGACTTTTGTATTTTGAAGATTTTGAAGGAAGACGGTTGGTGAGATAAGTGGTTGTAGCAATTGCTTCAGGTCAAAAGAAAGCTGGAGCATGAGATTCTATCAAAAGAGCTCGAGCGATTTTAAGTAAGGTACGGTATTAATGTTCAGCAATTCCATTTTGTTGTGGTGTGTCAGGGTAAGAGGTTTGGTGGATCATTCCATGGTCTAAAAGAAATTGTTTTATTGCTGAGGTGACATATTCACCCCCATTATCAGAACGTAGTATCTGTGGTTTCGCATGAAATTGAGTTTTAAGCATATTATAAAAAGCGACAAAAACTGAAAAACTTCAGATTTATGTTTCAAAAAATACACCTTACTCATATGAGTACAATCATCCACAAATAAAACATAATAAGAGAAATTATGGGTAGCAGACATAGAAGCAGGTCCCCACACATCAGAATGTATCAATGAAAATGGACTAGTTGAATGAGGAAAACTAGGCAAGTACGAGTGTTTATGCCTTTTTGCCATGACACAAGATTCACAATCTAAGGACATAACAGTGTTTTTAAGGGAAGGGAATAAATGTTTTAAGTAAGGTAGAAAAGGATGACCTAAGCATCGATGCCATGTCCAGAGTTGATGAGTATGGGACCCACGGGCAAGCATAGCTTGACTTTGTTGAGTTGTCTCATCCACATAGTACAAACCTCCTCGTTCAGTACCATGCCCAATGATTTTTCTAGTCTAAGCATCTTGCACAATACACCTTTTAGAGGTCATCAAGTACAATTAAGTTCTTTAGTCAATTGACTAATAGATAATTTGAATATGTGTACGGGTTGTGGGCATTAGTAGAATCACCTTTATCAACCCGAACATATTCACCATTAGCAATTTGAATATGTGTACGGGTTGTGGGCATTATGGACAAGAGATCTATTGGATCAAAAGTCATAGTTTCTGTAGCCCCACAGTAAAAAATCCAAGATGATTTTTTGGGTTTGCATAAGAGGTGCACCCCACCTAAAAGAAGATGGATTAGGCTGGTTAGGTGGGCTTTGGTTAGACAAGTGGGCCATGTGGGTTTTATTTAAGATATGAGGGGTAGTATTTGTTGAAGCAGCCATATATAAAGCAAAATGAGGCAACAAATCAGCTTTTGACTCCCTCTTATCCTCATACTTTTCTCTCTCGTCTTGCTTTGCTTCTGTAAAATCTCTATGACCCACCATCCCAACTCTGATGTCTGGTAATCGTGGAGATTAGCCGTCAATAGAAAGGCAAGGACAAGAGAGTCCTCGCCGGATCGAGAATGGGCAAAAAACGGTGAGTAACTGTAACACAAAAGGTTCGCGCTCGTTTTCATAATTGGATCTAGGTGTGGGTTTTAAATGTTGATAGAAATGGTGAGATCTCATATTATAACCACTGATTATGGTTGTTTTTGTCGTAAAAGGAGAAATGGTGAGTAATAAAAAAAACGATGATGTTAGTCAAGTCTCAAAAGCCATTTGTAAGTTATTTTTTTGTAAAGAATGAATACAGATATGATGGCCCAGTTATAGTGATGAGCAAATTTTATTTAACCCCAAGTGCACGGTGTACGTGTAGTCACGGGTCGAACACAAGGAAGCTAGGACAAGAAACTTGCTAATCTCTACTTATATATTGCTTAGGAAGAAAATAGATATTTGATTGGTTTTTGTCTTACAAACTAAGAATGCAATAAAATGGTGGGTTTAAACTATATGTTGAAGAAATCTAGGGCGTCGGAAATCCCCTAAAGTCTTGTATGATTAAATTCTCATTAGTGTCTATGTAAAGTTGAATTAATTATGTTGTTAAACATGATCTTGTTAATCTCAAACTCTCGTTCTGTTGATTAACTATTAGATTTAGACCCTACTAATTCAATTCTCACACGCTAGTTTTGTTGAACGAATTAATAAGAATTTAACTAAAATTTACCCTAAAGCAAAGTCGATCCCAATCTCACACACTAGTTCTATTGACTAGTCTAACAAAGCACATTTAATTAAGGGTTAATTAGCATAATTTATCCACTTTAATCTATAAGTTCATAGACACATCCAAGAATCAAATCATACTCAACTATTAGGTTTAAACTCTAACCCTAGAAAATAGATCTAGTCACTAATCATGGTAAAAACATTAAATAAAAACCCTAGAATGAAACTAAGCATGGTAAAAGATGATAATAATGAAATTTGCAAGGAAAAACAGTGATTAAACCATGAGACAAACAATTAAAGATCCAAGAGACAAAATAGGAAGATCAATTTATTAAATGACAATTACTTTCTATGAAAACAATTATATTAAAGTATGACAAGGAAAGATTAAACTAATACAAAGTTGATGATGAAAGATTAACTAATAATAAGAAAGTAAATTAAAGACAATAAATTAAAAGCTTACAAATGTTAAGGTCTTCAATGGGGAAAGATTAAGGAGGAAGGAAAAAGGAGGAAGGATGAAGAAGAAGAAGAGGGTTTCAATCTCCCTCCCTCATGCTCCCTCAAGGAGGCTTAACTTAATTCTCTCTTATTAACCCACTAAATATACCCTAAGAAGTTAATTAAATATAAAGATAAAAGAAAATAATACAAAATTAAAGTAATTAGAAAAGATTGCACGGAAAAATCAGAAGCAGCGGCCGACTCGGCGGCCACTTCCACGTCCAGGAAGTCGAGTCACCGATTTTTGCTGACAGCTTCACCCAAGCTAGAATCTTCCTTAGTGTAACCTCATCATCATTAAAATCATGAGAATTATGCTTAATCACTCAAAATCAACTTGAATAACCAAAACGAGTAAAGTAGCATAAATCTTCAAAATAAGCACGGAATTACTAACAATGACCATCATTAAGGAGTATAAAATGATATAAATAGGTGCAAATAATTGCACTTATCATATAGGTTGCCCGAAAATACCATCGACTCTGATACCATGAAGAAAAAAATAATGCAGAATTGAACATGTTTAGGTTTGAATACTTTGTTTATATTGATCTTAAACACGGATTACAGCCCCATTATATACACAGACTAAACGTAACTATGGAAATATTTAACTCTGTAAGAGCGAACATGTTGAAAACTGAAATAGACTGTTACCACTTACTAGGTGCTAACAACCTGTTTTAGTTTTTAAACCTATTTGCACTTACTAAGTGCGAATAATCCAGACCTCAAGTTTGGGAATTACACGCTTAGTTTTGGAGTAAGTTTGAGTATGATCTTATTGTATGTTTTTTTAATGAATAATCTTATTCATTTCAAATTTTTAGTATATATGACATTAGTATAAGGTGGGTTAGTGGGATATAATTATGATCAATGCGTGCTTGGTTATAATGGGTTGGTATGTGATTGAATACATACTCAAGTTTGAGCATAGAAATTTCACTCATCATGATTGGTAGATGGGAAATGTGAAATCATTATTAGGCGGATAAAAATATAAGGATAAGATATCCGCACCCGTCTATTATTGTAAAAATCCTCGTAGTCTACACGCTTGTTAGTAGACTAGGGATGGCAATGGATATTGGACCCGACCCGGATCTGTGGATTCGTATCCGTTTTCACGGATCTGGGTCTTAAAAAAATAGACTCATTGGATCCGGTTCGGGTTCGGATCTAAATAAACAGTCACGGATCCGGATCCGGATTTGAGCAAAATACCCAGACCCGGACCCGCGGATCTTAGGACCCGTTTTTTTAAAAATATAATAAATATATAAAATGGAATTTGTATAATAAATATACCCAATTACCCACCAAGGCACCCACGTGACTCCCAAGTCCCAGACTCCCATTAGTCCAGTAGTAACTCCCAACTCCCAATCCCAAATTCCACTCTTACTTTTATTTCAAAAATCAAAACTCCCTCCCATCCCAACACCCATTTATTCCCACTTATTTATTTTAGACCCAAACCCTAAGCTACTCTACCCAAGTAAAACGTCCCAACTCCCAGGCCCCAGCCACGCCAGCCGCCGCCACCAGCCACGCCAGACGCTAGACGCCAGCCGCCAGCCACCAGCCACGCCAGCCGCCGCCACCATTTGAGGGGATGAACTCTAGTTTTGTTTTTTTTTTTTTCTATATTTCTTTTAATTTATGTAGATTTATTTAGATTTATGTTGATTTGTGTTAAGTTTAATGGTAGATTAAGTTTAGTACTCCCTCCGTTTCTTTTTAATTGTCCACTTTCCTTATTTGGTAAAGTCTCTTTACTTGTCCACTTTTTATTTTTGGCAAAACTTTTTACCTAAATACCCCCAACTACCCCAACTTATATTATTTAATAATACCCCACCTACCACCTTTTCAATTATAATAATCACTTAAAATACCCCACTACCACCTTTTCAATTATTATATTCACTTAAAATACCCCACTACCACCTTTTCAATTATTATAATCAATAAAAATACTCCACTACCACACCACTCTTAAAATCCGTTTCAAAGGCAAAGTGGACAATTAAGAAGAAACAGAGGGAGTATTAGATTTATGTTGATTTGTTTTGATTAAGTTATTTATAATGTTGAGTATTTTTGATTTGTGTTAAGTTTAATGGTAGATTTATGTTGATTTGTTTTGATTTATGTTAAGTTTAATGGTAGATTTATGTAGATTTATGTTGATTTGTGTTAAGTTTAATGGTAGAATAAGTTTAGTAGATTTCCTTTAATTTTTTTTGATTAAGTTATTTATAATCTCAAAACGATTCGAAAATAGAAAAAAGAAGCAAAAGCAAGCAGATCCGTTTTGGACCCGGATCCGGTACTGGACACGCAGTATCCACGGATCCGGATATGGGTTTTCAAAAGCTGGACCCGCGGATCTGGACCCTCTTCTTGAAAACGGATCTTGGATCCGGGTTCACCCAGACCCGGTTCGGATCCGACTCGTTGCCATCCCTAGTTAGCAGTAGTGTACAGACAGTGAGTGAGTGTGACTTATTAGTGAGTGCAATTATTAGTGAGTTAGTGGGCAATAGGGCGGAATCAACATATTTATATTCAAGAATATAAAAAATGAAAACGGGTCCTTCAGATCCACGGTTCCGGGTCCGGACATTTTCCTGAGACCCGAATTTGGGCCCGTAAAATTTAAACGGATCCGGACCTGACCCGGATCCGACAGGTCTATTTTTTAAGGACCCAGATCAGTTAAAACGGATCCGGATCGGATCCAATACGCATTGCCATCCCTATGCATAATGATGCTTTTAAGACTTACTATTGTTATTTTTTGTTTGGTTTGTTACTCAGGGAAAGGACATTCCTATCGTTCATCGTGTAATTAAGGTAAAATTATATATGTTCCTCTAAAATTTAATTGTATATATGTAAATAATATAAATATAAGTTATATTAAGAAATTTCACAAGTAGTATCAAAGTTTTATGAAACGCTAGTGTTAAGCTGTTTTGTAAGATTTTTCTACATAGTAGCATTCAGTTTATGCACCATTTAACTGCCATAGCATTTTCCGTTAAATTCTTATCAATTTCCGTTTAATTTACCATTTTGACGTTTCTACTCATATTAAGTGTTGGTTGTTGACTTTATAATTTTTCCTAAAACATTCTTATGCTCTTAAATACGCTCTCAAATGTTGTAACAATTTTATATTCAATGGTAAATTAAACAGAAATTGATAAGAATTTAACGGAAAATGCTACGGCAGTTAGATAGTGTATAAATGGGATACTACCATGTAGAAAAATCTTACAAAAGTGCTACCACTAGCGTTTCACGAAAGTTCAATGTTACTATGTGGAATTTTCCAAAATTTGACCTACATATGTTATGTTAATTCATACAGGTCCATATGAGGCATGATTCAAATGAAGTTAATGTGTTGACAAAAGGTAAATCATCAATCAATCAATAAATTATACAAATAAAGAAACGATTTGAGACACGTTCACACTTTCTAGTAAAAATTTTTCCGCCTATTTTCTATGAAATCGAAAATTTTGATACTTAATTTAATATTTAAGTAAATAATTAACTCATTGTAATATTTTTTGATTGGCTATAAATATATGTGATCTATTGATACACTATATTTCGTTACGTAAATCTATAATTTAATTTATCCTAAATCATAAAGAAAATTAAAATTTGATTCATTAAACCATTATCAAAACTAAAGTGATCTAACAAAAAAGGGAAAAAATGAAATATTAATTTATGTATAATATTTGCTATGTAACTTTGCATATGTAATTGGTTTTAAGTTATCTTTGAAATAGCTATTAAAAAAATAAAAATAAGAATTTTTTATTTTGAATAGCTGGTTATTATTGATTTTAAGTTAACGAATAAAAATAAGAATATTTTTATGGAAAATTTGTTCAAAATAATCCCAACTATAACCCGTTGGCCAAAAATAATCCCAACTATCAATTATTTTTTAATAATCCTAACTATTCTCATAATTTGTTGAAAACATACCCACCTCCCTTTTAACCGGCTACAACATGTAACTTTTCCACTTTTTTCTTTCTTTTTTATTAATAGATGAAGGCGGTGGAAAAGTTAAGTAAAAAAAAAAAGAAAAATAATTGGAAAAGTTACATGTTCCAGCCGGTATAACAAGGGGGTGGGTATGTTATCAACAATTTATGACAATAGTTGGGATTATTAAAAAATAATTGATAGTTGAGATTATTTTTGGCCAACGGGTGATAGTTGGGATTATTTTGAGCAAATTTTCCTATTTTTATTTTGAATAGTTGATTAGTATTGCATAAGTAATTAGTTTTAAGTTATCATAAAAATAAGAATATATCTAAACAACTAAAATTACTAATTAATTATCAATTATCAAAAAAAAGAAAATACTAATAAAGAAACGACTTGAGACACGTGTAACATCGTCATTTAAAATTTTCCTGTCTTTTTTCTGTCATTGATTGATAGCAACATTTTTCATATTTGACTTGACATTTAAGGAAAAAATTAACTCATTAAAGCATGTGATATTTGTTAATTGACTATAAATAATTGTGATGATCTATTGAAATACTATATTACCTTATATAAACCAAAAAAATATATATGTAAATTTTTATTATTTTAAATTAGATTAATTTTCATCACATAATAAATAAGTATACTAATTTGCTAATTTTATCAACTAAATCCTCATGGTTGAAGAGTTTTAAATTTATATGTCTAAATTTTCAATAATTAATTACTATGAGGGTATCTTCTGATATTGTTGTATAATAAATTATTTATTCACTTTGATATGATATTATCATAACAAATACAAAGATTAAATAATTAAGTTTATGTTTTAATTGAATTAATTTTTTAAAATAATACTCCCTCCGTTCCTTTTTAATGTTCCTATTTGGGTTTTTCACCAAAATTAAGAAAAGTGGTATCTTTGGTGGTAGTGGATATTATTTTAATTATATAATAGTGGGAAGTAATGATTTTATTGGAAGTATGAGAGAAAAAATAATTAAATTATAGTGTAATGTAATGATTGTATTGGAAGTATGAGAGAGAAAATAATTAAATAGTAGTGTGAAGTAAGGAAAGTGGGGTTTTAAGGGGTAAAAGTGGGATAAAAACTTTCCAAAAATGGAAAGTATTCTAAAGTGGAAAAACTTATGGAACTGCCCGTTTTAGTAAAGTGGAAAAACAAAAAGGAACGGAGGGAGTATCATTAATCATTTCAGTAAATATTAAAGTATCTGTGTTTTACACGAGAATATATCTAGTCGTCTACTACTTGGTAGTCATGAGTCATGACTGCATGAAAATTATGTTTAATATAGTAGCATAGTGTGTCATTTTAGTCACGTTTATAGAAACGGTATGGTAATACATACTCCCTCCGAATCATTTTAGATGTCCTATTTCCTTATTTGGCAAAATCATATCAATTGTCCCATTTCCTTTTTTGTCTATCAGTTTTTTACCTAAATACCCCCACTTTTTCAATTCTCAAATGGGACATCTAAAATGATTCGGAGGAAGTATAATTGTTGCTATAATAATATAGTTAAATATGGCTTTGATTTATACTAACTATATCTCCAACATTTTGTGATCGTTGTTCTTTAGACACTGTTTATTAATCAGTTTTGTTTGTATATTATTCTTACTCTATCAGTTGAAATATAACTATATAGGATCTTGTTTGATTCGTCTCAACTCTCAAATCTCAATACGCAAATTATTAATATTAATTTTTATACTTTTTTATTAAGTATAATTAAATATGTTAACAGTTATTAGTGCATTAGAGACATAAGATGAATATCTTAACTACAAGAGTAGTGTTAATTTGATATATTTGATAGATACAATTTTGTGTTTTTTCTAGCGTTAGTATACATATATATGAATATTAGTTTGTAACACGATAACATGGTTATTGTTAAGGTGATGCTAATCTATTGGATGATAGTTACGGGATATATGCAGACGACCAGCTATGGCTTGAGAATCATCATATTATAGGAAGAGTGATGGGGTAAGTTCTACATTTCGCCCTTTGTACTCAATTATTCCTATGAATTCTCCGCTAATAAATGGAGATGGTAATGGGGCGGATTTGGAGCGGGTCCAGTCAGACCCAAACTCGGGCCTATTTATTTTTTATAGATCTACCCGAATCTGGATCTTAAGGGTCTAAAATTTCTAGACCCTGACCAACTCATCACCAAAAGTTTAAGCTAACTTACTCGAATCAAATCTCAACTTCTCCTCTTGAATAAAATCAAAGACTCCTCATTGAGAAGTAAAAAATTGTTGCTTAGTTTCCGGGAGTGACTTTGTAAATATATCAGCAATTTGCATGTTTGTTCTACAAAATTCCAGTACTAACTTGTGATCTGCAACCAACTTGTGTATGAAGTGATGTAGAACATCTATGTGCTATGTTCTACCATGAAAGACAGGGTTCTTTGCTATTTCAATAGCTGGCCACAGGGGCGAAGCCACATGGGGGGCCGGCGGTGGCCCGGCCCCCCATTGCCGAAAATGCGAGCCTTTGTAATTTTGGCTTTGGCCCCCCTTACTAATACGATATATAGTTTAAAGAGAGTAAAAATATAACAAAAATTACTATAGCTCAATGGTTGGAGTAACACATTTATAATCTAAGGTTAAGGGATCAAATCGTCATTCAAACAATTATTTTTTATCGGCTAATAAATTCATACTATAATGTCATTACTATATCTTTCATTATCTAACATTCATTTTTTTAGTGTGTGTTTATATTTTTCTATCTTAATTTTAATAATATTTTTTTGGAAAATTATTAGGGAAATATATAGAGTTAAAAACACTTAATTTTTTTCAAAAATAACAATTATAGGGAAGCTTCAAATCTATTTATTGTTAAATACTATAAATTTTGCAATGATTCAACTTCATTTCAGTCTATATGATTTTAATATTTTCATAGCTTAACTAGTGTCTAATGGTGTTCGTTCGGGTCATCGTTGATTTCGGGTAGGCTTGAAATCGAATTTCGTGTCCCTATTGTTTTTACAAAATTGTAAATTTTTAAAATCGAATCGAATCGGATTTGGTTACATTGTCGTGTAAGTTTCGAGCCATTGTGTCTGTTTCTAACACCTCTAGCTTTTTTCGGAAATTTTTTTTTTTCTAATTTAAAATCCTACTATATCAACAACTTGGCCCCCCCTAATTTAAAATCCTGGCTTCGCCCCTGGCTGGCCAACTATCACAATGTGTCACAATCGCTCCTTCTTACTGAAATTGAAAGTCTTTTAGAAGTTTCCTAAGCTATAACGCTTGCTTTGTTGCTGTAGTAGCTGCTACATACTCTACTACTATTGAAGATAATGCCATTGTGTCTTGCTTCTTTAAACTCCAAGTTACAACTCCTAAAAAAAACGCTGAAAATACTTTCAGAGTTGTTATTATGAACATCAATACACACTACCCAATCATTAACTGTGAAGCAAATCAATCTGAAATCAAGTACTGCAGTATACTAAATTCCAAATTTCAAAGAGTTGCACCAAGATGTTGTTTGGTAGGATTATGCATATATCTTGATACTACACTTATATAAATTTAAAGAAATACTAGGCCTTGTGTGTGTAAGGTAGTTTAACCCACCTACCATGCTCCTGTAAAATCTCCCATTAACATAGTCGTTATAGTCGGTACCATCTTCACGTCGCAGCTTTCCATGTACATTCATATAGGTGTTGGTGTTACTTCAAAATTGCTCAAGTGAAATATCTTTAACAAATCAGTAGAATGCTTTTCTTGACACAAAAATTCCACCTTCACTTTGTTTTACCTTAAGTCCAAGGAAATAACTCGATATACGTAAGTATGATATTTTCAATTCACTCATCATTCTGGTGTTAAACTCATCAACTAAAATTTGAGATAAACCTATGTAGATCATATCATCTACATAAAGACAAACCACAATAAAATCACCATTACTATGCCTCTTAACATACAGAGTGAGTTCATTGTAACTTCTTGTTAAACCACTTGCTTTAAAAAACAGGAATCAATCCTGCTATACGATGCACGCGGGGCATACTTCAGTCTATAAAGAGATCTCTTCAACTTGTAAACCATCTCTTCTTGGCCAGAAACAATAAATCCTTCAGGTTGTGAGACATAAACTTCCTCTTCTTACTCACCATTAAGGAAAACATTCTCAATGTTGAAAATCGAGCCACTGGTGAAAATGTCTTACTGAAATCCACCCCTTGCCCTTGTGCATAGCCCTTGACTACGAGCTGAGCTTTATGATTTTGGATGCTTCCATCTAAATTGTACTTGATTCGAAACACTCATTTGAAAACCTATCACATTCTTGTCTTCTGGTTTCTCAACAGGCTACCAAGTACTGTATCTTTCAATAGCAACCATTTCTTCCTTCATTTCCTTTTTCCAGACATTTTTTGTTGCTTCCTCTTCATACGTGGTAGGATCAAAGACATATAACGCAAAGCTGTAAGTCTAATAGATCTCTCGGAGCGAGCGAAAGTGTTTTGGAGGTGTCTAGAAGAACTTGATGGTGAGCGTTGAATAAGAGATGATGTACTAACGCTAGAAGAGGAGTGGTTGCTGGTATTATGACTTGGATTACTATCTACTAAAGAAGAGATGTTGCCACTATTATGATCAAAATGTGTGCCTTCATCTTCCAAAAAACAAGGATTCGTTGCTGCTGGTTTCCTATGAGCATTTCACACCCACCTTTCATCTTCATTAAATCTAATATCCCTGCTTATAATCACCTCTAGGTTATATAGCTTATATGCTTTTGATTCATTTTTATAGCCTACAACTATATATTTTTCTGATTTGCTATCAAGTTTGCTACGCAAAGTAGGAGTCAATGCATAAGCTATACAACCAAAGACTTTTAAATGTCTTACTCGGGGCTTTTTCCCTCACAATGCTTCAAATGGAGTGCGATTTATGATTGATCTTGTAGGAGATATATTCAGCAAGTTAACAGCAGTAGCTACAAATTGTCCCCAAAAATGGTTTGGCAAATATTTCTCTTTTAGCATACTTAGAGCCATCTCAACCACGGTTTTATTTTCCTCTCTGCCACGCCATTTTGTTGAGTCGTTTTTCGTGCTTTAAGTTCTCTATGTACACCTTGTTCATCACAAAATTAGTGAATTCATTTGAGAGAAATTCACCACCACAATCAATGCGTAAGATTAGTAAACATCTACCATTTTGATTTTCCACCAAAATGCTTTGAACTTCTTAAAATAATCAAAGGCATGAGATTTTAATCACAAGAAATAAAAACAGCACATCCTGGTATAATCATCATTTTACAGAAACAAATATCGACTACCACCAACTGACTTTGTATACGTATGCACTGGCCCACATAAATTAGCATGTACTAACTCAAGCAAATTTGAAGCTCTCCATGCCTTTCCAAACGAAAATGGTTTCTTACATTGTTTTCCATAAACAAAATCTTCACAGAAAGCATGTTCTCTTATTTTTGGCAACCCCACAACCATGTCATTTTCACTCAAAACTCTAAGACTCTGCACATTAAGGTGGCCATAACGAAGATGCCACAACCTAGCGTCATAATCACCTTTAACAACCAGCAAATTACTCACATCATGGGGCACATTAAGAGGGAACATCCTATTTGTTGTAATAGGAGTTAATGGGTCTAAAAAAGAATCTCTTTAATTTGTCATAAGACGCTAATTAATAGTCCAATACAATAAAACAAACTGTTCTTTGCTATAATAAGACTAGCTTGTAAACAATCTCAAAAAATGTGGACTTTTAACGTCATAATAATTAGGATATACTACGTTAAAATTTTCATTGATATGATACTGCTTTACTAGGTATTCACTATTTTTATATCACGCAGTTGACAATCCGTGTAATTTGTAATGTTTTTGATTTCAACAAACTTTCTTTCATGCAATATCAGTACTTCTTTCTTGATTAGAAGAGTAGAAACCAAATCAAACATCAAACATTTATCTAGGTCAGAGACTAGGTCTACAGGGTGGGACTAGGGTTCGGGTCTAGAGGTCGAATCTTGATTCAGGTCTGGGTCCAAGGATCTGGACCCAGACCCAAACCCGCTAATTATTTTCTCAATCTAGATCCGACCTCGATCCGATGGGTCTAAAAAATATGACCTTCCCTCCTAACAACACATATATTGATCATCAACCTTAATTTATTTCAAACATTTTCAAATGAAATTGAGTTAATCGGTATGGTCTATTATACATTTTACACTATTAAAGTGATTCCTGATAACTTTAGGATGATCATCAGAGGCGGATCCAGCGTTCAGAGTCCTAGAGGGCACCATTAAATGAACAAAATATTTTAAAGATTATACGGCAATCTTCACATAGTTTTGTTTGTAAAATGAACAATTAATTTTTTTATTCCTGCATATTGACATGCATAAGTACAATAATCTCAAGTTAAATCCAAATTAGTATTGAAGAGATTAATTAAAGCCATTCTCATCTCAAATGGTGGCAACCAAAAAGATTAATGATGTTTAATTAACGTCATCCTCACATAATGAAGATCAAATTTACATTGAGAACAAAATCTTACAAATACATTCTTTACTCAATCATTTTGCTAAAAAAGAAAAAAAAAATTTGCTCTTGCATTTCATCATTATTTTGAATATTTGTAGCAAGAACATTAACAAACACATTCAAAGCTAAAAGCAAAAAAAAAAATTCAAAAAGTAACACTCCAAAAATTTAAAAGAATATTTTACCAAACTTAATACTTTAAAAACATTAGATAATTAATGTATAATGATATTGCAAAAGATTGAAATTCAAAATCGTAATGTATAGCATAAAGGTGTTCATTCGGGTCATCGGGTTAATTTTGGGTCAGGAATTTCAGGTCGGTTCAAAATCGGGTTTTGTATTCACATTGGTTTTTACATAATTATAGATCCATTTTTATGTCGGATCAAATCGGGTTCGGTTATAAAATCGAGTGTTTATCGGGTTATCGGGTCTGTTTTGAACACCTCTAGTCTAACAAAATTAAAAAAACATTAACAACTACTTTCTTTGTGTCTTTCACTTTACATCTAATGTAAAATAAATGAAATTTAATTGTAAGAAAAATTAAGTTGGAGACAAAAAAACAAATGGACATATAAATAAGTAGTTAAAATAGAAAGAGAGTATGTAGGCATTAATGGATGAGATTAAAATAATGAGAGTAAGATCATGGCCGAAAAAGAATATGATTAAAACCAATGAGATAAAATAATGTAAAAAAAGTTGTGAAAAATAAGAGGGACAAAAGAAAGAATAAACTATCTCACATGGGTTTTTATGTGAAAATATTATGAGTTCTATTACTCTCATTTCACACTTCACACGTGACACACCACTCAAAATCCCCTCATTAATTTCTCTCCCACTCTCTCTTACTTTTTATATCTGCATCTCTACTCCCTCTTTTTTGTTTTTTTTCTCCCTTTTTCTCTTTCTCTCTGCTAGCTCTCTCTTTCACTTTCTCTTTCACTTTCTATTTTTGCAAACAAAAATCGATTAAAATTTTATTTTTTTTTTAATTCACATGTGGGTACATGCGACTTAGTGCCCTTACAATTTTAAAGTGATCAATTATTAACTCAAAATGATCCATTACAGTTTTAAAGTGATCACTTTCTATAGTTCTTATTATATGCATGTTATTTCTTGTAATTAGTTAGTTTGTTGTATTACTTTGTCATTTTCCGCTTTAGTTTGTTACAATGACAAACTCTCTTATATAGAGAAGAGTCTTGCATTTGTTATATAAAGGTGTATCAGTTGCCTTTTTCTAATCACTGAGGAGTATTTCTCTCTCGAAACTTCATATTCTTCTAAAGTCTTCTTCCTTTTCTTATTTTCTAAGGTTATTAATGGCTAATCCAAGCAATCTGTAACATGGTATTATTTATTTATCACTTCACTTTCTCACTATATTGAATGACTTTATTCATTGCACTTGGTTAATTTTCAGGAAAAGAAACTCAGAATCTAATGACCTATAATTCAACATTTTCATACCTAGGGTATTATTGAACAAAAGAGTTGCATTAACGCACCACAACAAAATGGTTTTGTTGAACGAAAACATAAAGATTTACTTGAAACTATACGAGCCCTTATATGAAGTCAAAATAATATTCCTATTCAATTCTAAGGAGGATGTGAATTATGTGCTTGCGATCTTATTAATCGCATTCCATTATCTTCTCTTAAATTTGAATTCCCAAATAGAAGCTTTATGGTTCTGCTCCCAAGAGTGACCACATCAGAACTTTTAGTTATTTATATTATGTTTCAACTAGTAAATAAAGTTAAAGCAAATTTCACCCAAGAATTAATCCTGTGCCTTTTTGCGATATCTTTTTTTTCAAAAGGCTTATAAAATCTATAATTTAACCACTCATAAAATAATTTTTTCTAAAAACATTATATTCCATGAAAGAATTTTTCCCTTTCACATGGCACAAACAAATTCCATGCCAATTTTCACCTTTTGGCTCCCTGTTTCAACTTCTTTACCCCACTATTGTACTCCTAATCCTATCCCACATGCTACTTCTTTATTTCCTATTTTTATTTTCCAGAATCAAGTTTTATCTTCTACTCATATTTTCCAAAATTTTACATCATCATCATCCTACCCAGTGTTTCCCGTCCATAGAGCTATAGACAGGGTCTGGGAAGCGAAGGAAGGCGGAAACTCATACCCATAAAAGAGAGCACGACCAAAAGAAGTCCCCCGGTTCGAGAAAAGATGAGGAGAAGAACCCCAGAATATACTCTCAAGGAATCATTAATCTAAAACATGGATAAGACCCCTCCAACTACCCCTGTCCCTAGTCAGATCCTTAGAAAGGTTCAAGTCGTGCATGTCAATTTTAATTAACACTAATCCAAATGTCAATGTACATACCAAAAAGGTGATCTGTTTACTATACTAATCCAAATAGCAAACGGTGGATAATATTAACACTTATTTTTTATGCTTCCATTGCTTTGTTATTTTCATTCCAATCCATTTACGATGTGCATACCAAATAATTTATTGTGATTATAACCTTAAGGTAATTCACTTACATCATTAAAGTGATCACTTTTTCAGTAAAGTGATCACTTATAATTTTAAAGTGATCAACTATAACCTCAAAGTGGTCAGTTATAATTTTGAAAGTGATCATTTTTAGAGTTTGAAAGTAATTACTTATAAGTTTAAAGTAATAATTTACAATCTTAAGACTTAACGTGATCAATTAGAGAAGTATTCTAATTGTAGGAATCCATTTTATTGTGAGACGATCTTGGAAAAACTTGCTATTTTAGGTTATATTGACGACTAAAGCCAGCGACAATAATGTTACGAATGACATGCGAGTAAATTTATACAGATTTCGCACCGCATTTTCCTCAGTTGGATGGTATGGGTATGATCTTAGTAGATAGTGGGTAAGTATGGTACTGAAAAGTGTTTCGAGTCATGGGTAGTTGGTAGGTGGTGGGTATAAAGTTTTACCCGCTCCATACCCACTTGCCCAGCCCCATACCTATCCACCCCACCCAATACCCAGTCACTCCACCCATAGCCAACCTATCGTATATCTACAATGTACTAATTAAATTATTCTCCTTCCGTTTTAGTGACTTTGTCCCATTTACTTATTTGACAATATCAACAATTCACTTTTAATTTGTATTTTATTCTTAATTTAAAAGTTAGAACAAAGTCAAGTGGGATTTTAATTGAGTCGTCTCAATGTCGATTATTTATTTTAACTTATAATTTTTAGTCATGCACAATTAGAGATATTAAGGCTTCAATAATTACCGTGACAAACATGCCCAAATCAAATGAGACAAAGTCACTGAAACGGAGGGAGTATCAATTTGTATTTTTTTAGAAAAACTATCGACAAAAAATTAAGGATATCAATTTTATTTCATTACATTGTAATGTGGTTAAAATAAAGTTAGATGTACAATTAAATTTGTAAGGATTTATTAAGGGTATAGTGCAGACTTGGAATGAATGTAAGGCGTCATAAAGTGGGAATCCATTTGGCCCTAGTGGGTGCGTGGAAAGGGTTTGAAAGCATACCGAAGTGTAGAGATCAAGTGGTCGGACTCACTCTGACGTTGCTCCTGATAATAGTCGGATTTTTTTCAGTCCACCTCCACTTGTAGTCGGATTATGCATACTTCAGTTTTGCCCCGTCTAAAACTCTCGGACGTCCAACAGAGTCGGATGCGAAGTCGAATTATTATCAAACTTTATTGTTGTCATATTCTAATAATTATTTAAGCATACAAAGTGAATAAAATATTTTTTTTCAAATACAATTTAACAAAGAAATATGTACTTCCTCCGTATTTAATTATTTGCAACTTTGGGGTCCTTCACGGACTCCTAGGCAAAACTTTTAGTAGTGTATTAAAATAGATTAATGAAGTTAATGGGGTGGGATTATAGTATTATAATATTAAAAAGTAAGAGAGAGTATTAAAAAATATGAGAGAGAGTATTAAAAAGTAAGAGAGAGATAATAAAAAAATAATAAAAAACTTTCTATAAATGGAAAAAAAAAAGAAAGTTGCAAATAATAGTATACGCCATTTTTGGTAAAAGTTGCAAATAACCAAATACGGAGGAAGTATTTTGAATTCAAGTTTAATAAGAAAAATAATCATACTATCACATTTTAACTAATTATTCTCGCACTTTGATTTGTCGTATTTTATTTCTCTTGCTCTGATTTGTCGTATTTTCATTGATTAATCTAAATAAAGATACCATGTTTATTTTAATTACAATCGGTATTAGAGAGATCGAATTAGTCACTTCTAGATTTTAAAGGAAATAAAATATTGGGGTAAAAGTCAAATTCAAAGTCGGATTCCCTTTTGAGTCAAAGTCGAGTCTTAGTATCGGATTTTTAATAAGGTCCAACTCCGCTTGTCTCGAACTCGGACTCGAATCGTAAAGTTGAATAACTTTTTCCTCGAACTCGAATCAGATTATTTTTCTCGGATCGAGTCGGACTTGGGTGAGATTCCGACTGAAATGACATCGCTACCCAAGTGGGCAGCCGGGAGCTATGAAAATTTAATCCGCTATGGGTGATGGGTATGTAATATGTATGAAAATTTTAGGTGAGATTCAGACTGAAATGTCATCGCTACCCAAGTAGGCATACCAAAACCACGTGCCCATTTTGCCATCCCTAAATAATATTTTCCCATTTATCTTCATGATATACAGTTGTCGAGGTTAAAGGGAGTAGTTTGTTAACCAAAATTTTGTTGAAAACATTAGGTATGTTCCATTCATTGGTTGGGCAACCATCCTCATGACTGAGAAGCCTCTCATCAAGGTTAGCAATACTCTTATAATTTTTCCTTTATTGATTATTTGAATTTTTTGAAAATTTGTTTGCTTATTTTTTATTGTTTAGCAAGATATAAAATAAAAAAATTAAAAGTTAAAATTAATTTTCATCTTGTTCAAAACATTTTGCTCCAAATCCGATAATGTATTAATTTTCTTCCACTAATATTCACAACATCTAGTTTCTTTCCTAGCATAATAGATTTCATTAAACGGAAAAATAAAAAGCAATATATTATTTTCATTTTTTTCATTACAAGCAAAAAATTTCAAAAATGTGTTGGAAACAAAATATTTCTTTACCCCTTTAAATTCACTACATAAATTAATATGTTATAAGAGAAAATATTACTTTTAATAGCAAATTCAAAATCATTTTTCTTGAATAGAAAATTCACAATGTTTTTTCCATTATGAAAATTTTCATTTTGAGACAACTTTTTGGATAAAAATAAATTTATTTGTTTGATACAATTTACTAAAAGGACATCACATTAGTACATTTTTAAGTCCTAAAATTTACTTGACTGTTTATTGATGGTAACATTCCATTTATAGCAACACTTTCTTATATTACTAAACTCCTTCAAATCTTTTGTTGATTGCAAGCTATATTCATTTATTTCAACCAATAATTATATTGAAATCTTATCCCTTTTATTACCCCCTTGATTGATTTCCATATTCTCCTACAATTAATTAAGTACTTGTGTTGACACTTAAACCATTAATTTTAACTTTTGTTGTATTGATTGTATATTACATGGCATTAAAAAAAATATATAATTTAGGGTTTCAAATTTTATTTATGTCACTTTCTTTCAAGTTAAAAATTCATCATCATATATTTCGCATCTGTGATTTAAACCTAAAAGCTCTTGTATCATTGTATGGGAGTGATTGCAATAAAACATATTTTGGAATTTGAAAAAACAATTTAAAATTAACAATTAAAACCCTAAAATTTAGATTCTTCATTTGTTTACTTACACCATCTTCAATTCTCTATTATTGCTTATAAACCTTTTTTTTATAAACAAAAACTTATTTTTTTATTTACCAAAACTAATTTATTTCTTGCCCCACTATGTTTCAGCCAATGATAATATGTAAACAACGATAATATTAATGTCATAATCATTTGCATAGGTCGTCATGCAGTAAAAAAGTTGTTTCCGATGAACCCTTAATAACAAACATATCACATGCAATTTCATATAAATAAAAAGTGAATATAATTTAATTAATCATTTTATTGCATTCAATATTAATTGTTTGGGCTAAAGAAAATAGTAGTTAATAAGTATAACAATTTTTATGAATGAGAATATGGAAATTTCAGGAATCATATCCCCACGGCAATAGAAAATAATAAATAGTACTCCCTCTAATTCAATTCAGTTGTCCCATTTACATTTTTACACTTGCCGAGACAATATTTTAACCCTTAATATCTCTAATTATTCTTAATCAAAAATTATAAAAAATTGATATTAATAATCCTTGTATTGAGACGAATCAAACAAGATCCCACATGACTATATTTTAACTTATAGATTAAGAGTAAAATAAAAATTAAGAGTGATACGTGAATATTTTCCAAAAATATATGGGACAACACAATTGAATTGGAGGGAGTATAACTTACATTGTAAATTTGTAATTGATTGATGATGTTTATCAATATTTTGCAGTACCTTCTAGTTGGTGGACTCGGTTTGCTGGTGGTCGTGTCAAATTAGATCCTAATTTAAACTTTGAAAAGACGTTCATTCATCGTCATCATCATCCTACTCAGTATATCTCGCTCATAGAAAATAAAAAGACCTTCGTTATAATCATTATATTATATTGTACACTTTCTTAGCTTTGATGGTTTTGTATATTCCATTGCAATAAGAGAAATCCATCGTTTTTGGTAAGCCCATTTATGATTAGAGGTTGTATTGTTAAAAGGCCAACATGTTGTAATTAGCTAGTGATGTTTATGAATGAGTAAAGTGTTGTATTTTATTACTTTCATTAAATTGGTGATTTTACTAAAAGAGGGATATAGCCAGTTATGGATATTCCTGAGTCAAGGCAAGAGGCCCAATCACTGACAGGAGAGTAATTTATGATTATCATATTATAAAATTTATTTCTGTCTATTATTAAGAGAACAAGTAAATTAGATTTGAGTTCATAAGAGAAAAAAAAAAACCTACTAATATATATACTCTTCTGAATTTGAATTTAAGTTTTTCACATGGACTATAAAGAAATTATTGTTAATATTATGTATGCAACATAGCTTGAAATCGAAAGATAAAAAATACACAATGAATAGTAGATGGTGTGTCTATTGTGACTAGAGGTGTTCAATGGGGCGGGTCGACCCAACGGGTCAAGGATCGGGTCACATTTTAACGGGTCTTTAGCGGGTCGGGTCAATAATGCGGCGGGTCATTAACGGGCCTTAGTGTAGAGGGCCGGGCCGGGCCGGGTCGGATAATTATAAGTATTAATTGCGGAAAAAAATTTACCACTTTTTAAAAATTTTATATGATATTATTATATACATAAGTGGGTCGACCCAACGGGCTATAAAGTATAATAAAAAAATATATTCTATGAACTTTTTAAAAAAGGGTCAAAGTGGGTTGAATTTAAATGGGCTTGACCTGGCCCGGCCCGTTTATCATTTGACATGACCCGCCCCGCCCCGGCCCGACCCATTTGAATTTTGATCTGACCCGCCCCGTCCCACCCCGTTGAACACCTCTAATTGTGACACTCTTCTTCATCATGAAAAGTGCTAAGAAACTCACTATAAATTTCACCAAGTTAGTAAAGTTTGTTGGCGTCGACCTTTCGATGTTGACAAAAAAGAAAATGCAAATTCTCTTGACAACACTCAACGTGGCTTGCATGATCAGTACTCCTTGATTAGAGGAGTCCGAAAATGAAACTTTGGAGCAAGCAAGGAAAAGAAGTAAATGTAAAAATAATGACTTTATTTGTCGAGGACAGATTTTAAACAGCATAAATGATTCTCTCTTTGATGTCTATCAATATCATGATTTGGTGTAACTTTTGTAGGAGGCTTTTGAAGAAAAATACATAGCCAAAGATAGCTCAAGTAAATTCCTTGTATGTGACTTTAATGCAAATAAAATGAATGATAATCGCACAATTATTGATCAATTTCATGACTTACAAAAAAAGTACTCTAACAAGAAAATACATGACATTAAAATGGATGAAATATTTGTTGTAAGTAGCATAAAAGACAAGTTGCTTCCATCGTGGAGGGATGTTAGACATGCACATAAGAAGGAAGACATGAGTTGTGCCGATCTTGGACAACATCTTATTGTTAAGTCCAGAATCCGAGCCCAAGAGGGGCAAAAGGATCCAAATCCAAATGTTGGGTCACTTAACATGGTAGAGGGAAAATCCTCACATGGTGAAAAGCGTAAGAAGACTACAAGGGGAGTACTAAGAAATCCTATTCCGTTGAAAACGGGTGTTGGGAATGTGCTAATCCCGAACATTTAAAGAATTTTTTTTTTGTTTTTAAGAACAAACAAAAGAAGACAAAGGGACAAGCTTCAATAAGTGGGGACCTATCTACCAAAGGTGATAATTCTATATTTAATACATATTCTAGTTTTGATGTTTGTTAAATGAATACTAACACTGTTATTGTGCAGATGACCTTATGTCTTAGTTTATCGATTCAGGGGCTACGAGACATGTATGTGGCAACAAAAAATTTCGTTGCACAAGGTGGTTAATAAAGAGTCTCCCTACATGGGGTCCAATTCTTCAATCAAGGTCAATGGAAAAGGGAAAGTGGAACTTATGTTTACTTCGAGAAGTTCTTAGTGCTAAGAGATGTATACTGATGTGCAAATTTTATTTTAACCGCAAGCACGGTATATGTGTAGTTGCGGGTCGAACACAAGGAAGCTAGGACAAGAAACTTGGTAATTTCGATTGATTATATTAGGGACAAAAATGATTGATTGGTTGTGAACTAACAACTAAGAATGCAATAAATGAAATGTGGTTTAACTATATGATGATGGAATCTAGGATGTCGGGAATCCCCTAAAGTCTTGCATGATCCAATTCTCATTAGTGTCTATGAAGTGTAGGATTAATTGTGTGATTAAATTTGATCTTGTTAATCTCAAACTTTCGCTCTGTTGATTAACTATTAGATTTAGACCCTATTAATTCAATTCTCACGCGTTAACTTTATTGAACGAATTAATAAGAATTTAACTAAAGTTTACCCTAAAGCAAAGGCGATCCCAATCTCACACGCTAGTTCTATTGAATGGTTCGTCGAAGCATATTTAATTTAGGGTTAATTAGCACAATTTAATCACTTTAATCCATAGTTTCATAGACACATCCAAGATTCAATTCATACTTAACTAATAGGTTCAAACCCTAACCCTAGAAAATGGATCTACTCACTAGACATGGTGAATGCAATAAGTATTACTTCAAATGCAATGCTAAACATGAATGACAATGAATTAAGAGTTAAACTAAAACGAGCAATGATGAAAAACTTAATAACAATAACAATAAAAACTAATCAACAATGATAATGAATAAATTAACTCTTGTATTAAAGGAAGATTAAAGAACAACTATTTAAAATCTAACAAAGAAAACTTAAATTAATACAATGGATTAAGAACAAAGGAAGTTGAAAGACTAAAGAAAAACTTACAAACTTGAAGGATGATTAAGTCTCAAAGGTTAGATTGAAGAACAATAATTTAAATCTAATGCTAAGAGTAATTTAAAAGCTAGATTAATGGAAAACACTAAGCAAAAACTAAGTAAAAGTGAAAGGAGGAAGAAGAGAATCCTCAGTAGAATTAAAGAGCTTATTTATACTAATTAGGGTAATTAACCCTAGGCCCAAAGAAAGCCCGGGTTAAAACGCGATTAAGAGCTCACTTAAACATGCGCCGAGTCGGCGCTCACTTGATCTGCTCCACAGCCGACTCGGCTCTTACTCTCTGGAAGATCTATGATGTTGTCAGCCAATTTCGCCGAGTCGGCGATCAGTTTGCATACCCCATAGCCGAGTCGGCGAGTACCCTCTGGAAAACCACTGAAATTTGAATCGAAGACCGCCGAGTCGGCGGTTCACTTTTTCCCCTCGTCGCCGAGTCGGCGGTTTCCCTCTGGAACAATTGGACATTCTGCCTTGTTTAGCCGAGTCGTCGAGGCTTGTTGTGATACCTCAGCCGAATCGGCTTTTTCCCTCTGGACTTGTTTACTTTCTTGAGCTTGTTTCTATGGTCGTGACTTGGTTCGATTGATAGCTTGACTCGATCTTTCAACCCTGTAGACACGATTAGCACTGAAATCCCATAAAAACAACTCAAAACTTCAAAATAACCCATCTTCCCAAACTTTGACCGTGAGATACCGAAATATAGTAAAATCGAACGAAATAACCCCGAATCTCCTTCAAAAACCGCAAAAGAGCATAAAGATACATACGATTAGTGCAAATAATTGCACTTATCAAACCACTCCATGTTTAACCTTTGCTAGTCCTCGAGCAAATCAAGGTTGAAAAGAATAAAAGCAAGGTTAACATACGGTCTCCAAATTCAAGCACAAATGAGATAAGATGTTTCAATGAAATTTCTCTCTTTTTCTCTCATTTTGCCTAGGAACTCAATTCGGGTTTTCGTCCTAGCCACTCTTTCATTTTTTTTTTCAAATCTCACATTGCTCACCCACTCATGCCGCTCTTTTGCCTAGGTCGCCCTTTCGGGTTTTCAACCTAGTGGGCTTATCTCTTTTGAAGCATGTTTCCCTTTTTCTAATGAAAAGCATGTACAAACTTAGCAAAACAAAAGTGATAATACAATATAAACATGAAGCTAAGATTGTACACAAATGAAGCACAAAGAGAAAATGAGTAGCAATAGGGATCAAAGCACAGAAAAAGAATGCATAGCTAACTAAAAATACTCCAATGATGAACTGGGATAGCACCATCAGTTGCATCATTACCTCTTAAGACATGAACACCGGTTCTCCTTATGGCTCCCCAAAAGAAAGAGGTTTTTTTATCTTAGTCTCCTTATCTCTCATAAAAAAAATTGATCTAACTTAGGCCCATATAAATCCCAAACCCCTTTGTCGACCTCATACCCAACCCAAAACAAACATCCACACAACATCAACACAACCACAACAAAATGAAACCAAACAAAGACACCCAAACTCCAAACAGTATGGCTCAAATAATGGAGCTCTTGGATCTCGCAATCCAAGAACTAATTTGGACAAAAGAGGATGAGGGCTTATGTAGGTTAAAAATTTGTAGCTCAAATAACATGCAGTGGTTAGTATAAGATGATATGCGAGAATCTAAGTGAGGATGGCTAGGTGGGTTAAGGTGGGACAATTTTGTGGAGCTAGAAATAGATAGAAGATAAAGATAGGGAAAGAAGTATAACTGTGAACGCCATGGCAAAGGATGTAGATAGATGTCGATTGAAGCACACTCACTCTCCTTTTGCCTAGTCCTCCTTCACAGGTTATGGCTAGCACTCTCATTATCGTTTTTTTTTCTTTTTTTTATTTTTTTGAACAGAAAATAAAAGACAGAGTATATAAAAGACAAAATAAAAACTAATCTAAGATAACAAAAAGAAAAACTACAGCTAACAGATGTAGACTCCACTCCATGTTTATCGAAAGCATTGTCCCCAATGCTTAACTGTGTAGCAAGGGAACGAACCATGAAAAAATAAAAACATATAAGTGGGAGGGAGTCTAAAAGATAAGTGGCCCTCAGTGACCACGACGGCGGAAGAAAGAGAATGAACTCCTCCTAGTCCGCCTAGCTTCGAGCTCAGCGGCTCGATCTCTCTCTCTTTGAGCCTCCATCTCAGCGATGCTGGCTCTAGGGTCGACATAAGGTTGCCCAGAATAATAGTTCATTTGGGCCTCTTGGGAAATCCACATAGACTGGAGACGTGTATCAAGGTTATACATGTCTCGGTCATATGTATCCTGGAATGTCTGCAGATTCCCATCAATACGGTCTAGTCGACCCTCCATCTCTCCGTACCTGTTCTCCAAATTGGAGAACCTCTCATCGAACTGCTGATACCAGTGGGAACCGGAATCAGCAGCGGGACTAGCGTCCCTATATATCTGTTCCTCAGAGGGAACATACTCCTCCTCCTCCTCATCATCCTCATCGCCAACCTCGTCGAAATCAATATGAACACCTGCAGCCACTGGGGCTTGCTCGACAGGGTGGTGCAAAGAATATTGGAGGGTCCGATTACACAGCGTTTCCGCTGTGTCCTCATTCCTCACATCAAATAAATGCTCGTGGATAGGAGGGAGGATCACTGTACGCCCATTGGGTATATGTAAAGAGCATGCGTTAGGCGGACGATATGAAATGAATCGCAGCCTATGCAGCGTGGGCTTATCATAATAAATGGTGGTGTTGTGGTTTAGAACAGGGACATCGTCGGGTATGTCAATACCCAAAAATAAAACCAAGAGCGTCACCATTCCGCCCATGCCAATCTTGCAATGATCGGCGTTGCGCACGGCGAGGCAACGGTCTAAAAAAAATCCACCCAATTGGGTGTGCCCTGGTCGTATACAAGAAACAACCGCATAGCTGCAAGCTCAGGCTTAGAGACCCCGCTTGGCTCTCCGTAACAAAAGATTGTCATGGAGAGGAAACGGAAAATATACAGCATAGCTGGATGGTAAACATGGGCAATCTTGTTGCCCGAACCGCGGTATGGTCTGTTGCCTGTAATAGCCAACCAACACTGCATGATATCTCCTTCAAAGGGAACCACGTACTCGTCATCCCTAATAACCCAATGAAACGCCCTAGCAATGTCTAGATAGAACATGGAATAGACCATGTTTAGGGCGTTAAACGTGATATATCGACCCTCAGAAGACTCGTGACGAGTCAGGGTCGCAAGAAACTCGAAAGTCAGACGTGGGTACACGTCTGCAGCGACATCCATGAAATCATGGAGTCCCCTCCGCTCTAAAAGTGTATGAATGCCATTAAATAGGCCGGTGCTACGCAGGGCATTCTTGTCTACAAATTTAGTGGGGAGTAAAACTCGTTCCCGTATCTTTCCAAAAATCTTGGATTGAACGGAAGTAAGCTTACACCCCATGTTTCCTGATATCTTAGATTGGGCTTTTCGGGGTTGGCTTGGCGGTGGTGGTGAGAATTGTTGTTCCTCCCTTTGAGAGGAGGAAGACTCACCGGTCTTGCTTTTCTTGGATCTAAAAAGGTTTTTCATGATGGTCTAAAAATAATAAACAGTTAAACCACAGATCCTCAAAATTATAGCACAACAAACACACAACAATGTCCCCGGCAACGGCGCCAAAAACTTGATGTGCAAATTTTATTTTAACCGCAAGCGCACGGTGTACGTGTAGTCGCGGGTCGAACACAAGGAAGCTAGGACAAGAAACTTGGTAATTTCGATTGATTATATTAGGGACAAAAATGATTGATTGGTTGTGAACTAACAACTAAGAATGTAATAAATGAAATGTGGTTTAACTATATGATGATGGAATCTAGGATGTCGGGAATCCCCTAAAGTCTTGCATGATCCAATTCTCATTAGTGTCTATGAAGTGTAGGATTAATTGTGTGATTAAATTTGATCTTGTTAATCTCAAACTCTCGCTCTGTTGATTAACTATTAGATTTAGACCCTATTAATTCAATTCTCACGCGTTAACTTTATTGAACGAATTAATAAGAATTTAACTAAAGTTTACCCTAAAGCAAAGGCGATCCCAATCTCACACGCTAGTTCTATTGAATGGTTCGTCGAAGCATATTTAATTTAGGGTTAATTTGCACAATTTAATCACTTTAATCCATAGTTTCATAGACACATCCAAGAATCAATTCATACTTAACTAATAGGTTCAAACCCAAACCCTAGAAAATGGATCTACTCACTAGACATGGTGAATGCAATAAGTATTACTTCAAATGCAATGCTAAACATGAATGACAATGAATTAAAAGTTAAACTAAAACGAGCAATGATGAAAAACTTAATAACAATAACAATAAAAACTAATCAACAATGATAATGAATAAATTAACTCTTGTATTAAAGGAAGATTAAAGAACAACTATTTAAAATCTAACAAAGAAAACTTAAATTAATACAATGGATTAAGAACAAAGGAAGTTGAAAGACTAAAGAAAAACTTACAAACTTGAAGGATGATTAAGTCTCAAAGGTTAGATTGAAGAACAATAACTTAAATCTAATGCTAAGAGTAATTTAAAAGCTAGATTAATGGAAAACACTAAGCAAAAACTAAGTAAAAGTTAAAGGAGGAAGAAGAGAATCCTCAGCAGAATTAAAGAGCTTATTTATACTAATTAGGGTAATTAACCCTAGGCCCAAAGAAAGCCCGGGTTAAAACGCGATTAAGAGCTCACTTAAACATGCGCCGAGTCGGCGCTCACTTGATCTGCTCCACAGCCGACTCGGCTCTTACTCTCTGGAAGATCTATGATGTTGTCAGCCAATTTCGCCGAGTCGGCGATCAGTTTGCATACCCCATAGCCGAGTCGGCGAGTACCCTCTGGAAAACCACTGAATTTTGAATCGAAGACCGCCGAGTCGGCGGTTCACTTTTTCCCCTCATCGCTGAGTCGGCGGTTTCCCTCTGGAACAATTGGACATTCTGCCTTGTTTAGCCGAGTCGTCGAGGCTTGTTGTGATACCTCAGCCGACTCGGCTTTTTGCCTCTGGACTTGTTTACTTTCTTGAGCTTGTTTCTTTGGTCGTGACTTGGTTCGATTGATAGCTTGTGTAACACCCCGGCCCAACGGACCACCGGTGACTACTCATGGAGATTGTAGACTAGCCCCACAGACCAACACAAGTCTTTCCAGCGCACTTTGGCCTCACTCGTGCGCACCCAGGAAAACTTTCCAGGAGGTCACCCATCCTAAGATTGCTCCCCACCAAGCACGCTTAACTGTAGAGTTCTTAGCAAATGGGCTCCCTAGAAAAGAAGATGCACCTTGTTGATATGAGTAGTCTATCAATCCCTTTTCAATCTAAATCTGGGGTATCACACTCACCCCCACTTAAGAATACAACGTCCTCGTTGGACCGTCACTTCAGGATCTTTTCCCCCGCTAGGTGTGCTGAACGCATAGTCAGCCACGGTCGCAGGGTTGCTCTGATACCATTTGTAACACCCCGGCCCAACGGACCACCGGTGACTACTCATGGAGATTGTAGACTAGCCCCACAGACCAACACAAGTCTTTCCAGCGCACTTTGGCCCAACTCGTGCGCACCCAAGAAAACTTCCCAGGAGGTCACCCATCCTAAGATTGCTCCCCACCAAGCACGCTTAACTGTGGAGTTCTTAGCAAATGGGCTCCCTAGAAAAGAAGATGCACCTTGTTGATATGAGTAGTCTATCAATCCCTTTTCAATCTAAATCTGGGGTATCACAGCTTGATTCGATCTTTCAACCCTGTAGACACAATTAGCACTGAAATCCCATAAAAACAACTCAAAACTTCAAAATAACCCATCTTCCCAAACTTTGACCGTGAGATACCGAAATATAGTGAAATCGAACGAAATAACCCCGAATCTCCTTCAAAACACTGCAAAAGAGCATAAAGATACAAACGATTAGTGCAAATAATTGCACTTATCATATACTACGCTCCCGGTCTTAGTAGGAATCTTGTTTAGGGTTCCGTATTGAATTGGTTGGGCCACAAATTAGTATTAAAAGTCGATAGATGTATTATATATAAAGGAAACTTGTTTATAGACGTGCTTATTTACAATGTAATTTATTTAAGCATTCTATTTATAGGTAAAAACTATGTTTATAATGTTGATGTTCCTTATAATATATTTGATAATGTACATGTGAGTTTCGATAAGGTTTCTTTTACGTCTAAATATGATTTAATGCTTTATTGTCCAGAACAATCTCATAATTGTAAAACATGTGTGCTGAATAAAATTACTAGAACACTATTTAAAAGTGTTGTAAGAAAATCTGAAAATTTTAAATCTGGTACATAGTTATTTATGTGATTTTCAAAGTACATAGTTATTTATGTGATAATTTGCAATATGATGTATGTGATTAAATTTGTTAATGATTTTTCCAAGTTTTGTCATGTACTCATGTGTACTTGTTGCATGCAAAAGATGAAGCACTTTGAAAATGAAGTTGAATTAAAAATAAAGTCGAATTACAAATTGGTTGTAAACTTAATAGGTTAAGGACAGATAACGGAGGAGAATACTATCCTACTTATTTCCAATCTATAGGCACCATCAAAGTACACCATATATTATTTTAAGGTTCATAAAAATGAATTTGAATTACAAATTGGATGTAAACTTAATAGGTTAAGGACAGATAACGGAGGAGAATACTATGATCCTACTTATTTCCAATTTATAGGCATAATTCATGAAACAACCGTCGGTGACATACCACTATCCAATTGTGTGGTGAAAAGGAAGAATTGAATTCCTCAAGAGATGGTGAATGTCAGGTTATCCTACTCAGGTTTGAGTGAAAGATTTTTTGGTGAAGCAATGTTGACGGCTTGTCACATTCTTAACCGGGTTTCTACAAGAACCAATAAGGAAACTCCTTATGATTATGATGATTATTCTTAAATTGAACCTTACATTTTATTGCTCAAGTATGACTTCACATGAGAACTATGAAATGATTGGAACCTATATTGTTATGATGTGTTGGATATTGGAGTATGGAGTATGACTTGATTTAGAGGTTTATTTTTTTCCCTTGGCTAGGGCGTGTAAGAGTCACCACTAGGGGTGTGCAAAATAAGACCGGACCGGCGGTCCGGACCGGAACCGGCTAAGACCGGACCAGAGTCGGACCGGACCGGGTGCATCCGGTCCGGTCTCCGAGTCTTACTTTTTTTCAATTTCGGGTTTCCGGTCCAGTTCGGTCTAGACTGGGAAAAATCCGGGTTGGGCCGGATGAGACCGATGGTCATAAAAGTGAGTTGGAAGATGAGTAATATTTATAATTATTATGTATATATTTATTTTAAAGGACTTAAAATATTTTTTTTCAACATAAAATAATTATTAAATTCAAATATGTTAATTTTATAATAATTAATTTGCTAAATTATTTTAAAATATTCTATTTTTCAATTTATTTTTTGTCTCAAAAAATATTTCCGGTCTAACCGGTCCAAACCCGGACCGGACCGGAAGAATTCCGGGTTAGACCGGAACCGGTCCGGTCTCCGGTCTTATATTTTTTGGGATTTCGGTCCGGTCCGGGTTTGGACCGGTGAACACTCCTAGACTCACCACTGGGTATGCATACTTAACCACTAGCAATCTGTACAGACCGGACTGCTGAACCAAGTTCTCGAGTTGTAATTCAAACCAAAAAAATTATTTTAACTACAACAAACATATTAGTTAATTTTTTTTCAACTTTCTAGTCAACCTAATTAGAACTCAATCTGCAATGGGACATTTGAAGTCAAACTTTAATTGTATATCAATTTAGCATCCCGTTTAAACTCAAGTTAGTCAATTTGAGCTTTTTTTTATCGTGTTGAGTTTAGATGGGATGTTACAATTATCCCTTACAGACTTGGAATTATATTTTACTCAAAATTCTATTGACTCTTTTAAAGTCGTCGCTAGAAACTAACCATCGTTGCAAAACCATTCGTAATTGCTAAATAGTCATAGCCATAACATCATTTCACTTCCTTCCAAAAAATGTACCACAATTAAAAAAAAAAAACAATTACCAACTACAGCCTTTAAGTTTACTCAATTGCAAATAAACAGTCGCGAACTTCTTTTTAACCAACTACGGCCTTCAACATGGAAAATATGACATAGATACAGCCAAATTACCCTAAATTGACTTAATGACCGGCCGAACCCCAATGTTACCTTTGACCAAGCCCAACTTTGACTTTAATTTCAAAATCCCATTTACTCATTTTCAAAAAAAAAAAAAATTAAAAACTCGTTTACATCCTTCAACTCATCAAAATTTCAATAAGTCTCCCAACCCCAACATACAAACTTCTTTAATGATAACCTAATCGGATTCTCACTCACTACAATCTTCTTGTTATCATTAGGAAATTGATTTACCGATGAATTATAAGCAACAAAAACTAAATTAGCAACAAGAGAAAGAAACCAATTTGCTAACCCAGGAATTGAACTTTGTTCTTGAATTACCATTAAACAACAATTAAACAAATAAGAGCACAATAAATGGTCGAACCTATTAAGTTTGAAATATAACATTTATAAAAAAAATTCTTAAAGAATGGTTTATAATTTGTGTTTTTTTTAATTGTATAAGAAGAAATGCAAGGAGTCTCCCGCCCATGGTTATCAGAATCTCGATCCTGATCAACGATTCTACAATCTTACGATCCAAAATTAGACAACCGATCCGGATCGTAGGAAGGATCTTAAATTGGTAGAATCCTACGATCCTACATAGCTCCAGGATTTAAGTGGTAGGATCATAACACAATTCTACGATCCTACGATTTTATGATCCGATTCTACAAGGGTAGTTTCAATTGTACAAAATTTTCATATAATCCAAATTTTACTTATATGTATATATCTAAACAATTATATCAATATGACTAAAATTCAAGTTTTTCTTGATTCGCATTTTAAAAATGATTATTAAAGTATTCTTTTATAAAACTTAATAGTTCAAGTGAAATAAGTGTTAATTTAAACCTTAAAACTTAAAAAAAGAACAAATACAATTGAAAATCAGTTATTTAAAGCATATTAATGCCTATTTGTAAGATCACACGATCCTACGATCCGATTCTACCGATTTCGATCCTACCCCCTCAACGATCCTACATAGAATCCCGATCCTAACAACCTTGCTCCCGCCCTTTTAAGAACCATTAAGACCACAATAAATGGGCGAATCTTAAAGAAAAATAATTTTGGGTTTAGGGCTTTGGCTTTCGACATTTCCAATTTCCACCGTCTTTATTCTTTTCTCTACACTGTAATGTGCTATAATTCTCGATCTCTTCCATTTTTGCATTTCTCATTCTTCGATTTCGTAACCATTACTATTCAATCATACATTTTTCATTCTTTGATTGTTTGATTATTTTGTTACTTTTACTGTCGATCAATTAATTTTAAAGTTTAGCTTTGATTGTGAGTTGTGATGATCAGTTTTGGTGTTCTTTGTAGAGTTTCATAATTAGGGTTGGAGGATTATAGTGTTCAGTATGTATAGTTTAAAGGGAAGTTGGGTTGGTCAAACATTTGCCTTAGCAACACCCAATGATTGATGAAGATTATGGAAGAAAAATGGGTTTGCTGGGGATGGGAGGGTGATTGAAATTTTGAGATTTGGTTTTGGGTGAGTTGAAGGATATTAAAGGATATAAATGGAATTTGTAATTTTTTTTTTTTCTCAAAATGAGAAAATGGGATTTTAAATTTTAAAGTTAAAGGTATAAGGGCTTGATCAAAGGTAATTTTAGGTTGCAGCCGGTCATTAAGTCAACTTGGGGTAGTTTGGCTGAATCGCTGTCATGTTTTCCAAGTTGAAGGCTGTAGTTGGTAAAAAAAAAAGTTCGCGGCTGTTTATTTGAAATTGAGTAAACTTAAAGGCTGTAGTTGATAATTGATCCAAAAAAATTGGTGATAATATATTACAACAAAAGAAACGATTGTAAAAATTGATGTTTAGATAAATCACCAGTATGTTGGAAATACTTCACATGTGAGACAAGATCCCACATAGTTAAAATAGTGGATTGTTGACTTGCACATATAGTGTGAGTGAGCTAATCATCTTACCACCATATAGTTTTGGGAAACAATGAACCTCACAAAGTGTATGTGTAAGTCAACACTCTTCACCCGTACGTTTATGGGGCCGAGCCCACGGGTGTCCTATATCCACACGAATTGGCCACGGTGAGATTATGTGACGAATTGAATTCGGAACTATAATCTATTATATTTTGAATTATAATGTACTATATTTGGAACTATAATGTACTATATTTGGAACTATAATCTATTGAATTTGAAAATATAATGTATATGATTGGAACTAGATTGTACCATATATGCAACTATAATATATTAAAGGGAAATTTGCTCAAAATAATCCCAACTATCACCCGTTGGCCTAAAACAATCCCAGCTATCAATTAGTTTTTAATAATCTCAACTATTCTCATAATTTGTTGAAAACATACCCACCCACTTGTTATCGGCTGGAACATGTAATTTTTCCAATAGTTTTTTCTTTTTTTACTTAACTGTTCAAATTAACATTTCATCTTCATCTATTAATCAAAAAAGAAAGAAAATAGTGTAAAAGTTACCTGTTGTAGCTGGTTAAAAGGGAGACGGCGGGTATGTTTTCAACAAATTATAAGAATAGTTGGGATTATTAAAAAATAATTGATCGTTGAGATTATTTTGGTCAACGGGTGATAGTTAGGATTATTTTGAGCAAATTTTCCTATATTAAATTTGGAACTATAATCGTTTATATTTGGAACTATATTGTACTATAATTGGAACTATAATGTTGTATATTTGGAACTATAATTTATTGAATTTGGAATTATAATGTATTATATTTAGAACTATATTGTACTATATTTGAAACTATAATATATTGAATTTGAACTATAATTTGTTATATTTGGAACTATAATGTACAATATTTAGAACTATCATCATCATCATCATAATCATCATCATCATCATCATACCCAATATTTCCGCACATAGATAAATCTATGGTCAAGGTCCGGGGAAGGAAGGTCGACGGCGTCTCATACCCATAAGGAGAGGGCGGTCACAAGAGTCCTTCGGCTCTAGAGGAGTCTTCAATGATAGGACCTGCAAATATCCGAAAACCTGCATCTTACACCCACGTTAGCAAAGCATAGGGATCATTTAAAATTTATAAACAAAACAGGTAAAAGAGACAGTAAAGAGCGTTGATGTAACACTCCTGAATTTCCGACCCACTATACGAAACCGAAACAGAAACCGTAAGGTACGGAAGGAAATTCGGGTGTTACAAAAAGAAAGAGATAAAGAAAAGAGAAATAAATAAATGAGTAGAAATTTCGGCAGCATCTTCCCTAAAACTGGGCGCCCATGTAAAAGGACAACAGCATATATAACGCATAATAACGTAGAGGCATCAATGGCCTAGCAAAATATATCACAGCGGATCGTCTCAGTACCGGCTTCTCACAACTATCTACAAAACATGGATCGTGGTCCCCATGTAACACTTGAGTTTTCAAAACAAAGAAACATAAGACTATACAGCTAGAAAGTTTGCAGCGGAAATTAAGTTCTACAAAAGAGAGGTCAAAAGCCTCAAACCCCAAAACATAGTCAGACTAAGAGGAACGAACTACATATCAATTTCACAAATAAATCCATTGTGCAATCCAATACACGCGCTCATCGCTCCCCCCAAAAATGCAATGCAAAAGATCGTCGTCACCTGCTAGGTCCGCCTATGGTCACCCTGCTGTTCAACGTAAGACAAAGATATCAAACGTATCATCACAGGGCCACCATAGAAAGAGCCATATCAAATAAACCAAACATGTACACGTCAGTAACTAACATAATATCATAATAAGGCATAATTAATATCAATAAAGTACATCACAATGTATAAGAAATTCCACAACACTCCACGTGTTACTCTGACCCCTAGACATCATCTCCTACTTCTCAATGTCGATCTTATCCTCTTTAATCCTTTTCGACTTCATAACTTCTCGGAATCACATGCACCAAAGCTTAACCATTTCCAAATTTATCTCTTTATATATTTATATGTGACTAGAGGCCACCATTTTGGGGTTTGCAAGACCCACATGGCAACACCTCGACCAAGGGCGGTGACGGGCCATTACGGCGCCCAATGGTAAAGTATGAACATACCCCCGTATAGCGACCATATATAGATGATCCATACCTCCGGGAACTAAGCCAACTGGGGTACCAAACCAGTGGAGTCAACATACCTAACGCATGCGACTAGAGTCCACCATTTGGGGTTTGCAAGACCCCATGGCAACACCTCAACCAAGGGCGGTGACGGGCCATACCGGCGCCCAATGGTAAAGTATGAACATACCCCCGTACAGCGACCATATATAGATGATCCATACCTCCGGGAACTAAACCAACTGGGGTACCCTAACCAGTGGAGCCACAATAAACTAACGAATCTACTATTTCCTCAATAAGATCCTCAATTCCATTGCAATCAACCATTTTCTTACTTCCCAACTAAGAGACTCGTTTTCGTTCCATCTCATCTTATCCAACACTTTGATCATAAGACGCTCAATCTCATTCTCTACTATTGCTACATAGACTAACTTGAAGTTATCGTAACCATAGTTGTTCAGTGACAATTCAAAGGTATGCACAATTTATATAACAATATTACTCAATGCGTATATAACGAGAATGCAAACAAGAATTAGTTACTGCGTGTGTGTACCTGCAACTCCACTGCACTCCTGAAAATAAGTCAGATAAATGGCCAAGAAAGAGGTCTTACGCCCCCCTTATGAACCGGGCACAATGGTGGATCTAGAAAGATGGGTGGATGACAAAGAAGGGGTGGTGGAGCAGGGCCCTGGCCGGCTGGAGGGTGGCTGGCGGCGGCGGCAGCAGGCGGCGGTCTCTGGGTCGGGTCGCGTGTGGCTGCCAGCTAGTGGTGGTGAGTGAGTGGTTGAAATGGTGGGTGTGAAGAACTATGGAGTGAGAAAGAGAAACCCCAAAAGATGAAGAACTAGAATGAGTGATGGCTCACTCATGAATAAAGGGTTTTGTTTATTCTTTTACTTCAAAATTAAAACCCTAACCCACAAATACTTGGGCTATTCTACTCACAAGGCCCATAAATTTTAACCCGAAATATTAAAATAGGAACTTCGTTTGGCTCGAGTTTAAGAACGAAACTATTACGACTATTATTAACTTTACTTAATTTTATTTAAATAATAATTTCCCATTTAATTAAACGTATACAAGAATGTCATTAAATATATCTATGGGTCGAAATGTTAAATTTCCGATGTTTAATAATAATGTATAAGGAAATTATTTTTTTAACTGCAATTTAAATTATAATAAATTATCGTCGAATTTGCGGGGTGTTACAGTCTACCCCCCTTAAAAGAAGTTTCGTCCCCGAAACTTGAGAATAGCAAACTCTAATACATGAAAATTTTCAACCCCTCATCCCATATTGGCTTCATGCAAAGCCTTGTGCCTAACAAATTCTTATAAAAGATGTCTCAGGTTGTCATTAAAACATACGAATGTGGCTTCATTTTCATTGTTTTCTCAAAATTTAACCTCGTAAGTCATATTAATTTGCATCCAAGTATAAGTAAACACGTAATAGGACACAATTTTCACTGATAAACATGCAATAATACACAAGTTAAAGAAGAAAACACGTGAAAACGCGCGAAAATATATCGCATTCTACCCCCCTTAAAACTTAGTTAAGACCCCGTAACTCACTAACCTCGGGAAAAAGGTGTGGGTATCTCTCGCGCATAGAATCCTCAGTTTCCTAAGTTGCCTCCTGAGTGCGTTGATTGGACCATAGCACTTTCACCATTTTAATATCTTTTCTCCTCGTGCTGCGCACCTTGAAATCTAAGATTTCGATAGGCTTCTCTTCATACGACAAATTCTCCTCAAGGTCTAAGGGCTCGGGATCTAGCACATGAGATTTATCGGGAACATATCGCTGTAGTTGCGAAATGTGAAACACGTCATGGACTTTACCCAACTCATTGGGTAATGCTAGTTTGTAAGCGACCTTTCCTACCTTCTCTGTGACTTCATAAGGTCCTATGAACTTTGGGCTCAACTTTCCCCTCTTGCCAAACCTCATGACTCCTTTCATCGGCGAAACTCTCAGCAGTACAAAATCCCCTACGGCGAACTCATCAGGTCTCCTCTTGAGATCTGCGTAGGATTTTTGTCGATCCTGGGCCGCTTTGAGTCTATCTCGAATCATTTTCACTTGATCAGTCTTTTCCTCTAACATAGCCGGACCTAAGGTAACGGATTCGCTGAAATCATCCCAACATACTGGATTTCGACAACGACGATCATATAAAGCTTCGAAAGGTGCCATTTGGATGCTTGCCTGGTAACTATTGTTGTATGAAAATTCTACCATATCTAGACACTCATCCCAAGATCCTTGCCTATCCAAGGCTACTGCTTGCAACATATCTTCAAGAGTCCTATTAGTGCGCTCGGTCTGTCCATCGGTGGCAGGGTGAAAAGATGTGCTTCTTAGAAGTTCTGTACCCAAAGCTGTCTGAAGGGCTTCCCAAAATTTTGACACATACCTAGTATCGCGGTCAGAAACTATAGACCTAGGGACACCATGGTATCGCACAACATTCCTAAGGTAAGCTCGAGCCAACTGATCCATACTCCACTGATTATTCATCGGAATGAACCTTGCACTCTTGGTGAGTCTGTCCACGATCATCCATAACGTGTCATTTCTCGACCTAGTCCTAGGTAAACCCAAAACAAAGTCCATAGAAATGTCATCTCACTTCCATACAGGGATATCCAAAGGTTGGAGTAAACCTGCAGGCCTCTTATGCTCACTCTTTACCTTCTGGCAAGTCAAACACTTGGAAACAAACTCAGCGATATCTCTTTTCATCCCAGACCACCAAGAATGGTTGCTTCAGGTCTTGATACAATTTATCTCCTCCCGGGTGAACTGAATACTTCGAACTATGAGCCTCTGTCAAGATTTTATCTTTGAGTCCTGTACAAGAAGATGGTACACACCATCTACCCTTGTACCGAATGCTACCATCCTCGAATATCGTGAATCCTTAAGCTTTTCCTTCTTTAACATGTTCCCTCGTCTTCTCTAATAAGGAGTCAGTCACTTGATTTGCTAGAATTTCTTCAAAAAGTGAAGGTCGGATGGATAAGGCGGCCAATTGAGATTCTAGCTCCCCATGCTGCACAATCTCGAGGTTTAATCTCTCCATGTCTCTCTGCAATTCTCTAGGAGTACTCAATGAAGCCACGGAATGATTGGTTTTCCTACTCAAAGCATCGGCTACTACATTAGCGCTACCCTCATGATAATAAAACTCCACGTCATAGTCGTTAATCAATTCTAGCCATCTTCGCTGCCTCATATTCAAATTTTGTTGTGTATACAAGTATCGCAAGCTCTGATGGTCAGTATAAATCTTGCACTTCACTCCATACAAGTAATGTCTCCAAATTTTCAAAGCAAAGACAATGGCTGCTAACTCCTGGTCATGAGTCGGGTAATTTACTTCATGTGGTTTAAGTTGCCTCGATGCATAAGCAATAACCTTTCTATCTTGCATCAACACACACCCTAACCCATTTTTCGATGCATCACTATACACGAGGTATTCAGATGTGATGTCTGGAAGGGTCAATACTGGTGCAATAGTCAATCTCTCCTTCAACGTTTGAAAGGCTACTTCACAATCCTCAGTCCACTCATACCTCTTGTCTCTCTTCATTAGATTGGTCATGGGACGAGCAATCTTTGAAAAATCCTTAACAAATCTTCTGTAATAATCTGCTAAACCCAAAAAGCTTCGAATCTCAGTCACATTTTTCGGTGTAGGCCAATCTCTCACTACTTCAACTTTAGCTGGATCAACAGAAACACCCTCTTTGGAAATAAAATGACTCAAGAATGACACTTTTTCAAGCCAGAACTCACACTTAGAAAACTTGGCATACAATTGATTCTCCCGAAGTATCTGTAATACCTTCCTCAAATGTTGCTCGTGTTCTTCCTTATCCTTCGAATACACCAAGATATCATCAATAAATACCACGACGAACTTATCGAGACATGCACTAAACACTTGATTCATCAAACACATGAAAGCAGCTGGTGCATTTGTCAGCCCAAATGGCATAACTGTAAACTCATAGTGTCCATAACGAGTCCTGAAAGCCGTTTTCGGTACATCTCTCTCTGCAATTCGTAGTTGGTGATAGCCCGATCTCAAGTCAATCTTTGAAAAAATTCCAGCTCCCTTAAGTTGGTCAAACAAGTCATCAATCCTCGGTAGTGGATATTTGTTTTTCACAGTAACCTTATTCAACTCACGGTAGTCTATACACAACCTCATGCTTCCATCCTTCTTGCGAACGAACAACACGGGTGCACCCCAAGGCGAAACACTTTGTCGTATATACCCTTTTTGTAACAGCTCTTCCACTTGCTTTTTCAATTCTTCCATCTCTGCTGGAGCCAGTCTATAGGGTGCCTTCGATATGGGTCCCGCCCCTGGAACTAAGTATATGGTAAACTCAAAGTCTCGAGTAGGTGGCATCCCCGGTATCTCCTCTGGAAAAACATCCATAAACTCAATTACAATAGGAACAGATTCAAGTGTCAAAACCTCATCCTCTATCTTTCTAACATGACATAGATAGCATGGCAGTCCTTGTCTCAGAAATCTTTTCATCTTCAGTGATGATACCACCCTTGCTTGTAATCCCGAAGAAACCTTACGATATTTTACTCTTTTTCCCTCAGCCCAACAAGTCTTACTTCTTGCTTCTCGCACTCAACTAATGCTTTATATCGGCCCAACCAATCCATCCCGAGAATAGCATCTAGATCATTCATCTCTAACTCGTATAAGTCACTAGGAAAAACGGGCCCCTCAATGCTCAAAGGAACTCCCCTATATACCCTATTGCATTGGTACAACACTCCTAACGGAACAGCCACTACGTAAGATGAGGATTCGGGATCCTTTAATCCCAACCTTTCAATTTTTGATGCAGACACAAAAGAATTTGATGCTCCAGTATCAAATAACACCTTTACAGGTATTGAATTCACATGGAACGTACCTGTCACTACGTCTTGTGCAGCCTCTGCCTCCTTTGTGCTAATGGCAGTCAATCTCCCCGTTGTTGATTGCGTCGCTAGTGGGCTTGGTCCTGCATTCCCACCCTTCTGCCCATTAGACTCCCCAGCTCTATAGTTGTTTTGAGTGGCGCGATTACCGTTCCCATTCCTCTGTTGATGATGAATTTGGCCGCGATAGTCGCTCCCCATCCTCTGGTTCCCAAGATGCTTTTGCTTGACGATTTGTTGTCCCCCACTTTGCTGATTAGGGTACCCATGCTTAGCAAAACATTCAAACTCTCGATGACCAAGTTTGCCACAGAAACGGCAGTCCACCAAGTTCCCATCACAGTCCTTCCCTGGGTGGTTTTTGGGACACCTACGGCATATGAAAACTCTATCCTTGTCGTGACGGTCCCCATTCTTCCTTTGACCGTCGAAACCTCTGTGTTGAGGCTTACTATTCCGGTCATTTCTGTCCAGATGAACAAAGTTCTTATATCTCTTGTTCTGGTGGAAGTGGTGTTGCTGTTGGAAGGTTTCTTTCCTTTTCTCTGTATAGCTGGTTCCCACATTGCTAATCTCGAGCTTCTTTCCTTTATCTTTCTTTATCAAACTTCCTACTTGGGCAGCTCTTTGGCACATTGCATCTAGAGTGGTGTACCTATCACTGTCGATATGCACTTGCACGTCATTGTTCAGCCCCAACTCAAATCTCAGCATCTTCTTCTCTTCGGTAGGGACATCATCAGGGAAATACTTGACGTACTCCATGAATTTCTTATAATATTCATCCACTGTCTGATCACCCATCTCAAACTTCGAAAATTCATTTGATTTTTGCTTTCGGATGTGAGGCGGGTAAAATTTCTCCCTAATCGCCTTTTTAAAATCTGTCCATGCCAGCGGATGCTCAGGATCACTAACCAAGTTATCTCTGGTATTTGACCACCAGTAGTCGGCTTCTTCTTGAAGGTAGAAAATAGCTTGGTCTACCCTCAGATGTTCAGGACATTGCACCACATTAAAAATCTTATCAAACTCCCGTAGCCAAATCTCTAGGGCTGCAGATTCTCCTGCTCCCGTGAAAACTGGAGGCTTGTTCTGCGAAATCCTCTTGCTTATGAAGGCAGTTGTCTGAACATTGGACTCAGACTTTGACCTTCTTTCTTCGGCAAGTTCCATAATTAGTTCCCTCATTGCCTGGTTAGACAAACGGCGCCTCATCCGACTACTAGATAACGGAGGCATTTCCTGCAACCACGATTTTCCATAGCGAAAGAGGTCAAATTCTACTTCATTCCAGGTTAGGATATCCAGCATTAAGGACATAAGTTGCACACCAATTCCAATAATACTTGCACTCTTATTTTTGCATGGATTTCAATCATTCCTCGGCATACTCAAGGCCCCACCTTCTAAATCAAAGAACTAACACGCAGACTAAAAAAAAATGGAAAAAACAACTAAGTTACGGAGATTTAAACATATCATCGATCGTAATAGTATATAAACAATTTGATTTGAATCTAACCATACATACAGTGTATATAATCATTTTTATTATAGTTTCCTCACCAAAATGCACTAACTAAAAAAAATAATTCAAGTTTCCACCTCTATGTTTACATGGATCATCACGTTTTACACGAAAAAAAATATGTAATAACCACATTTCTAAGTATCGTATAGGGTTCAATCATACCATCGACAATAAAAAAAAAAAATTGGAACTATAAATCTATTGAATTTGGAATTATAATGTATTATATTTAAAACTATATTGTACTATATTTGAAACTATAATATATTGAATTTGAACTATAATTTGTTATATTTGGAACTATAATGTACAATATTTAGAACTATCATCATCATCATCATAATCATCATCATCATCATACCCAATATTCCCGCACATAGATAAATCTATGGTCAGGATCCGGGGAAGGAAGGTCGACGGCGTCTCATACCCATAAGGAGAGGGCGGCACAAGAGTCCTTCGGCTCTAGAGGAGTCTTCAAGGATAGGACCTGCAAATATCCGAAAACCTGCATCTTACACCCACGTTAGCAAAGCATAGGGATCATTTAAAATTTATAAACAAAACAGGTAAAAGAGACAGTAAAGAGCGTTGATGTAACACCCCTGAATTTTCGACCTACTATACGAAACCGAAACAGAAACCGTAAGGTACGGAAGGAAATTCGAGTGTTACAAAAAGAAAGAGATAAAGAAAAGAGAAATAAATAAATGAGTAGAAATTTCGGCAGCATCTTCCCTAAAACTGGGCGCCCATGTAAAAAGACAACAGCATATATAACGCATAATGACGTAGAGGCATCAATGGCCTAGCAAAATATATCACAGCGGATCGTCTCAGTACCGGCTTCTCACAACTATCTACAAAACATGGATCGTGGTCCCCATGTAACACTTGAGTTTTCAAAACAAAGAAACATAAGACTATACAGCTAGAAAGTTTGCAGCGGAAATTAAGTTCTACAAAAGAGAGGTCAAAAGCCTCAAACCCCAAAACATAGTCAGACTAAGAGGAACGAACTACATATCAGTTTCACAAATAAATCCATTGTGCAATCCAATACACGCGCTCATCGCTCCCCCCAAAAATGCAATGCAAAAGATCGTCGTCACCTGCTAGGTCCGCCTATGGTCACCCTACTGTTCAACGTAAGACAAAGATATCAAACGTATCATCACAGGGCCACCATAGAAAGAGTCATATCAAACAAACCAAACATGTACACGTCAGTAACTAACATAATATCATAATAAGGCATAATTAATATCAATAAAGTACATCACAATGTATAAGAAATTCCACAACACTCCACGTGTTACTCTGACCCCTAGACATCATCTCCTACTTCTCAATGTCGATCTTATCCTCTTTAATCCTTTTCGACTTCATAACTTCTCGGAATCACGTGCACCAAAGCTTAACCATTTCCAAATTTATCTCTTTATATATTTATATGTGACTAGAGGCCACCATTTTGGGGTTTGCAAGACCCACATGGCAACACCTCGACCAAGGGCGGTGACGGGCCATACCGGCGCCCAATGGTAAAGTATGAACATACCCCCGTATAGCGACCATATATAGATGATCCATACCTCCGGAAACTAAGCCAACTGGGGTACCAAACCAGTGGAGTCAACATACCTAACGCATGCGACTAGAATCCACCATTTGGGGTTTGCAAGACCCCATGGCAACACCTCAACCAAGGGCGGTGACGGGCCATACCTGCGCCCAATGGTAAAGTATGAACATACCCCCGTACAGCGACCATATATAGATGATCCATACCTCCGGGAACTAAACCAACTGGGGTACCCTAACCAGTGGAGCCACAATAAACTAACGAATCTACTATTTCCTCAATAAAATCCTCGATTCCATTGCAATCAACCATTTTCTTACTTCCCAACTAAGAGACTCGTTTTCGTTCCATCTCATCTTATCCAACACTTTGATCATAAGACGCTCAATCTCATTCTCTACTATTGCTACATAGACTAACTTGAAGTTATCGTAACCATAGTTGTTCAGTGACAATTCAAAGGTATGCACAATTTATATAATAATATTACTCAATGCGTATATAACGAGAATGCAAACAAGAATTAGTTACTGCGTGTGTGTACCTGCAACTCCACTGCACTCCTGAAAATAAGTCAGATAAATGGCCAAGAAAGAGGTCTTACGCCCCCCTTATGAACCGGGCACAATGGTGGATCTAGAAAGATGGGTGGATGACAAAGAAGGGGTGGTGGAGCAGGGCCCTGGCCGGCTGGAGGGTGGCTGGCGGCGGCGGCAGCAGGCGGCGGTCTCTGGGTCGGGTCCCGTGTGGCTGCCAGCTAGTGGTGGTGAGTGAGTGGTTGAAATGGTGGGTGTGAAGAACTATGGAGTGAGAAAGAGAAACCCCAAAAGATGAAGAACTAGAATGAGTGATGGCTCACTCATGAATAAAGGGTTGTGTTTATTCTTTTACTTCAAAATCAAAACCCTAACCCACAAATACTTGGGCTATTCTACTCACAAGGCCCATAAATTTTAACCCGAAATATTAAAATAGGAACTTCGTTTGGCTCGAGTTTAAGAACGAAACTATTACGACTATTATTAACTTTACTTAATTTTATTTAAATAATAATTTCCCATTTAATTAAACGTATACAAGAATGTCATGAAATATATCTATGGGTCGAAATGTTAAATTTCCGATGTTTAATAATAATGTATAAGGAAATTATTTTTTTAACTGCAATTTATATTATAATAAATTATCGTCGAATTTGCAGGGTGTTACAGTTGACGAAAGACACAGAACAGTAAGAAACAAGTCTAGTAATCTAAAACATGAATAAGGCGCCGCCATTTGGCTTCATCCCTGGTCAGGTCCTTAGAGAGGTGTAGTTCGAACTGGTCGCTGTTAATCTGCTCCTCCTACGTCCTCTTAGGTCTTCCCCGACTTCTCTTGCCCTCCACTATGATGCGTTCGACCCTTCTCACTAGGGCGTCATGGGTGCTTCTCTGCACATGCCCAAACCATCTGAGTCTGTTCTCCCGCATCTTTGCAGAGAGTGGTGTAACCCCTAACTTCTCCCTAAACTCCTAATTTCTAATCATATCCATCTTTGTCTTACCACACATCCATCTCAGCATGCGCATCTCTGTTACATCCATTCTCTGTTCGAAAAGCTTCTTTACAGTCCAACATTCTGTCCCGTACAACAAAGCCGGCCTAATTGCAACGCGGAAGATTTTACCCTTTAGTCTACAAGGGAATCTTTTATCACAAAGAACCCAGTCGCTGCTTTCCACTTGAGCCATCCTGTTTGTATACGGTTAGTAACGTCACCCTCAATCTCCCCATTGTTCTGAATCACTGAACCCATACTTGAACTTGGACGTGCATGCAACAACTTATCCCCTGATGGACACCTTTGGTTCCCCTATCGATTATGTCCCACTAAAGTCACATCGCATGTATTCAGTCTTCGAGCGACTTATGCGCATCCCCTTACCCTCCAAGGCTTCCCTCCATTCTTCCAATTTACTATTAGCATCCTCCTTAGTTTCTGCGGCCAAGACTATATCATTGGCGAAAAGCATACACCATGGTATGGTTTCCCAGATGGATTTTGAGATTTCATCCATAATCACCGCAAAGATGTAAATAGTCTAATAACTGTGATTAATATAATACCAAATCAAAATGACTATGATTCCAAATTTGAATGATTATGATACCAAATTTGAATGATTAAGATACCAAATCTAAAAGAGTATACTACTTCAGAAGTTTTCAACAAATCCCCACAATAAAAAAAAATAACCAGAGAATATAGTTGATAATGTAATAAGATCTGAAAACACACAATTGTTTCCAACACCAAATTTGAAAATATAATATTTTAATGTTCACTTACTTTGCCTTCCTCTTTGGGACATACTTCGTTGGTCTCTTGGAAGCAACTTGCGATGAAGCAGGCTTTTGCGCCATATGCTTTGACGGTCTTAGTTGTCTTCTGCTGCCTTGAAGAACCCCCTTTGTTGTTGATTTTTGACATTGTGTAAACTTATTCAAAATCCATGTAATACCCAAATAAGGACACTAAATAGAAAAAAATCAAAAAAAATAATAAGCCTATAAACCCATTTAACAAAAATCTTTGATGTTTATGGTGATTTTCACCATTGATTATCACCATAATTGTCCGAATTAAGGAAAAAAAACCGATAGTCAACACCATTAAAAATCCATAGATGTCGAGAATCAGGGAAAAAAAACCCATTTTAAAGAGAATGGTGAAAGTTCCAAAACCTCTGAGATTTGTCGAGATAAAGGGGAAAAAAACTCATTTTAACAACACCATAAATAACAATACCATGAAAATATAAGCAAAAAAATGGTGAAAGTTCCAAAACCATGTTCCTTCAATTCAAAAATCTTTAATGTTTTGTTGATTTTCACCATTGATGTCAGAATTAAGGGAAAAACACGACTCTCAGAATGGAGAAAATATTCAGAGAAATTGAAAACCATACCTTGAAATTAAATGGGACTGTAGGAGATAATCTTAAAGCACAACAATTGAAGGTTAAGAGTAGAAGATTTGGAATTATAAAGCAAAAAAAGGGATGTAGAAGATGTTTTTGTAAGGAAAGAGAGTAATGATGAATGAGGTAAGTTGAAGTTGAAGATGGTTTTGTGAGGAAAGAGAATAATTAAGGGTATGTTTGGCCTAACTTTTGAAAATCAACTTTTGTTTCTTAAAAGTAAATCTGTAGAAATTGTTTCTAGAGAAACACTTTTTAGAACAGATGTGTTTGGCCTCATATTTTTAAAGAGATTTTGGAAAAAAAATAAAAAAACAATTTTGTGTGTTTAACCTTTTTTTTTCCCTATGTTTACTTATAATTAGTGTTGTTAACATACACTAAAAAGTAGTCGAGTCACAAAGTAGCGATTTTAAAAGAAAAACCCAAAAACATATAACATACACTAAAAATTAATCACTATAATGTTAGAAAAAATTTCAAATACACTAAAGCAATTGAATATAAAAAAAAATCCCAAATTTAACAATTTACTATCTAGAAAACATATTTAAACGTGTTAATAAATTTAAAGATAAAACATATATGAAATTTTGATGTACTTTGATACCATAATATTCTATAAGCGTAAAATTACTTAAAATAATTGGGATGTTGGTTGTGATAACAAATGAATAATTATACAATGAACTAAAAAGTTTTGAATTTTAAAGGACAATATGGTGAAAGAAAAAAAAGTAATGAAAAAAAATTTCATAGTTTGTTGGAGAAAATATAGAAATTTTTTAATATAAAATGAGAATAGTATAAAACTCTTTGGGAAGTTGGTTGGAGAAGTTACAATTTGTAGTTTCTCCTCTTGACCCTTGTAAAATTTGTTTTTAGCTTTTTTCAAAATTGTTTCAACTCCTTAGAAACACAGTGTTTGACCAAGTTTTAGCTTTTCTATTGCAGAAGTTGTTTTAAAAACTTAGCCAAACAGTACCTAATTATGAAGCAAAAAACGGATACAGGAGATGACCATTCAGTTACCTTTTTTAAAAAAAACACAATGCAAATTACCTTTTATACTAAATGGGATCTCGTGATGGGAGTCAATGTAATCCTCCTTGATGGTGTTTGAGATATGGTCTGATGGGGTGATGGAATTACTCGTAACGTAGTGGTGTTAAGTGCTTTAGCTTGAGCTGCAAGGAGGTCGTTGCGATGGTGGTGCAGAATACAGCGGTGCATATGGTGTGATGAATGGCAGACGTTTATGGTGTTGCTATTGCTTGCTTTTTTTCCTTTTGGTGTATTAGGTGTTGAATTTTATAGTTTTGAAACCTTTATTGTGATGCATAGTCCACTCCTATATTGTTTCTGAGTGGCCTGTTTCTTGGTCCCCGCTTCCGATGGCTTTTATCCTATCGGGGTTTTTTTTTATGCCGGAGGATTTGAGGTTCCCAAGTTTCAGTGTTGGTGTTGTTGATATTCTCAATTTTCAAAAAAAAAAAAAAGGGCTGGCCCAAAAAGCTGCGGTCTATAGTATAGACTGTCTTTAGTGAGAATTTGTGATTGAATAATACTCTCTCGGTTTCTTTTTTATTGTCCATTTTCCTTATATGGTCAGCTCACCCAAATTGATAAATTTTTACCTAAATACCCTATGTTCACACTAGTTTAGACCAGAATACCCCCACTAATATTATTTAAATACTCCAATTAACTATCACCTTTACAATTATTATTATAATAGTTTAAATACCTCAACTATCACCTTTACAATTATCATAATCATTTAAAATACTCCAACTTCAATTTTTTAATATGCATGCCCAATTCAAAGTGGACAATAATTTTGGAGTGGAGAGAGTACCATATTATTAACTCCGTTTTGAAATTGTGAAAGAGTATTATATTTAGGTAGAAATTTTTCTTTTGAACGTCAAAATTAATCACTTTTAGGTCAAAATTAAAATTATTTATTTTAATTGATCTATTTAAAGTTTACTCTTAGTTGAAATCGATCCATTTATGATCAAACTTAAAATCATTATTAAGGTCAAAATTAAATGTTTATTATTTAATTTCTGAAACACCAAATATTTCTATTTTTTAACTTTCAGATTTCGTGTTCTTTAAATTAATTTTGTTACATGCATACAAAATTTGGATACTTTCACCAAAAATCTAAATTTGGCTTTATACAGTTACAGTGTCAATGGACGTCTTGCCACGATGCATTGCTAGGCACTTACAAGTTACAAGTTTACAACCACGAATTTCAACCGCTAACACACCGTCCGCCGTTAACCGCTTTATTCTTTTTATTTAATTATATTTTCTTATTATAGATTTATCTTCATAATCTTATTTGAGAAAAAAAAAAAAAAAACCTACTTTGTTTTCAAAAAAAAAAAAAAAAAAAAAAAACTACCTAGAGCCATTTAAATTAAGTGTAAATATTTAAAATGTAAGTTTTCAAAAAAAAAACATATTTAAAATGTAAATAAAACTCAAAGTATGAAATTAAAATTAGTTAGATAAATTGAAATTTAATTGTTAAATAGGTGAAAATAGTAATTAAAAAGTAATGAAAATTTGATAAAGTAGAAATTTGTTCCCTCTTTTTGGAAAATTTGTAAAAAAATAAATCAACTTTTACTTGATGTACATAAAATAAACTAATTTATTATTTATTTATAAATAAATCCACCTGTTGGACATAATTGCTGAAAATATATTCAATTATTCTTTCCTAATTATAATAAGATTTAAAGATAATTATAACAACCATACTCGGTTTATTTTTAGCAAATAAACCTACTAGTTGGTTTTATTAAAAAAAATTGTAGATAAATTTATTTTCAAGAATCATGCAAAGGTTAATTTATTTTTTTCACAATTAACTGTTCTTTTGAGTATAAATTTACTCTAGAAAAGGATAGAGAATTCTTTTCCTCCAAATAAATCCTCCTTTCTTTCTTTTTTATTTTTACTTTCAATCTACTTTTTAACTATTATTTCATCAATTTATTTGCATCTCTAATTAACTTTTGTCATATTAGCTTAACCTTTTCACCTTTTAAATATTTACGGTCAATCTAAACAACTCTTATCCTAACCGGAAAAAAATTCAGGGCTTATTTTGTTACCCACTATTACCCTTGGAATTTTAAGTTTTTAGGAAATAGTATTATACTAATTTGTTTGGTTGCCAAAAAATCTAAAATTCCTAGGAATTATAAAATCTAAGGGAAGTTAATTCCTATGAAACATAGGAATTAGATTACCATATGGTCATTAACAATTCACATAAACTACTTCCAAGGAAATCAAAATACATGAAGTATTAAGTAATTCTTAGAAAATTGACAAAAAAAATAAATTCCAATGTATTACAACTTCCCATAGAAATTTAATTCCTACGTCAACCAAACAACTCCTCAATTCTCTTATTAACCGCTTTATTATATAACAAATTTTTGTTGAAGCATTCTTCATTTTAAAACTGTCGAGCTGATTAGATACTTTAGAGATGAGTCTACGTCGACTTTTTGCGGTCCAACTCGTTACCATCGGTTAGTATTGCTTTCCTTCTTTTTTTTTCTTTTGTAATTGTTATTTATCATCAATAGACAGAAAAATATGAACTATTATCCTTCTAGTGTTAATGGAAATTATTATGTGAATAATATAAATTTAATTTAACTTTCTAAATGGAATTATAATTTTACTTTAGTTTTTATATTAGTTAGATTCTTATCATTCTCACTTTTCAATTATATTTTTTAAGTATTTACCCTTGATACTCGCACATAAATGCGCGTACTTTTATACATTTTAGTTTAATTTTGTTACCCTTGATACCGCACATAAATACGCGCACTTCTATACAATTTAATTTTGGTTCAAAGAATAAAATTTTTCATAAGACAAAGTCAAGTCAAACACTTCGCATTACATCGAATCAATATGAGTATAACCGTATAAGAGCGGGATAGCATAAGGTATGATCAGTTCGGCGCTAAGAGTGGACAAAAGGAGTCGTCGCGCAGGGTTTCATGTTGAAAAAGTAAACTTAATGGTTGTAGAAGATCTAAAAAGGTTATGGGTGTTTGGCAAATTAGCTTATTAAGCAATTTTAGCTTATTTTGATATAAATAGAGGGTTGGGTAGTCAAACCAGCTAATGCTAGTGTTTGGTGAATTGGTTGGTTGAAACAATTTGTTGATACGAATAAGCTGTTTTTGAACAAGCTGTTTATAGCAGCGTATTCAAAATCAGCTGGTCAAACCAGTTAATAAAATCAGCTGGTCAAATCATTAAAAACGGAGGGACTAACATCTTGCAAAGTCTTCAATTTCATTTAAAAAACAGTGTGAAGTTTCACTAACAATTTCAAAAAAAAAATGTCAATACCTTGAATAAAATAAGTGCTTTCAAAATGATTGATTGTAAGCAATTTTTGGCTCATTTTAAGTAAATGTGATTTCAAATGGCAAATTCGATTGTGAAAACATAAAACTTCGAAACATTCTGTATCTAGCCCTGGTGTTCTAGGAGGATATGGGAATGGGGAAGGAGTCCAGGTTTTTCTATAAAATCACACTCAAAAAATAAATCAAAAAAGTGTTGCTTCTGGGATTTGATCTAAATTCAAATTTGAAAATTTTTGGATAATCATACTCAAATTCTCAACTTAAACTACTTTATAAGCAATGGTGGAATTTGATCTAAATCCAAATTTAAAAATTTTTGATTTTTCAAACAATAAATTTAAATCAATTTTAAATTTTCAAATGACATCATTGTTCCCAAATATGCATAATGCGAATTTTATCGATATCAACTTTTTTTAATTTTTACTCAAACACAATAAAGATATATTTAAGATTGAAATAGTGCATTGACAATTGTGTCAAAATCAAACAGGACAATAATAGTGAATAAGAGGGAACATTACTTTATCTTATAAAGAAAAATTCATTATTAAGACCATCTCATCGTAAAACGGTTTAATATGGGCAGAACCGATAGTAACTTAAAAAAAATTGCAAAAGAAAACTATTATCAACTTACTTAATCGTAATCTATAATAATGTGATTTAGCTTAATCGTAATCTTTATAAGATTTATGATATAGTATCATGTAGTAACCTTATAAATTATAATTATGTGTTTTTAGCTTAATCATAACCTTTGATTTTTTCTTTTTATCTTATGAAATAATTAAGGGTGTAGAATGTTTTTAATCCATTTTATCTGGAATACGTTTTTATTTTGAATTCTATGCAGTAAAATAAAAAAAAAATTGACTAAAATATTTGGTGTGATAGGAATGATATTGACATCATTAATGGCGGCATGGAAGGTAATTACGTTGGTTGTAGGATGTGATACCCCTGTTATCGTTGTTGTAGATGCTAGCATGACACCTGGACTTGAAAAGGTTTACTAGTACTTCCTCCGTTCCATAATACTTGCTACATATTCCATTTTGGGAAATTTCTTATTACTTGCTACATTTCCTTATTTGGTAACAAACCAATCATTTAAAGTTATACCTACTCCTACTTTTATCCTACTCTATATCTAATTATTCCTATTTTTCTTTTTTATTTTTCAACAAATAATATTAAAAAATTTCAAAAAGCAACTTTTCACCTATTGCTAATCATTGCATAGTTACTCCTTAATATTTGTGCCCATGCAACGGTAGCAACTAAATAAGAACGGAGGAAGTATTTCTTTGCTTTTTTTCTTTGTCTCTATTCATATTTCTAGGAACTCATTACTTGTATGTAGAGCTGTTCAAAAGTAACCTGACCCGAAAATCTGAACGAAACCGAAAGTAAATCGATCTAAAAATATCTTCTGTTTTCAGGTTTATCGAACCGACAATATCCGAACCGATGTTGTATCCGAACCGGTTGACAACCGAAAATGGGAAACCTGAACCCGAACTGTAACCGAATTTTGTAACCAACACATAACCGCTAACCGAGATTGCCCGAACCTAAAAATGACCGACCCGAGTCATATCCGACCCGAATCATGCTCGAAACCGAACTCGATCCGGCAAAAACCGACTTAACCCGAACGAATTTTTGATCGACTTGCTTTAAATCTGAACCAATTTTTAAGATAGAAATATGATATATTTATATTTAATCATTTTATTAGTTAATCTAATAAATACATGATTTAATATATTTAGAGCTAATAATCAATGGTCAATGTTTATTAAACTACTGTTAATCGTAGTAGAGGAAAATTTATAGAACTTTATATTTTTAATTTTCGGTCAAACATGTAAAAGTAACAAAATAATAATGATCACTAATTGATTTGCATTTTAACTATTTTGTTTTTGATCGATAGTAATTAGTAATACGTAGCCGAATTCTGTTTTCTAAAAAACCGAACCCGATCTGTACTCGACAAATCCGAACCAATTATTAACCGATGACAACCGACACCGATTAACACTCGACCCAAACTTCAACCGGCACGGAACCGATGCTAACCCGATAGCTCAAATAACCGATCTTTAACCGAACCGTGACTAATCGACCCGACCCGAGTATGACCCGTCATAACAAACAACCGAAACATAACCGAACCGAATGACACCCGTCCGAAACCGACCCAATCACCCGAATGAACACCTCTACTTGTATGCTAGATTTGGTATACTTCCTCCGTTCTTTTTTACTTGCTACATTGTTGACTTCGGTATTATTTATTAAGCAAATTGACTTTTATATTGTCGGTATCTAAAAGTTAAAACATAGTCATATGAGATCTTGTTTGAATCGTCTCGATTCAAAGTTTATTAATTTTTAGTTTTTATAATTTTTTGATATGAATAATTAGAGATATTAATGATGCAATTCGTACATTGGGGAGTGTGAAAAAGCAAATGGTGCAACTAATATGGAACGGAGGAAGTATATTAGATGAAAATTGTATAGTTTGTGTTTGGAAACTAGCATTTTATTTCAAATTAATAATTAATTAGGTAGTGTTTGTCAATAAAGAATTCATTTGAAAATATATATGGAATTTAATTATTTAAATTCAAGAATTGTAAATGACACCTTTATACTTAGACTTTGCAAATTTTGATATTTGACCAAATTTTATATTGTTATTGCAATTCTATGGAATTGACCCAATTCCACATTTCCAAATTTAAGATTTGCCAAACATAGTATTTGGCCCAATTTAACATTTGGAAAAGAATTTCAAGTTGCCAAACATACCATAAACTAATTTTTATAACAATTGTGGATTTGCCACAAATCCATATTTGAAATTTTAGTATTTGTCAAACACTAATTTTAAGTCAAATCTATATTTTCAAATGAAATTCACATTTCCAAACATAGCATTAATTACTAGGAAGTGTCAATAGTTAAGTTTAATTTTTTGCTTCAATTGCTAATTTTTTGTGTTCAATGAAACAAAAAAATTATTTCCTACAAATTTAACAAAGAAATAAACCTTAGAATTAGAAAATTCTCTAGAAATTTTATATACCTATTTCAACCGAACCAACTCGTTTTCTCAACAATTGAATGTATTAAACTATCACAAATTCTTACTTGAGACCGTCTCTACAAGAGACGTCTCAAGTTTGGGCCAGCCCAATTTTAAATTTAAAAAAATTAATTAAACTTTCTAAACACTCGCATATAATTTGATATATAATGATCTTTATTTGAAGTTATTAATATTACATAGTTGCGTATATAATGGTTTGTATATGGAATTATAATATATTTTACCAGTATTTTTTTTTAAATTAACATAAATTAGATTTGGGCTGAGCTTTTAAAAGTCGTCTTTACAAAAGTCGGTCTCTCAAAAGAGCACCTGAACTAAAATTTGTTTCCTTGACTTATTTATAGATTAGTACTTTTCTTATATAGCATGGAATACAATAAAGTTTTGTTAGTGACCACCTCTTATATTAATTTATTTTGGTTTATATCAATATAATAATAATAACAATAATAATAATAATAACTATCTAATATTTATAAGATTAAGATTTACATACCACTGTTGATTTATTCAACATAGGTTTTAAATTTAGTTTTAATGTTTCAATTATTGTAGGGAGATATCTTAATCATAAAAAGGCCAAGATCACCGGTGGAATGTGGAGAAATCATTATTTTTGCAACTGAGGTATGTTTGCGTACTCCATTATTGGTGTCGCTATAATTGCATTTTTTTCCAAGTCATGCTTTATTTTTGAAAGAATATTTCCTGACCTGAAAAATAAAAGTCAAATTCAAAAAAAAAAGTTATTAGATAAAACAGTTTGATTCTTAATGATTTTTTACTGGTCTAACACATTAGAAGACTTTTGACTAATTACTCGTGTTATTTTGACATGACATCCGTAATACTTGATTTAAGAACACTTTTATGAATATATATAAACTAAATATTGAATTAAAAGAAAATTAAAAGAGTTTTCTGGTCCCATTACATTGGAGAATTTTGGAGAAAATTAGTTTGACCTTTCAAACTATTATGTATTACTAGGTATTTACACGTGCTATGCACATGATTGTATAACTATTTTATAAAAAAATGTAATACTCCCTCCTATTCATTAGTATTGTCCACTTTGGGTTTGGATCGGATTTTAAGAAAAAATGATAGTGGGGTATTTTAAGTGATTATAATAATTGAAAAGGTGGTAGTGGGGTATTTTAAGTGATTATAATAATTGAAAAGGTGATAGTGGGGTATTTTAAGTGATTATAATAATTGAAAAGGTGGTAGGTGGGGTATTATTTAATAATATAAGTTGGGGTAGTTGGGGGTATTTAGGTAAAAATTTTTGCCAAAAATAGAAAGTGGACAAGTGAAGTGACTTTACCAAATAAGGAAAGTGGACAAAACTAATGAATAGGAGGGAGTATTAGTTTAGACATTGTTGTTAAATTAATACAAATGTTATTTTGAATAATAATATCTACAAAATTTTAACAAAACCAAAAAAATATCAACTAACTATAATACAAAATATCTTCAATTTGTGTGGTTTATCAAATAACATAATATTAGTATTTTTAATCAAAAATATATACTAACCCTTGAAAAGGAGTGATATTCAAACAAAAGCTACATACTCAGCTTACTAAACATGATTTTCATCATAACAACATATATTTGATTATTATGACATTCATAACTACACAACATGTCAATATGAAAACAAATTAAACATCATCTTCATCAATATCTTCCTTCTCTTTGCTTCCATTTCATCTTCACTCAACTCTTTAAAATTTAATTTCATTTAATAAATTTTATTTTATCCCATATCTACACCCATAAAATTTTTGAGATAAATTGCATATTCACATAGCAACAAAACAAAAACCTATATATTTCTCCAGTTTTATCTCAATTTTCATACTAATTGAATAATTAATAAACTTAACTCTTAAAACACTATCTACTGTTTCTTAAGTATGTAGGATGCACTAAATGAACACTTTGAAATTCAATCATATAAATAAGCCAAATTATATATGTATCACTGACAAAAAATCTTAAAATTTTGTCTTTTCATTTTCAATATAATTTAATTTAGAAGACAAAGAGTTTTATTTTATAGCATAGGATACAAAATAATTAAGATGAACTAAATTGATGAAGACCAATAGTTTCAATATAATTAAATTGATATATTTTATATACAAAGAGTTTTATTTTATATGCAAAATAGACATATGAAAAAAATGAAAATTGTATATAAATGCCACTTGGCACAAAATTTCCTGGATTATAATATGTATATGATATATTAGTGACTCTTCATATTCCTACTCTAAATCTCTTTGCGAACGAGATGAAGGGAGAACGTAATACATATAATTGGGGACCGTAACTGCCTATATAATAATAATCTATATTAATTATTATTCAACTCATTATAAAATAAGTATGTACACATTTAAGGTAAACAACTTATTGATACATTAAGCTCTAACCCTTTAACTTTAGTTAGAAAACATTAAGTTGGACATAAAGACAGTTTTAATTAAATATGATGACACATGTATATTTAAAAGTAAGCCCAATGTTAGAATATGATCCAACAATCTTCCACTTGGGCTGATGCATGTACAACTAAATAAACATGTATCATTACAAAAGAAAAAAAAAACAACTTTTAGATCAACGGTAATGTCAAAACTGTAATGTTGTAATGTACCATAAACTAATCCTGTACATTAATCCTATTAATAAATTTCAAAGTAGAGTTCCTTACATATGTCGTAATTAGACGTATTAATGACTATAATAACGACATACAAGAATGACATAGATTATGAAGTGAATGAGTAGCATGGATACAACATGCGAAGTGATCTTAATATGTTTGTATCCAATCGGTTCACTTTGATAGCAAGATCTAACTATTACCATAACAACATAATCAGAGTGTAAAACCAAACTTTTATCATAACTTTATCTCAATAGAAAACTATATAACTTAAAAATCTCAAAACATGTCTAATGGAATAATGTTACAAACTTCCCCTAAAACTAAATATTTCCTACAGTAAAAACAATGTTTATATGAGCTACATGCTTGAGAAACCGCTTAGGTGGCAATGCCTCGAGAATTTTATTTACAATTATAGAGCTCGTACAAAAATGTGTAATTGACAATTCTTTAATTACTCTAAACTCTTTAATTCCTTTATAACCGAGATTTTAAGAGTAACAAACTTTGACTTCCTTAAATTCTCAATGTTATTAGAATACACTTCATATTGTACAACGTAGTCGTTGTCACTAAATAACTTAAGTGATGTTTGAAAAGAATCTATTGTATGAAGTCCTATGACCAAATTGCTCACCCAATATCTCATAATTTAAAGTCTCATAAAATGCAATGAATTTTGTTGCCATAGTGAAAGATATTGTAATCTATTATTGCTATGGAATTACTTATTAATGATACAAATAGTATTTATGTTATTGAGTTTTTTCATTTGAACATTTAAATTGTTTGTTACAATGTAATACTTCCTCTTATTCAAATTAATTGTCCACTATGGGTTTGGACTGGATTTTAAGAAAAAATGGTAGTGGGATGGTAGTGGGGTATTTTAAGTGATTATAATAATTGAAATAGTAAGTCTCATGGGAGACGGTCTATTCTATAGACGGAATCCATGAAGCCCAGCCCAAATTATAACATAGTATATTTGGGGTTATAATAAATTATTTGGGGTTATAGAATAGTATATTCGAGGTTATAATACCTTACATTTAGGATTATAACATAATATAATTGATATGATAATAAAAAAAATCAGTTAAGGGAAATGGGCTGGCCCAATTTTGTGGTCTATCCTATAGACCGTCTCTTGTGAGATTTTGTGTAATTGAAAAGGTGATAGTGGGGTATTTTAAGTGATTATAATAATTGAAAAGGTGGTAGTGGGGTATTTTAAGTGATTATAATAATTGAAAATGTGGTAGGTGGGGTATTATTAAATAATATAAGTTGGGGTAGTTGGGGGTATTTAGATAAAAAGTTTTGCCAAAAATAGAAAGTGAACAAGTAAAGAGACTTTACCAAATAAGGAAAGTGGACAATTAATTGGAATAGGAGGGAGTATGACTTTTATAAAGTTATTATATGATCCAGATTAATGCACTTTTTGCTTAATTTACTGAAGATCATTGTTACTGTATTTACTTGATGTGTTTGTTTCATTAAAATATTGATTACATGATTAAGGTATATCTTATTATGACTGTTAATTCATAAAAATAAGAGAAAAATGCAACAAAAAAGGTAAGTATGTATTTTTAAGTAATAACAAAGTTTTTAAAAAAATAAATGAATTTTGAGTGTTCTTTTACAATAAAAATGACAAAACAATATACATAAGCAATTACATCTTATTTTTGCAAAGTTGTACAATTATTCGTATCTACGATCTGATTCTAAGAGCTAATTACGATTTAAATTAAAATTATGATTTTACCAACCTTTCAAACAATAAGTATATTATTATGGACTTTTTTGAGTCTATCAATAATAATCTCATTGTAATTTATTATTATTATTAATATTGTATTGATGCACTATTATTATATCTTTTAAGACTCACCTCATTTTTTTATTGTTTCTTCTTGGAAGAAAGGTGGACCTCTCGTTGTTCATCGCGTAGTACAGGTAAATTAATGATCACATATTCAAAATTTCTTGTCTAATATACAATAACATATATATTTATAATTTTGACATATTTTTGATAAAATTTATTCGTCATGCTAAGCTTACTTTGAATTATTCACAATCCATGTGCATAAAATTATTTTTAGAAAAATTAATGATATATATAACCTAATTATTAAAATATATATATAAGTATTGTTTATAATATTCACAATTTAATCTTAAATTTGTATCGATTAAATTTATATATTTCAGGTGAGTTTATGTCGGGATACCAGAAAAGTTCATCTATTGACTAAAGGTGATTTGTTAAAATTGTTTGTGGGAAACTTATATTCTTTTTATTTATTTTCTTTCTTTGCATTCTGACAAATGTATTATGAATTATGTTACTCCATTGATGTTTTATTGACCAATTTATCTCAAATTGCATTTTGATTAACTTTTTTGAAAATATTTATCAACATGTGATCAAATATAACAAAAGGGGTTTTAGTTAAATGATAGTATTGTGAATAAGGGTGACTTGCGAGTATGGATGAATGAGAATGGCCTAAAATTGTGGTCCTTACCACTTATAAGCTTTTATTTGGGATTAGTGAAAGAAAAATATGCGATTAGATGCAGAGTTGCAGAGTTATTTTAATCTCACTTTGTTTAATTAGTTGCATATTCTTCTCTTGTTCTTTTTCGAGGTGGGAGATACTTTGGTCGCGCTCTTTTTTATGGGTATGAGTTGCCGCCGTTCTTTTCCGAGATGCTAATTCATAGTACACTGAGTATGATAATGATGAGTAAGAATATGTGACCATGAGAGATGGCATTACCAAGACAAAACTTATTGCTTACACTTTCGCATTCATTTTAAATTGTCTAATTGATTAGAATTTAGAAGATAAAAAGTTCCACATCAATTCTAAAATGTATAATATGCACTCTCTGACACACACATGAATGGAACTAGTTAGAAAAGGGATTAATTAATAGAAAATGAATTTTAAAAATCAAAGTATATTAAAGATTATATTATTAGGACCATTATACTTTAAAAAAATTTTGTAAGATTTAATTTTTTGTATAGTGATCCCATTTATATGAATTGAGTCTCATATTTATATATAGTGAACAGTGAAGTAGAGCAAAATAAGCAACAATTAGTTCTATATTATTCATACAATGGACTATTTGACCGTACTCTCTATATGGGTATGAGCTGTTATTTATCTTTTCTTTCAAGACCCTGATCATGGTTTGTCTATGAGCGGGATACACTGGGTATGATGATAATGATAATGAATTAGTTCTATATATTATTTAAAAAATGAATGTGTTACAGGAGACAGTAATGCTGAGGATGATAGAATTGATTTATATAAGAAAGATCAATATTGGATTGATCAAGATGAGCTTGTCGTTGGAAAAGCGATTTTGTATGTTCCAAAAATTGGTTGGGTATTGCTCTTTTTAGACAACCATCCTACTGTCAAGGTTAGTAATTTGCTCATAATCTCATCCTTTCAAATTTACACTTTTTTAAGAATTATGGGTTAGTCTTATGAGTTAGACATTTCCGTTTTACCCTTGCAATATAAAGAGATTCGATTCATATCAACGACGGATCTTAAGTACAGCCCAACAGGGCGTGACTAAAAATAATTTTTTGGTCATTTTATATAACCAAAATATTGTCTAATACTCTCTCCGTCCTCTTTGATTTGCATCAAAGAGAAAGTGGGTAAATGTTAAGAAAGTGGTAATAAATGAATAGAGAGAATGAATTGTGTGGATGAAATTAAAAGAGAGTTATAATGTATGGATGAGATTAAAAGAAAGTGGTGGGCCATTATCCAAATATAGAAATGTTGCAAATTAAGTGGGACGGACTAAAATGGAAAATGCTGCAATTTCAATGGGACAGAGGGAGTATGTGAAATTAAATAGGGAAATTCCACGTGGTAACCCTAAGGTTTTGGGTATTCCACGTGGTAACCAAAAGTTTTAAAAAATCCACGTGGTAACCCTGAGGTTTACGTAATTGTTCTACCATGACCTTTTTGCACATAAAATCGTTAGCAACAGTTAATTTCAAAGCTTTAGGGCTGCTGTACGCTGATTTATACGACTCACCATTTCAAATGTCATCAGATTCAACCTTTTTCCTATAACATAAACCCCAACTCTACCATTTTTCATCCAAATTAAGTATTTTTCTCCCTAATTCAAAGATGGTAGAGTTATGGTTTCTATTTTGGGGGAAAAAGGTTGAAATTGATGGCATTTGAAATGGTGAGTCGCATATATAGGCGTACAACAACCTTAAAACTTCAAAATTAACGTTTGCTAACGTTTTATTAACGTATTATGTGCAAAAAGGTCATGGTAGAACAATTTGGTAAACCATAGGGTTACCGAGTGGATTTTTTAAAAGTTTTGGTTACCACGTGGAAAACTTCTAACCTCAGGGTTACCATCAGTGCGTCTCGGACAATTTAGGGGCCCTGAGCAAAAATCAATATATAGGCCCCTTTAAAATCGACATGTATTATTATTATTATTATTATTATTATTATTATTATTATTATTATTATTATTATTATTATTATTATTATTTAATAATAATAATAATAATAATAATAATAATAATAATAATTATTATTATTATTATTATTATTATTATTATTATTATTATTATTATTATTATTATTATACAACCTTCCCCAGTCAACCTTCTAGTCTTCAATGTCAGAGAACGGAAGGAGAAGGCTTGAAATTAAATTAATGTAAAAGTGAGAATTTAAAAATTATATTTTGGGGAATTGAAGAGAAAAAGAAAAGTCAAAAGGAACAAATTCATATGTTTACTAGGAATGTTATTGTAATGCTATTGCTACCTAAAATAGCCATAATTATTTCTTGTTTATTGGAAAATCATGGACTGAAATTACGGAATATTAGGCCTTTCCCAAAATGGGGCCCTGAGCCATTGCTCATGGTGCTCCTGGGGCTGGGCAGGGCCTAGTTACCATGTGGAATTTTCCAATTAAATATGTTGTTTAGTGGTTAAAAATAAAGTTTTTAATTAAGACATTGAGAGTTTAACCTTGGCTGTCCTTATATCTTTGGTGGGATAATATGTTTGACCTCTTTTTAAATTTTCGACTTAAAATCCACCACTATCTGTAAAAGCCATTATTTCCATCTCCCTTGCCAGCAAAGAATTCTTTAGCTTACCCTATAAGTGAAAAAAATTGTATCCAAGGTTACAATACTATTCCCATGCATATTTAGATTACTTCAAGCACAATAATAGTATAAATTAATAGGCTAATATGAGGTAAGATCGAAAGAAATAAGTTTTTTATTTAAAAAAAAATCTAAAATAAGCTTCAAAAAATTTTAATTTCCAAAATAAGCATCTTAATGTCAAAGTTAAGTCAAGCATGTTTGGAAAATTTGAAATAAATAAGATTATTTATCAAAAAAAAGCATACAATAAGATCAGAATCAAACTTATTCTAAAACTAAGCGTGTAATCCGCAAACCTTAGGTTCGCGCTGTTCGCACTCAGTAAGTGCTAACAGCCTGTTCCAGTTTTTCAAGCTGTTCGCACTTACTAAGTGCGAACAACTTCTTGTCTTAAAATCAACATGTTGACCCTGTTTGACCTGTTCGCAGTTACTAAGTGCGAACAGACACTTGATTTTTTTTTACCAGTTTATTACTGTTCGCACTTACTAAGCGCGAACAGACCCGAACCTGTGCTCCGGGGTATCAGACGCTTATATTTGGAATAAGTTTGATTTGGATCTTATTGCATGCTTTTTTTTTATTAAGAATCTTATCTATTTCAAATGTTCGCATGTTTGCAAACAAAAAAAACTGGCCAAAAAAAGTTAAAATCCTTTGTTCGTTGTTACTAGTTGCGAACAAAAGAGAGACTATGTTATAGCATTGGAAGGGGCGAAAAGATAAAAACAAATTTGTTCGTTGTTACTAACAGGCTTGGATATTAAGACGCTTATTTTTAGAATCTTTTTTACTAATTAGATTACTTTTTTCATGTTTTCATAGTACGAGTCTATCAATTTTATCGAACCCCACAAACTTGTTTCAACTTAACCCAAATCGAAATGTGAGTTAATATTTTTCTTTTTTTTCAGATAAGACACTTTTTTTCGTCCATTTATAGAGCTTAGATCAGAATTCTAAAATATTGACATACAAAAACATCAGTTATATTTTGAAATTCAAAATATCAAAATGAAACCGAGTTGGTCAAGAATTTTGAAATACTTGAATTCAACAATATTAAATTTAGCATACTTGTCTAGTAATATAACCTACAAGTATGCTAAAAATTCAATATTTTTGAATTGGCAGTAACTGATATTCTGTGCCAAAACATTGCAGTATCTGGTGATTGGAGCAATCAGCATACAACTCCTTAAAAGAACAGTTTTTTCAGGCAAACATCTGTAAAGCCGACTCGTTTGTTTAAAGACGCGGTTAAAGGGGAGCGCCAGAGCCGAAGTGACGGGGAGTTTTAGTTTGTTGAATAACTTCATTTCAGTATGTAATTATGTTCGATAAGAGTCAAATAAAATTGTCAAGTTTACGAATCTGTTACATTACGAGACCAAATTTTGACGCAAATAACATGTATCCAGCAACGGGGGAGGAGAGGAGACATGAAAAAGTGTCAAATAATTTTACAAGGCGTATAAAGACCAAACACGATTCATGTCAGCTGCTGCTTCGTTTATTCATTAGAAATCGTGTTTAAGAGGCATATCTACTCACAAATCCTGGACCCAATCCCGTTGAGAACATACCCAAAATGGAAATGAGACTTCAATTGTTGTTTTTTCTTTGCTGTACCAGTCTCGCACCCTCATATGCCATCATTTGCTCAACCATCAATAATTCAAACATCATCTTTGCCTGAAAATCTGAATAAATTAACAAATTTCAGCACAGTTCTACAACCATTATTTATGGACATCAAGCTATTCATAATAATAATAATGGGCGATAATATAGGTTAGCAATAACAAGCTACAAAAGAATATATGTCTTCATAATTCTTAATTAAACTAGATTGTAAGGGGTAAACTTATAGTAATATTGTTTCAGTGAGGAGAAACATTGAACTAGAAGGGCTAGCAAGAGGAAGTCATCTTCATACAAGATAAAAGCCATAACAAAAAAGCTCTCTACGGCCTCAAGCCCTCAAGATTTGGTCTTCGACTATCAGTTACTGTCTTACTGAAATACCTATAGCGGAAACAAAAGAGTCCTCGAACTCTGATATCATGCATGTTTTTGAACCATCAAATTAAGGACATCCAGATTCCAGAAATAACCTATCTAAGCCCCTTTCAAATTTCGAAAACAATGCATGGAACAACTGAATTGTCAATGATATAAGTAGCTGCTTAATATGTTGTGTCAATGGACCAAAGTATTGTAATTCATCAACACAGACTTATTTCACAAATTGGTGTTGATCAAGGCAAATCCTGAAAAAGCTTAATAGTAAGCACTAATCATGGTTGAGAACTGAAGGCCTTATAGTGCGCTTGGGAGAGAACTGAAGCACAACTGCCCATCTTTTGATCTTATAATTGTTTCTTGTACCCTCTTCAATGTTTAAACTGACAGAAAAATGTATGCTCAAGGACTACAAATTTTACATCCCATAGACTTACATTAGGAACACTCACAAATGTGTATTCAAATAGACGAAACATTACATATCATTCAACTAGCAAGCCTTTGGAAAATGGACACTATAAAGTTGAAATATGGACACATTAACCCAAAACAAACCCCTCCTCTAAAGAAAGCAAAGAAAACACAGAAATTAAACTCTAGTTCTCTAAAAGAGTATCCATATTCAGCAGCTTATCACCTTGTCAAGTAACTTATTGACATAAATCATTTAACTCACATTAGAACCATCTCTAATGCCAGCTTCAAGTTAAATAATGCAAGACTACACACTATTTCCAACATCAAAACAACCTACTTTCCCTGATCTGAGACATACAAAGGGAAAAAAGGAAACAAGAATACCCATTCAACTCAGCAAAGCTGTTTCCCTAGCCACCACACAAAAGATGATTTCCAAAAATGCTATTCAGAACCACCTAGCATGCTCAGTTTGCAGCCCAGTCAATCTTTCCTTTGTAAGTACAAGCCTGACATCACTAACTAGTGTACTTGATAGCACCAACAGAAAAGGTGAGGAGGCCTGAATCACAAGAAAATTTCATAACAATTCACTGCACAATCACCTCATGCAGAACTTGAAATGAGCCCTAAATCTAAATTTCTGAGTTAGCTACTAATTCAAGACTATGTCAACAAGCTGAGCTCATATTATTCATTACTAGATCCTTCTATGACATAGCACCATCTACAGAGAACTAACTCAAACAAAAATTATTTGCACAAACTAAGTCCTGCACTCTTAATTTTTTCATTTGAAATCAAATTTAAAGACTAATATGTTCTGACATGCGGTACTTGAAAATGGAAATGAGTCCTACACCTTAAGCTTTTTGAGATAACCATTTCAAACCCCTGTAATATATCACACCACACTCAGCTGATCTTTTTGCTTACGTGATAATATTAATAATATAACATCCTCTTTTGAACAATGGAAAGACTCCACCTTGCTACTCAAAAATGAGTTACACGCACTAGGTCCCGCATCTTGTTCTTTTCATCATAGAACCAAAACTCAACGACTAACATGTTGCAAAATAGGCTAATATGTCATTTTCAGAACGAAAATAATTATAATAAGAGTCGTACTTCATATCATATTTAATGGTATACTTAATAGAAGGGAAAGGTTTCTTGCAAAAAAGCACCATATCCTAATATATAAATCTATAACTCCTAATTTATTAAACCAACCAGCATCCCAAAATTGAAATCTAAAACTCGTTATCAAATATATAAAATTTTGGCTTTATAGGACTTGCTCCCACGTCGCCAATTAGTACAGCAAATTGATGAAAACTAGTAAAGCAACTAATTGCACAATTCAAGAATCCGACCAAAAAAGATTAAGAATAGCAACATCATCCATATTTTTCTTTAGGTCGAATGCAAAATAATCAACCCATTAAAAAAAAACCAATTGCCAACAGAATACTCGATGATTCGAAGAAAGCATCAACGGTACACCTGAACTCAACAAACCTAAATTAATTATGTTACCCAGAAAGAGGGCACTGCATCTGTGTTGAGTTTTGACACATAATGCATCATATGGAAGCAAAAACCTAAAATCAACACACACTAAATAGAATGACACCATAATGCTGCAGTACATAATGATCTGACCTTTTATATATACTCTCCATGCTATTATTGGGCTTGTTGTTTGGCCAAAAAGGCCTGATATTGATACGGACCCTTTCATATGTAACAAACTTCCAATCATCAGTCCTCATGACACTTCCTGATTTGTATCTCGACATTTTTGCAATGCTTTTCTTATTTCTTGCAGCATTTCTGTTACATGGATACGTTTCCTGAAATATGCAAAACATCTATGAACAAAAGAGATCAAATGAATGCCTAATAACATTTTACAACATTTCTAGCTTTTCATCATGTGCAGGCAAGACTAGTCTATTAGCATTCCATATTACTATGTTTTGTAAAAATTATCCATATCAGTACTGCTTTGAAATGAAGCACACACATGTAAACCAAATCCAGTCAAATAAGTAAATTTATCTGGCATCCCTGTATCCAATCCAAGGATAGATAAGATAAACAAAATAAGAAACTGCAAGTATAAATATCAGTGTTGTTTGTTAATTAGCTGAGACTTGAGAGATCTGCTACTTGCAAAAGGTAGTTTCGCAGATTATCTCTCCTTCTCTTGTTTTCTTTCTAATACATCGTGTTTTGGATGAAACTTCAAAATGAATGTATGTCGAGATGCAGACCCTAGACCCGCCCCTTAGACTGAGACCCAGACCCGACATTCATTAAACAGTCATAGTTTTTATGGTCAATCACCAAATCCTGCCCCCACTCATTTCAGTAATATACTTAGCTAAGCCCTAAAACCCTATGTTAGAATTCCCCTCATCCCTAGTTCTTCGTTCTTCATTCCCAAATCCAAGACAGGTGCGGGTTCATTCCCAAATTGCTCAATCTACCCCTGTTCTTCACTTCTTCCTCACATGCTTAGACTCAAACACAGCAGGTAGATTATTAGATTACTTTATATTGTTGCAACAAATTGATGAAATTATTTTTTAAAATAATTGATTTATTCATCTAAATAGATCTGCTTAATCTTGCCCCATTTCTGAAGATTTGCTAGAAAATTTATCTTCAACATCATCTTTAAACGAAAGAAGTATTTAATAAAATAATTGATGTTCTAGTAGCAAATGAAAGACAAAAATAGTTAAAAATGGGTATCATTAAAGGAAATAGTTTTACATATAATTGATGATAGTAGTAGCAAATTGAATTTGTAGAACATATGATGTTTTTAGTATTCCTACTTATTTTGGCTAACCAGTAACCACCAAACGATTTTTTCGTGATATATTTGATCATCTTTTGTCTCATTTTATGTCCCTTACAAAATTACGATTGAAAATGTGACTTACAAAAGCTCAAATTTGACAAGGAAAGAGATTCTTCTTAGACCCATTATGGACCTATTAAGGACCCTAGACCCATTAGATCCAAAGGGGGTGGGTCTGGAAAATTTGGACCCTTAGGTTCCGAATCCGGGTCTCGATCCATTAAAAATAAATGGGTCCGGGTCCAAGTCTGGCTAGACCCGCTTCAGACCCGCCCCATGACCATCCCTAATTTGGTGTATCTTTGCGAGTTTAATTATTTCCATGAGGTCAGCTTGGGGCTTAAATATAACCCTGCAAAAATTAGACTATTCCCTTCTTGCTCATAAAGTTCCGTTCACATTCTTTCATTTAATACTTAAAAATCAATAGTAGTTTGGAACTTTATCACTTGCAACCATTGGCTCATCTTTAAAACTTACTAATATGCTACCCTTAAGTTGTAGTGCAAAATCTTTACTAGTCCATGCTCCTGGTCATGTGAAGGTCAAGAAGTCAAAAGTCTTAGTGAGTTATTCTTATCTAAGTATTTTGAAGATGCATCATTGGTTTCTAATGCTTGACACGGTCCTTCTATTAATGGTCTGGGAATGACTTGTAGCACTCAAATTGGTAAGTATATGATTGTTGGGATTACATTTAATTGATCAACCATTATGTGCAATTAAAATGAATAGATGGTCCAATAAATAATGAAGTTTCCGAATTAAAAGGTGGTGTATGAAGTGGAGATTTGTTGCGAGCATGATAACCGAATCAAATTAGGAGTTATACACAAACTAACTCCTAATTAAATAAGCCATTACATGTGAGTGAAGGGGAAGAGTAAAGTATTTTACTTCCTTGTCTCATGCATCATTAAGCTTGGAAGAATCTTGCTTAAATATGGATGAATTCAAGGCAATACAAACAGGTTCTTGGCACATCAAATCCAGGATTGATCAAGTGTAATTCAGTTTAATTAAAGCTTTATTAAAGGAAGGATTTAAGTGTTTTGACTTTGAATAAAGCCGGTTGTGGCTGTTCAGTTTGCGCATCTGTTATTTCCTTGACTAAATAGAGTTAAGAAGGAAAATTATTAGCATAATAATTTACTTGGGAAGATAATTGTACTTAGATCAGTTTAATAGTTATGATTGAATAAAAGTATGTCTGATCTGCACAAAAGCTTTGTCTTATGTTTTATTCGAAAACTTTTAGTTTTAGTTAAAATTTTCAAAGTATGAGTGTAACTCATTGTTGATGCATTGGAGTGATAAGTGAGAGTTCCTTACACTACAATCAATAACTTCTAACTTAAGTGAGAATTCGTTAATTAGAACTACATCTAGTAAGGTAAGTGAGAGATCCTTACATATCCTTAACAGTCAAAGCGAGTGTTCTTTAGTTATCTTAAACCTTATTTCATTAAAATTCACAAAAGTAGACCTTCTCTAAGCCAAACATATTTGTTTTCTTATCTTAAGATCTATTTGAGACTCATAATGTTAAATTAACCCTACTAGTTTTTACATCACGTTCAGTCATACATCTATTCCATAAACTATGTTCCACTATATCTTTTCTTCACCCTAGGTTCTCCCTTTCTTCTTCCTTTTTCTCTTCTCTTTTCTGGAGAAGAAAGGAGAAAGAAAGAGGGAATTGGGAGGGAGATTAAGACAAGGATTGACAACAATTACTGAACTCTGTCTTTTGATTTACGCTCCTCATTTTTTTATGTCAATGAATTAGCGTCTCAATAACCATAATAACTAACAGATTTTTTGGAACTGAATCAAAAAACAATAAGAACCCTCGGCATGTAAAATTATAGGACATGGTAAGGCTTGCCATCCATAGTGCAAAAATGTGAGTTCCATCGCCTAAAAGATTTTTTGGTCAACGCAGATAATTTTGTGGTTGTCTCAGCCTATGTTTCGATAGGCATAATGTCAAAAACATTACAACGGTCACAGACTCACGGCGTGGTTTTTCCAATGATATTTTACACAATGGCAAGCATGGATAGTAATCTCATATTTTAATAATGATGAAAAGATATATATTAGAGATTATGATACCCAATATGCATCACATAACTATCACCTGAACATTCAAGCCGAACAATATGAATGCATGCAACAAAGTTATTTTATCTTTTCAAGTATAGATAGGGTTAAAGAAACAGTAACCATGTATTAATACAGAAATTTCAGCAGATTAAAATGCTTTCAATCCAAATTTGACTACTAAACTCAACAACATATGGGCCATAAATGCAAAGCTTTGTATATGCATGAGAATGAGAAACTTAAGGAGAGAAACACTAAGAGTGCCACAATCTCCATCAAGAGATGAAACAATAAGATCACGAGAAGGCCACCTAGCCCAACACACTCATATCTAAAGTTTCGTTAACGATACAGCTGCTAATAAAACAGAGTATGCAAGTCATAGGCCAAATTAAAAGATTACTTACAGAACACTGACTCCAACTACAGCAAGGGGTCGTGGAAAGTCCTCAATCTCCTTATCTCTTTTGTTTTCGACAAAAAGTGAAGGGGGCGAGTCATTATGTTCAAAGGATGTCAAGACACTCTCAGATGTATCTTCAGTACTTACCCCTGACACCAGTGGTGAGGGTCCACGGCCCTGACCAATTTTAAGAATTTCTTTAATCAAAAATGGAAGCCTATCCCTTCCCTGAAAAGAGCAAAATTGAGACAATGTTTAACTAAAGTAGATAGTAATGAAACAACACAAATCGCAATAATAAAATAACAAGAAAAGCTAAAATCCCTTCTTGGAAGAGCTTAGTACATCTACAAGTCTACATTAGTATAGAGGTTGATTCCAACAAACTAAGAGAAAGCATTCTCGAGAAAAGCAACGTAAAGAAAAAAAGGTAAACAATATACTTCTATCAAAAAATTAGGAAAAAAGATCAAATAAAAAATGGATGTAAATTAACTTTCAACAAACTCAAAAATTTATAAAATACAAAAAACATTAGAAAAGAATACAGAAAAGTGCAAGCAAGTTGCAACAGAGTTGATGTTAAAGAAAGCACACAACTGAGGAGCACAGACAGACAAAACATATACACATAATCTAAAGTTTTAAGTCAGCTTTCGACACAAACTAAGGTCCCATTTTCAATGTTAATCATAAAGCAACAAAGTTTCACATGGAATGGTGCGTTAATATAGTCCTTCCGATCAATATGTACTTGCATGTTTACTTTATCCACAGAGATTAAGTTTAGTAGTTAACTTGAAGAGTATTGAAAGTGGATATACTGGATAGAGATATAAAAAGAGTTAAATGCAGATAGAAAAGAAATACTAAAAAAAGTGCAAATTTTTTGGAATTAACCACTTACAGAAATCATGCGTTTAAAGTGGAACAAAATGCAGAAGTTACTACTATTCTAAATTGTATCTGTTTGATATCTAAATTTACCATCACACAAAAATCATATAATTGACAAATTTTATCTCAATTTTCCCAAGGAACCGCATTTAGAATTTTATCAAATGACATTCAATCGTTAGTCACCAATTACATACATGGTAACATCAGCAGGATATCATGATTTCACCTCATTTATCACACATTATGTGCCAGATGTTCGAAGCAAAACAGTAATTTGACGGGTATCCAAGAGAAGCAAATCAGACTCCAGCAAAAAAAGACCTACACTACTACTGTTTTTTATCACAGACATTGTGAGCAAGGGAAAGTAACAAGCATAAACATAGTGAATGAATAACATACACAACAACCAACTGACACGAAAGTGATAATACCTGAGGCAGGTCAATTTTATTTAAGACCACAATATATGGTCTTTCAAGATAATTAGGATTATACATCCGCAGTTCCTGCACAAAAAAATGTACATTACTTTGACAGCATACATAAACACGATCCAAGTCACATCAACAAGATTCAAGACACATCAAAATTTGTTTTGATACAACAATTTCTTGCTTCAAACCAATTTTACCAAAGAGCTTTGAGAACAGAAAGTATAGAAGACGATGGAATGACATCCAAGAAATTAATATGCATAAGGTGCATCTTGATTCTTCTAAAACCAAAAAAATGCAGGGCAAGATTTGACACAATAAAAAGTATTAAAAAAATTTAATTAAAAAAAACATCTAGATCGACTCATTTCACATTTATAGCTCCATTAGAACCTAGAGCTCAATTATATGTCCGTTGAGAATGCCACATTATTAAAAATACAACTTATGGTTCTAGGAAAGGACACACATTACAGTAATTAGTAACAACTCCAGGAAACTATGTAACTAGAAAAGTAACGCTTCCTCATAACTTCAATATGAAGGAAAGTAACATTTTGTTGCGCAATTAGGACTCACAAAACGGAAATGTTATGGCATCACTTTGTTCAATAATCTACTCTTTCATAACCCGCTTGAAAACTTAAAATATGCATACTTCTTTTACTGTTTTGTAATCTTTCACAGGGTCCTCCGCCGCAGCATCAACAACATGGACCAGTAACCGAGTCCTTCGCAAATGCCTAAGAAAATTACGACCCAAACCCTGCAAGATGTGAGTTGCAATATTAGCAACTTGAGCTACGTTTAGTGACAGGGAAGAAATGCATTGTTTTGATTACCTTTCCCAAATGAGCACCTTCAATAAGACCAGGCAGATCTGCCAATGTTGCTTCAGATGAATACATAGCAGCACCTAAAGAAGGGTCACCATCAAGGCGTCCAAGGTTTGGCATCAAGGTTGTAAAGGGATAGTCAGCAATGTCTGGCTTAGCAAGTGTAATAGCAGATAAAAGCGTAGATTTTCCTGCATTTGGAAGTCCCTGGATAACAAACTCAATTGTCAACACCTAGACAAAAGGCATCAGGGTATTGTACATTATTGGATAACTACATCCTCATCTATTCTATCAACTCGGAGAACAATATATGACATATATATGATTTAGGGAAGGCTTACGATCATTGAGGATCATAACATTCAGTACCAAAGTAATAGTAATAGCTGCCCTTAAAAGTCAACGGCAAAACATCCAAGGTTTGGCATAAATGTTGTAGTGGGATCATCAAGGATATGTTTGGTTTCGTAAACTTTATTGCTGATAATATACAGATTTTCACCATTTTGAAGACTAGAAATACCAAAGTCAATTATCAATACCTTGACAAAGACGGGTTGTACAGTAAATCAAGCAAAGAATGAATACATGCGTTTTTATTGATCTACAAACTTTAAGAACAAGCTATGAAATGATGTTTCAACACCTTGTAGCCACTAGCCACAGTCCTCATATATATGCATAAATATGGTTAAGCTAGAAAAGTTGAAATTCTCTTCGCTAGTAATTAACAAAGAAAATATATTAGTAGCAATTTTCGTTTCTTATACATGGTAGCTAATAAGAGGATTGATTATCCAACATTTGAATTATTGATTTATCAAGTACCTTGAAAGTAAGGGAGGTTGAAGCAGGATTCACGAGTTTTGTCCTTATTCATGTACTCCCATTGTCCCTCTAATTTTGCTACACTTTTCAGTTTGAATTGTCCCTTTGAATTTGTTACATTTTTATTTCCTAATTTTGATCCCGCAATCTCTCATCTAACCTTATCTACAAATGTATTCTTTCACTTCATCAACCTCAAGTCAAGAATCAAACAATAAACTAAATAAAGACATGTACTTGTAAAACTCTACTACAATAGACTTATGCACTTGTCATAAAATTTAGAATTGAATTCAAAACCACGAATAATTCATCCCCCCATTTCCCTCCACTTCCTTTCATATTTTCCTTCACTCAAACAAAGCAGAATCTAAAACTATTACTCCCAAATTGAAGGAAAAGAGATGCAGATCATTGATGAAGTTTCTTAAGTGTGACATTTTAAACATAAATCAATAAGGTTTTCTAGAACCAAGTTAAACATAGCCATTGATACCCAAGAAAAAATTTATAATGAACACAAAATGGCATAACAAATGGACAACAAATGCTAAGGGAAATATTGTTGACTGATGACTCAGCACAATAGTAGTGTTGTCAACAATTCTGTTATTTCTTATATGGGAATGGGTTGTTAGCAATTCTGTTAAAGTTGGTCCTTTTAGAAGGGAATCTATATTTGGTTGTTAGGCCATTATGGCTATAAATACCTAAGCTTATGAAATGAAATGAATTAGACTTTCTTTGGGAGCCTTGCAACTGCTCAAAATCTACCACTTTAGTTTTCTTTTTCAATTTTTCTTCCATTTTAGCTTTATTATTTATCCTTCCTCTGATTTTTTTGCATTGTTTTATACCCCAAAACTCTTATTAATTAGTATTACAATGGGTATCGGAGTTGAACTCTCTGACAACCTATGAGAACACTCATAAATAGACCCAATACATGAATTTCTTGAGAATATGTAAATCAGTCTATTACAGAATCTTGGTTGTAAAATTCCATCATTGATGAAACTCCAAGAAGATTGAGGTGGTTTGGACATGTGAAGAGAAAGACTTTCGACGCCCCTGTGAGTAGGGGTGTTCAAAAGTACCCGACCTGCCCGACCCGACCCGCTGACCCGCCTCATAAATGGCGGGTCAAAAACGTAAAAAAATTGAAACCTCCGGGTCGAGTACCCGGCCCACCTTAACCGGGTCGGGTCATGGGCCGCTTTAAATTTGATCCGGGTACCCATTAATGACCCAGTAATAGTTTTTTGTTTTTTCTTTTTTTGTGGTAGAAGACCCGATAATAGTTAATATATACTTATATACATACTTTTTTTTTGGGCTTTCAACTTTTCATAACTTCATTACGGGGATCGCTACTCGCTCGTGTAGGATTTCACCACCAGTCGTCGAACGAACTTATCCAAATTAATCTTATGATTGGGGGTTGAATGAATGAACTATTGCTAAAGCTGAAGAAAAAATAGCAATACAATTAACATTATTTAAAAAAATGGGTGCCTTTTAAATACTGAAGAAAGATAATGAAACAAAGAAAATTAAACAAACCTGTAAACATATTTCACAAATAATATCTCCTTTTTCATCACACCATTTTTGAATGCATTCTCTATAAGCAAATTCTACTGTAATATGAACAAGTATCTAATTCATCCATGAATATTATTACTTCTTTCATCTTCAAAATCTACAATTAATAACCGGGTACCTGGTGTCCCGACCCGTCTTATCCGGGTACCCACTAACCGGGTACCCGAATTAAATAAGCTGGGACACGGGCCGTTAAAAAAGGTACCCGGCTTTCCGGGTACCCGATTAGCCGGGTACCCGGTAATGAACACCCCTACCTGTGAGGAGAGTCGAAAGCTTTATAGTTGAGAGTAAGAGGAGTCGAGGAAGACCCAAGAAAACTTGGGAGGAGCAAATAAGAGTTCTTGCGTGAGTTAAACCTCTCTGAGGACCTGACTAGGGATAGGAGTAGTTGGAGGCATCATATCCAGGTTTTAGACTTCGGCTTTTCTTCTTAGAGTCGTTTGCGGTCCGTGCTTTCTTGATTGCTCTAGTTTCATGTGTGTCTTGTTTATTATTTTTGGTTTTTCTAAGTTATATATTGTTTTACATGCGTATTGGATCTATTATGCGTTCTATTTCACATCACGTGGCAGGTACGTATCATTATCTTCCTGGAGTCGGGGGACTCCTTTTTTTGGTTGTGCTCTCCTTCACGGGTATGAGTTGCCGCCGTCCTTCCCTCCCCAGACCCTGCCCATAGTTTTATATGAGCGGGATATACTGGGTAAGATGATGATGATGATGATGATGATGATATGCAAATATTGGTTCATCACAATACCGGCCGCCCAAAGATCCATCATGTCCTCAAGGTGGGTAATGATCGGCATCCAAGTAGAGAGAAGGTAGCACAATAAGGTTTGGTGGCATTGGACTATTGATTGTCAATAAAAAAGCTAGCTCTTTAATTCCCGTCAACCATGATTATTTTTGTCACTAATGACTTGGTCTATCTTTAAAATAAAATGTTGAATTGTATCTTTGATGACATCATTGCTGACATCAGCAGCATAATCAAAACAACTCCCTGATTTCCCATCTTCCCTCATAGGCTCTACTCTCTCTTCTAAACCCTTATAATCCAAAGGAAGTTTCTGGATGCTAACAAGTAAAAACCCAAAACCCACTTCACATACTGCCTTCTGCCAAACGCCAGCCAACCGCCACAAATTTGCGACGACAATTTGCACCGACCAAGTACCACCGCCATATCCATCACCTCCCTTTTTCTCATCTCTTGTTGATTCTTTTCTCAACCCAGGTTACAGCCGCCAACTTCATCTCTACCGCCGCCAATCGAGTATGACTTCCTTCTTTCTTTCTGATTTTTTTCCTTATTTTCCATCTTCTCATTTTCCTGTTTATTCTCACTCTTTTTTCCCATTTTTTTACAAGCTCAATGGGTATGGGGGTTGTTCTTCTCTTCTTTGCCTTCCTGCTCCTCTTATGGTTTTCCCTTGAGATTTTCAGCTGGTTTTTGGAATATGTTTGAGATTGAGGTTTAGAATTTGGTGAACGTTCGGTCACCATTGATGGAGTGTCAGAGTAGTGTCAGAGTAGTGCAGAATATTGTTACAACACATCACCTCACATGTCCATCCAAATGTCACCAATCACCATTCATGGCTCTTTATGGGCGTCCCCCACCTTCCCTAATTCGCCTTAGCAATAATAAAACCCCCAGTTGATAGCTTAGAGCATGAGTTCAAAGTCAGAGATGCCATATTGGATGATTTAGGACTATATTTGCTACGAGCGCAACACCGTATGAAGAAATGGGTGAATAGCAAGAGGCGTGATCGTTCTTTTGCCATTGGAGATCGGGTGTTTGTCAAACTACAACCATACGTCAACAATCCTTAGTTCGTCGCCCTTGTGATAAACTTGTAGCTCATTTTTATAGCCCTTATTAGATACTCAAGAAAATTGGAAAGGTGGGTTACAAGCTACTTCTACAGGTGGAGAGTAAAATACACCCCGTAGTCCACGTCTCCCAGCTCAAACCTGCCAAGGGAGAAGGAGAACCCTTCAATCCAACACTCATTCCTGCACAGTTATCTCAATATCTCGAATTCATGGTTGAACCTGAAGCAGTATTGAACATTCGTCATGGTCCTACACATGACTTGGACTCGACTGAAGTTCTGATCAAATGGAAGGGCTTACCTAGCTCAGAGGCAACTTGGGAGCAATACCAGCGTATCATGTATATTTTTCTTGCCTTCCACCTTGAGGACAAGGTGCAATTCGATGGGGGCAGTATTGTCAAGGACCAAACTGATCCAAGACCCACAACCCATTACACATATTCCATAAGGGGTACTTGAAGGCGGCTGCTAGCATTCTGTTAGTAAAGGAATCTTTCTGTTATTTTGGTGCTGAGCTATACTTGAGAAGAGTTTCTAGAATATTGTACTTTCCTTTAATTAGTATAGATCTATTCTTATACTTGTAGTATCTTGCTGAATTCTTGTAAGCGTTACTGAGCCGCTCGAAAAGCTCAGGGGAGTACTCTGCTCTCTTATCATAATACAAGCATTTTACTCCCCTCTCTCTCTCTCTCTTCTCTTACTTTCTTTTCGGATTTCGTTAAATATCTTCTTCTCTCTTGTTATTTTCTGTTAAAGTAAAATCGTGCTTTCACCATAACATAAGGTTAATTGTATTTGCCCGCTCACAGTTTTACCCAACCAGCAAATCCTATTGGGACTACTTAGAAAGTGCACATGAAGACCCACAAACTGGAACTATATTTTCTTATTCACCTTTAGAAATTAATTACCCAAATGACATATTGTGTATAAAAGCTAACGCATACTCCTTCCTTGGCCCATTCTACTACAAACACTAAATTCCAAGAGCAAAGGATTTTGTCAAGACAACCTCTGAACTCCCATCATTTTTTAATCCTACTACATAACAATACAATCTACCACTCAGTCTTGATCACTCCAAGCTTGAACCACATTTTATCCGTGTTATTGCCCTGGATAAGGGTACAAAATTTCCCAAATTGTGCCACCACTTGTCTACAATGAGCAGGTCGCTACCCACCTTAAGGACAAGGTGATCTTTGGGCGGTGAATAGAGAATGGCATACCAAATGGGCCACAAATTCTAAGGGAAATATTGTTGAGTCAACAGGAGTGTAATTGTTTTGTTAAAAATTCTTATGGTAATGGGTTATAAGCAAATCCGTTAGAGTGGATCCTTCTAGAAGGGAATCTATATTTGTTGTTAGGCCATTATGACTATGAATACCTTTATTGTAATAATGCTCGGAGCTTATGAAATGAAATGAATTAGACTTTTTATGGGAGCCTTGCAGTTGCTCGAAAATCGCTACTATCTTTTTTTATACCGTTTTTCTTCATTTCCCACGGTATTTTCTTCATGCTTCCTCTCATTTTATGCATTGTTTCACATAGCAAAACTCTGATCTATTAGAAAATCCTATTTCCATATTGCAGCCAAATCACCAACATTTTGTCAACTAATTTTAACAAAACTGAATCTCGATAGCTTAACTGCAAATAACACATGCTACACAATTGACAACTCACGAGAGCTTTAGTAGAAATCCGGTAAATGAAGTTTCGTAAATCACCAATGCTTTAAAAACTGAGTTATGTTCATGTAATACACTTACGCTTAAGAGAGAAAGAGAGAGAAATGTCAAGAATCTAAGGGGAAGGACAGACAAATAAGCCTAGGTATCATGTTATCACTACCTTTTTTCACGGTTCTCAAATTTTTTTCTTCAATGATTATAAAAGGTGGTCTAAGAAAACTAAGTAGCTTTGTCTTGATTTTTTTGTTTATAATCTTAACAAAAGGAAAGACGGACGGTACAAGGCATCAAATTGACAAAGCTATATTACTTAAAGAAAGAAAATGAAAAGCAAAATTTAAATTGGCATTAGAGCCTAGCAACATATTTCATTTATAACACAGAATTACCAACAAAGCGATAACAAATAGCAAAGTACACAAATAAAAAGACTTACCACCAAACCAACATCTGCAACCACTCTGAGTATCAATTCTAAACTAACTTCTTCCCCTGGTTGACCAAGAACTAAAACCTGCAATGGACCAACAAACATAAATTCCTCATTTGTGAGATAATCGTCACAAACAGAAGCTGGAAAAATGATAGGTAAACTAATGCTTTATCAAGGACCAGGAAAGATGCAATGGATATGCTGACTAACTCTTCATTACAATCTCCACATATTGCGATTTTCAAGAAACAATTGCTTAAGATTTAATCACTTGAAAGTTGAAGGGAAGCTAACAGAACCTCGCTAGATATTCATCTCAAATTAGGGTGCACTAGAATAAATTATAGGGCATACATTTGATTGCCAATGGCAATTTCACCAGCATCTCCATAAATGCTCATGCAGATCTGCAGCATGCCAGTATATTATTGGTAGAGCTCCACAAGTATCTAGAAATAGATCTAGCTCGACAAATATCGGCAAGTTCCAAAGTCAAGCAAGACTAAATTTTCCCTTATGATAGAATTTTCTTACTACCTACGATTTTAATCTCACCGTCCTCCTCTTTATGTGAGCCTTTTGTGCGAAATAGTGCAACTTAAAAGACGAAAATAATAAAATAGAGGCAAAAGTTCATTATAGAGGCAACCCATTGGCACAAACTATCTTCTCTGATTGTGATAGTATTTACTGTTAACCAGCAATCATTTTTCTTAGCAAAATCATGTATTGCTTCTCCGGTATACCCTCCAACAAACAAGGAAGAAGGGAAATAAGAATAGAAAATAAGAGGAACTTCCCCAATGCCAATTCTAGTTTTCATTATCATATACAGAATACAGATTTAGATATTTGATAATCATTCTTAAATATTACTTTGTCTTTTGCAATACTACCATGACAACTTTTTCATTAATTATAAAGCTAACAAGCAAGCTCGCACTTCTTATCCCTCAAATAAAATATTTAAGAAAACCAAAAATTATGAATAAAAGCACCACGAAAAACTAAAATCCAGTCTCAAGTAGACCAAGCGTCTTCTTGTAACTTAAAGATCTTTTTGAATGGAGCTTGAGACATTTGTTATCACCTCTAAGACCGATGCATACACTTAACAGCTTCAAAGATTTACAAACTGAAGGTCAACAGCATGCATACATTTAGCTAGGGTGCATCCTTTATCTACCAAACAATGACAAACCATCATCTTTCGTGGAAATTTTAAGTATAAGGTGCTAAGCATATTGAATAGTACAGTTATTCACAAGAAGACTAAGCACATTGGATATTACTATAATTCACAAAGCACTAGTATGTCTTCATAAGCTAAGTTAATGGATTTCAGTTTCTCCAAATGTTGCATCCTCAAACTTTTGCCCTATGTCCATGATTGGCCCCTTCTTTACAAGCTAGAAACACTGACTTCTCAACATTCTCTCACATGTAAGGAGAGTTTGCTCAACTACTTAGTTAACTGAAAATATCACAAGGATGTCAGAAATTTGTTATTGCGTTACATAATATCTTTTTTTGTAGCGTACTAACAAGTTAACAGTTGGTCAATCACACTGAAACATTTCTCCTATTTTCTCGTTTCTGTTTTTCTCCTAACAAGCTCAGAGATGGTCATGCTGAGTTTGATAAAAGCTAACACCTTTTCAATGTGAAAGTTGAAAGAAGTCAAAATGTTTGCATTCTTAGATAGACTTACACAGCAGAGTGTACATGAGCTTGGCTAATGGATAAGGAAATTAAAGTTTCACAATCAAATGTAAACTAAGTAGCTAACATATACAATGTGTTGCTTCGTTGGTACTTGTTGTTGTCTTATTTTCACAAGTTTCCCTTATCTCTATTTGAGAGTAGATTTCCTATCCTAAGACCAAAGCTACTTGAATTATAACATGTTTTTTTTATGTGTTCCTCGGACTTAGGAACTCAAATCTAACACTTGTACGTGCTCAAGTATTAGACTTAGCTAATTAGCGGAAAAAGAATCATATATTTGGTCCAAAATGAAATGTAACGTTTTTCTTTTTGTTATGATCATTACCAAGATCGGAATCTTGACCTAAGAATTAAGCTAAAGTTATCTTCATTTACACATCTTATCTAAAATTAAATACTCCAATCTTCATCAAGCCTATAAACTAGTAAACATATAAAACTCAAGTAGTTAGCAGCCAATATAGAATTACATTGCATTGGGACTACACATATTGCAACAAATATATGACATACTACAAGTACCATATACATTTTGCATTTGACAAAATATTACTAAAAGTGATGAACAAAGGGAGGAGCGAGTCAAAATGCAACAAAAATGCCAAAACCTTAATCCCAATAATGTGAGGTTAGTTGCATGAACCTAAAAAAATCGACATAAGAAATCATCGCTAATAAAGATTATATTTTATCCAGGCATAACTTTAATACTAATCTAAAGACTAAAACCGAAAAATATCAATTTCAATGATATTCCACTTATATCACCTTACTCTACTCATTCTTATCTATTGTTTATACGCTTACAAGTCTCATTCTTCAGTCTAAACTCTAACTCTTCCAGTTCTAAGTTACTTAAATTTGCAACCTTTCACCTTTGTCTTCTTTGTAAATTACCAAACCAACAAAATTGGTTTTAACTCATTTAATTCGATATATGCGACTCCAAGATCCTTTCTTATGTCTTCGTTTTAATTTTATCCTTCGAGTATTGTGTAATTTAATAGATTATTAAAAAAAGGTCATGAAAAGGTTGAAAACTAATTAGGGTAAAAACTTTCTAAACACCTCTTTAAGCATTAAAACTTCCAAGGGAATAAGACTACACTTGCAGTGTACAATCTTTGAACAAACAGACAACCTAACCATACCAAAAACTAAGTTGCAGAGAAACAAAATCTAATCAGTTCTAATTTCTAACTTCTAAGCTATAAAACATAAATTTGACCAGTTTTGACCATTCTATATCATATACTTCTATTAAATTCCTATCCTGTATAATTTCTAGCATAGATTAGAATTACGTAATAAATGAAAATGTTCATGAATGTCATGCGACTTTCAAAGTATAAACATGTTTGTATCCCACATGGATGATACCTTGCTTAGATATGAAAATGATAGAGCATTAAATTAGAATATGAAAATGCTAATAGGCAAACCTTATCGCTTTCATCTCTCATTATGTTTGGGGTTAATGGTGCCATCTTTCTTTTCCTTTGATCTGGCGTCTCTAACAGGCTTATCTGTAAAAGGAGGAGGAAAAGACAGTAAATCATCAAGCTAAAATTTGAGATCGATGCCATTAGGCATCATTACAAGGTTAAAGCTCCCTCCCTCAAATTTTGTTTAATAAATGTGACTCCAATTTGATTCAAGTGCTTGTGTCAAACTCCAATTTGGGGTTAAATTGCTCAAACTCTTCATTATACCTCAAAGGCTCAAATACACGTGTCGAACCCTTGACAGTTAAACGCAGGGATACTTCTAATTGGTTCAAATAGCAGGATTGTTTTGCAAATAATAGCCAAATCAGACAATTAAACATGTGTCTAAGTCTTACACTTGGACATGTATCCAAAAAGTACACTTGGAAATGTATGAGTCTGACATGGGTGTACAAATCTTGAAGTCCGATTAACAATTCTCATGAAACTCAAAAAAAAAAGCAATAAATTTCTAAAAAGGAGTAGGACTATGTCACTTAAAGTTGGCCTATTGGCAGCCACGACAAATTAAAAAAATCATGAAAACAATATGGGTAAATTCATACTTGACACTCAACCCAAATCAAACACTTAACATGAATTAAAACCACGGAATTATTAAAATGTGTAAGATGAGAAAGAACCAAAATCTGCAATTATACATGGAGCTGTTTGACTATTCACAAAACATTAGTGAAGGGATATGCCTTTTCCTTCCCATCAACTAAAATTTAGAGAACTTCAATCCTTGAATTAGTGTGGTGTTAATATGCATTAAATTTTAGATCTAAAAGGCATTAAGATTTAAGTTGGCCGGCACATAGCCCAATGATGAAACCTTATTTTTTTGTGCTTGGCATCCTTATTTTCCAAGCCAAATAATCATATTGTTATAGAATTTGACAAGTGCTAGATTACAAAATTAAAAGAAACCCCTCCTCCGCACCCCCCCCCCCCCCCAATACACACACATTCTCACATTGAAGATGGTGTAAACGCGCTTTAAAATTTCGATTTATAGAAAATCGGACACTGATACAATACTCCTTAAAAGACATTCACACCTGAGTTTAGGTAAAGGGTAAAGTTATAATTCATCATAAGACAAAAAATGGTACCAGAATAACTAAGGTTTATTAAATAATGTCACAAATGAGTAAACCCTGACAAAATTTCAAGAGGGTTCATTGCTTACCCCTCCTTGTCCGCCCCTTGCCACAAGAACCTCATCACCAGGATTAGCAAGATCAGCTAAAAGCTTCCCTCGCTTTCGTTTTACGACGGTACCTATCATAAGAGTAAAAAAGGCCCCTTCATGAATGACATTCCAATTTCTTTAAATTCATTATGTTCATAATTTTAACATAAGAGAGATCATTCATGTATGGAAAATTCATTCTTTATTCAAAAACAAAACAAGAAGAGAAAAAACTAGCAAGAAAGAAGACATGTCTACTTCATTCATCACAAACCTAGAGGGACAGGTATACGCAGTGTAGGAGCAGCAGATCCATCCCGTATCCAAGTGTTCAAAACACCCATAGAATTGACATTCCCTCCACGCTTTGCTTTGAATTGCCCTTGTTTGTGGAACTCTAGCAACGTATCTTTACCCTCATCTGCATAAATAACAACATCACCTCCATGTCCTCCAAAGGGAAGTATAATAGATCCATCACTATCCCTCTTGAACGAAGTTTTCTTTCTCGAATTCCCCACCTTATTATCGTACTTATTTGAAGAAGCCTTTTGGTTGGGAATTTTAAGTACTGCACCATGGCCTCCATCACCACCACGGACAGTTATGATGACATGATCAAAATATTTATGTGGTTCCTTCACTGCATCATTTGATGTTATTGAAGAAACTTCTTTGACCTTGACAGTCGCACACAAAATCGTAGGTGATCTAGTTTTTTCATAATTGATTCTTTGCCAATACAACCTACAAAAAAGTAAAAATTAGCAAGCCGTAAATATTGCTGGAAAATGAAAAATAAAAGTTCGAAACTTAGATTAAAACAAACATGGCATGACAAAAGATCTTTTTCATCATAAAAGCCCCAAAATTTCCAACAAAACTATAAATGATGGCGACTCACCTTAGAGATAAAGAGCTAACAATATAAATGTGATTTGATAACAAAGATCTCTTGAAGTAAGAAGATAGCATATGATAGCCCAAACTTACACCCTATATTGATTCTCTTGTATAACCAAAAATAATAATAATATGTCTTTATAAAAAAAATGCTAACTATATTGCAAATATAATAACCAAAAATAACAATAGTATGTTTATTTATAAATTATACTCCCTCCGTTCCTTTTTGATCTTCTACTTTGGGTTTTTCACAAATATTAAGAAAGAAGAAATGTTTGGTGGTAGTGGATATTATTTTAATTATATAGTAGTGTGAAGTAATGATTGTATTGGAATTATGAGAGAAAAAATAATTAAATAGTAATGTGAAGTAACGATTGTATTGAAAGTATGAGAGAGAAAATAATTAAATAGTAGTGTGAAGTAAGAAAAGTGGGGTTTTAAGGGGTAAAAGTGATATGAAAACTTTCCAAAAATAGAAAGTGTTCTAAAGTGGAAGAACTTTTGAAACTACCCGTTATAGTAAGGTGGAAGAACATAAAGGAACGGAGGGAGTAACGTATAAGAGTATAATTTGTGATTGTTCAAGATCTTTTTGGCTTCAAAACACACAGATACATAACTAGGGAACTAATTTCTTTGATTATACTTTGGTTACCATTATAGAGAAATTACGTGTGTTTCAGTGATGCTAAGGGTTTTAAAAAAGAATAATAATAATAATAATAATAATAATAATAATAATAATAATAATAATAATAATAAAAATAATAATAATAATAATAATAATAATATTATTATATTATTATTATTATTATTATTATTATTATTATTGTTATCTATTATTATTATTATTATTATTATTATTATTATTATTATTATTATTATTATTATTATTATTAACTGCCAAATGTGTTACATTGTTATAGTTATAGATATTATAATTATTTCCAACGACTTTCGTAAGTAATAAGCCTTAATTTTATCTTGATTACTCATTATGCGAGTGTATAGAGCTGTTAATGAAAGCTTTATATATAGACATTTCTTGTTTTCAAAAGAGTGCATACATGCTTTCTTTCTTCTAACCCTGTGTTTTCTTCATTTCTTTACTCTCTTCTTCATTAATTTTTTTAAACACATAATTCTTAAAGTCTTAACTAACTTGGCTATTGTGTTGATAACTCCAATCCCTCTTAACAAAGCACATACAAAAAGGGAAGGGGTGGTGAATGTGTGTAATCGTTGGAACATGGTGTGTGCGTTGGAGATACACCTCGAATATGTTTTTAACGCGGAGACTCTTTCTCGTTGCACCAACATTCTAAAATCATTCCCCATGTTTGGTAACTGGTAAATGATTGTTGGCCGAAGTTGATGGGTGGTTTGACCATTTGAAAGTATTGATTGATGGAGGTGTTTAGTAAAACAAATTGTTAATTATTAGTTGTTAGAGAAAAAGAGAACTCAAAAGTCATTCACAAATCAATTTTTTTGGCTATTAGACCGATCAAAAAGTGATTGTAGAAGATATTAACCAACATGCCCATTCTCTTATTCTTCTTCTCTATTTTCATATATCCAACATTTCATTTTGGCTTGTATTGTTCACTTGTAACTTCCATTTGAGTTTTATTATTCATTTGTAAATTACTTTCAAGTCTTATATTGCGCATTTGTAGTTGTAGTCAATTGTTAGACTAGCACAATCCCTTCGATTGCTTCGAATCTCATCCTTCCAAATCCATCATTAACCGTAAAGTATGGAATTTAGTCTATTGAAGCATTTAAAAACTAATCGCATACTAGAATTGAACAACAAAAGGATAAAAAAAAATTCATTGGAATACCAACAGGAGGTATTAACTACTTTTTTCGAATTCCAATCGACAGAAACAGAAAGCCAAACACAAAACGATCGAGAGAAATGAAGAGAGAAATCAAAAAACCTGGGAGAAGTAAAACGGAAGTCCGAGAAGACAGCAGATGATGTAGAAGTCGGAGGTTTGCCAAAGAAATATGAATTCCGGTGGAGATGCGATAATGTCGCCGGAGATGATGTATTCATAGCAAAATACGACATTACTGAACATACACTCTTTAGTTCTAACTTGATTTTGGATAATGTATTGTGTACTACTAATTTGCAAGGAAGATGGAATTTTGATGCCGTGGATATTTTGTCACGCTATTATACCTATTGATCTGATTTCTGATGTTATACCTATGTCCAAGACTTTGTGTCGTTTTACCCTAGTTGAGTTAACCAAATTAAAGAAGTAGTGGATGATTTACTAGAAAAAAAAAGTTTTGTTTGTCCTAATGTGTTGGCTTGGATAGCCCTGTTTTATTTGTAAAATGTTAGATTTAGGAATTAAACACTCAATGAAGAGTTTGATTAGAGAATAAGAACATGAAAGAAAAACTTCTGTTATTGATTGAAAAGAAAAATGTGTAGTTTACATGTGGGCAAAACACACACACACACACACACATATATATATATATATATATATATATATATATATATATATATATATATATATATATATATATATATATATATATATATAGATATATATATATATATATATAATATATATATATATATATATATATATATATATATATATATATAATATTATATATATAATATAATATATATATATATATATATATATATATATAATATATATATATATCTATATATATATATATATATATATATATATATATATATATATATTATATATATATATATATCTATATATATATATATATATATATATACTATATATATATATATATATATATCTATAGGAGTTAGTTGTAAGAAACTAATCATCTAACAAACTAACTATGGTTAAGGTAAATGAAAACCAATGCTTAATCCAAAATACTGCATTTGGCATCCGTATCCTCATCATCCCCCCTCAAACTTGAGGTGGTGTCAATCATCCCAAGTTTGGAAAGTAGAGGTTGTAGTTTGGTGGATGGTATGATTTTGGTTAATACATCAGCAAGCTGTTGGGACGTTGGTAAGTATCGTAATGCGAGAAGACCTTCCATCACCTTTTCTCTTGTAAAATGGCAATCAATGTCGATGTATTTTGTTCGAGAGTGAAAGACGGGGTTTTGGGCTATTTGTAGGGCAGACATGTTATCACATTGAAGTGACACTGGTTTAAGATTCGAAACACCAAGCTCCTTAAGAAGACGGACTAACCAAGTGATTTCAGATGCGACAGCAGCCATTGCTCTATATTCAGCCTCGGAAGATGATCGAGATACTGTATTCTGATTTTTTGACTTCCAGCTTACAGGTGAATCACCAAACAAGATAACAAAACCGGTGACAGATTTTCTGGTATCTAAACAGGCTCCCCAATCGGAGTCGGAATAAGCCTTTAGTTGAAGAGAATCACTGCCTTTAAGAAGGATGCCTTGGCCTGAGGTTCCTGCTACATAATTCAGTGTATGCAACAAAGCCTTGTAATGTGACTCGGTTGGTCTTTGCATGAATTGGCTGAGGGTTTGAACTGTAAAGGAGAGATCCGGTCTTGTATTGGTTAAAAAGTTTAATTTACCTATCAAACTTCTATAGTGAGTTGGGTCTTTGAGAAGAGGAGAGTCATTGGAATACAGTTTAAGGTTCAATGGAAGAGGAGTAGCCACCTTTTTAAAGGTATGGATTTTAGAAGATTGTAAAAGATCAACAGTGAACCGTTTTTGAATTAGGACAATACCTTTGTCTAGATGGGTAACCTCAAGTCCCAAAAAATAGTTGAGTTCCCCTAAGTCTTTAATGCTGAAAATTCTATGTAAATGAGCTTTGACAGATTTCATGACGAAAATATTGTCCCCTGTGATGATGATATCATCAACATATACAGCTGCCACAGTAAAGGATTTGTGATCTTTTCTGATGAACAACGAATAATCATTTTTGGACTGTGTAAAACCTTGGTGTATCAGCTCAATAGTGAGTCTAGCAAACCATTGTCTTGATGATTGCTTTAACCCATATAGAGACTTTTTGAGTTTACAAACAACATTAGATGGTGTGTTGAGACCTTCTGGAACAGCCATGTAAACCTCCTCATGTAGATCTCCATGCAAAAAAGCATTGTTGACGTCTAGTTGAAAAATAGTCCAATTTCTACAAGCAGCTAAAGCAATGAGACATCTCACAGTGGTAATTTTAATGACAGGAGAAAACGTTTCTTGATAGTCAACCCCATATTGTTGTTTATACCCTTTTGCGACAAGCCTTGCTTTGAACCGTTCTAGACTTCCATCAGATTTCAACTTAACTTTATATACCCATCTCGAACCAATAGGCTTCTTTCCAGGCGGTAAACTAACAAGTTCCCAGGTATTATTGCGTTGCAAGGCATCAAGTTCAAGTTGCATAGCTTGCCTCCAATTATCATCTTTTGCTGCCTCATGATAATTTGCAGGTTCAATCCATTAAGATTGTTTTTCCAAAAAAATCTGAGACTTGTGAGGAAGGTTAGAAAAAGCAACAATATTACACCAAGCACTATTTTGACAAACATAATCAGATAAGTAAGAGGGAGGTTTGTGTAATCTTTCAGATTTTCTAAGAGATGTGTTATTATTATGTTGATTTTCTAAATCATGGATAATAGGTAAAGTGTTGGGAATAGGATTAGTTTGATATTGATTTGTGATAAAAGGTTCTAACGTGTCAAATGAAGCATGCCTTAAAGTAGCCTGTTGTTCTTGAAGACCGTGTTGCACATCAACATGCAATGGCACGTTATCAGAAGGAAAAATACTTTTGTGGTCCACTTTGGTACAACTATCATAAACATGCTTCTCTTGGAGACTATGCAAATCAGAATTTTTAGGAAAAGTAGTGCATTTTGGCACATTAGCACTTGGAAGATAGTGTATTTCAGAATCTAGGCCTCCATTATCTAATGTATTAATTGGTAGGTAAAAAGTAGCATAAGGTGTAGGAATAGGTGTGTGTAGGTGGTAAGGAAAGTGCTTTTCATGAAAGACTACATCTCTAGATATAATAATTTTCTTGCTTTTTATATCATACATCTTGTAGGCCTTTTGTCCATTAGGATATCCTATAAACACACAAGGACTAGCCCTAGGTTGAAATTTGGTTCTTCCCTTATGTAAAGTAGAAACAAAACCCAAACAACCAAAAGATCTCATATGATCAAGATTAGGTGGTTTGTTAAATAATTTTTGATAAGGTGAAACATTATTTAAACATTGTAAAGGCAATCTATTGATTATGTATGCAGCGGACAAAATACAATCACCCCAAAAAGATTTAGGTAAATTAGATTGAAAAGATAGAGCGCGAGCGGTTTCAAGAAGATGTCTATGTTTTCTTTCCACAACACCGTTTTGTTGTGGCGTATCCCTACAACTTTTTTGGTGTTCTATACCAAATTGTTGGTATATGTGAGCCATTTTTCCTTCACATAACTCCTTAGCGTTATCGGATCTAATGGCTTTAACATGCATAGTAAATTGTGCTTGTATAAAATGAAATAATTGACATAAACAATCAACACAATCATTTTTATTTTTCATTAGGAAAACCCAAGTTAATCTTGTGAAATCATCTACAATAGTCAAAAAATAACTACATCCATTGTAAGTTTTATGAATATAGGGCCCCCAAATATCTATGTGAAGTAAATCAAAAGCATGGTTAGTCTTGATGTAGCTATTATGGAAAGGTAGTCTATTTTGTCTTGATTGAGGACAAATAGTACATAAAAAACTATCTTTAATACTTGTTGTATCTATTCTAGGAAAAAGAATCTTAAGCTTGGTAAAGGGTGCATGTCCTAGTCTAGTGTGCCAAAGCTTAGTATTCTCCATCATGTCTTTTGAATTGACAACACTAGCTAGATGATGAGGAGCTTGAATTGGCACGCCAACATCACTTGCATTATTCTTGGTATTGTTCTTTGTGTAATAGAGGCCATTGGTGAGTTTACCAAGAGGCAAACAAGTTCTTGTCAAAAGGTCCTGAAGAAGACAAAATTCTTGAGAAAAAATAACTAGAGCATTTGTATCTATGCACATTTTACCAACAGATATAAGATTAAATTGAAAATGGGGTACAAAAAACACATTTTTTAGAACCACTTTATCATTTAATCTAACATTTCCTATCTTGTTGACTTTATGTTTGCTGCCATCAGGAATAGTAATATAGTATTTAGAATGACTAACATCAGTAATATTAGCAAAAAAATTTATGTCATTGCAGATGTGATTTGTTGCTCCACTATCAACAATCCATTTGCTAGAATTAAGGCAAGATATGAAACAGTATATACCTGCAAGATTAGCTGTATTTCCTAATTCAATTTTCTCCTCTGTACGATCATCCCTTTTTTCAAGAAAAGTCAGAAGATTAGCAAATTGTTCATTTGATAAGCCAAAATGATTACCTTCAACATTTTCCTCTCCAAGATCTGTGTTCTTTGCTGATGCAGCTGTGTATTTTTTAGTATTAGACTTGTTCTTGCTAGGGTACCCATGTATCTTGAAACAACGATCAATTGAATGCCCAGCTATTTTACAGTGCTCACAAAAATAATGGTTTCTTCCCTTTTTCATGATGATGTTTTTTCTTTTCAAATGCAAAAACCATCGGTTCAAGTGAGTGATCAGGTTTGCTAAGGTTTTTGTGACCCTCTTCTTGTAAGAGCATTCTGTATACTTCAGTTATTTCAGGAAGATCTTTAGACATTAGAAGATTAGTTCTGACTTGGTTGAAATGAGGATCAAGTTTCATTAAAAAAGTCATTATTCTTTGGTCTTGTTGTATTTTTGCAAAATTAGTGTTAGGATGGCAAGAACAAGTTGGTAAAGGTCTTAAGTCATCTATCTCATCCTATAAAGACCTAACTCTTGTAAAATATTCTGCAATGGACATCCCTGATTCTTGAGTAATATTTATCAATTGTTCTTGCAATCTATACAAATGAGAAGTTGATGGTGTACCATACCTCCCTTCAAGATCATTCCATATGTCACTTGCATTCTTGAAATACATTACACTTCTTGCTATAAACCTATCAAGAGATGAGATGATCCATCCTATAACCATATTGTTGCATCTCTTCCAAGCCCTCTCCTCAAAAGAACCATCTGTGGGCTTGGATAAACTCCCATCAACAAAACAAACCTTATTTTTAGCATCTAGACTAATTATCATAGACCTTTTCCAATCGGAATATCCTGTACCATCAAAAACTACAGAAACTAACTTGTTGCTTGCAGAATCTGAGGGATGTAAGTAGTAAAAACTACTTGGGTCTTGTGTTGGGTCAGTTTGATGTCCTTCAATTTTTTTACTAACAATAGAATTGGTGTGTTCCTCCATATCAAGAAAGAAATAAAGAAAGAACAAGAAAAGAAAATTAGAGAAGATGAAAACAACTTACTTTCCAGATTTTTTATAGACCATAAAATCATATAATCTTCACTTTCGTGATTTAGAAAAAAAAGCAAATGCAATTAATCTAATTGCTCTGATACCATGTTAGATTTAGGAATTAAACACTCAATGAAGAGTTTGATTAGAGAATAAGAACATGAAAGAAAAACTTCTGTTATTGATTGAAAAGAAAAATGTGTAGTTTACATGTGGGCAAAACACATATATATATATATATACAGGAGTTAGTTGTAAGAAACTAATCATCTAACAAACTAACTATGGTTAAGGTAAATGAAAACCAATGCTTAATCCAAAATACTGCATTTGGCATCCGTATCCTCATCATAAAAAAAATGGAACAATGAGGTTGTGCATTGACTACAAGGAGATGAATAAGATAACCATCAAGAACCATAAGCCTTTGTCTAGAATAGATGATCTTTTCGATTAGTTAGAAGCTATGCACTCAAAGAGTTTTCTAAGATGTATTTTGAGGTCTATGTATCATCATTAAGGGTAGCCGAGAAGTATAATTCTAAGACTATGTTCCAGACCAGTTATGGACATTATGAGTGTTAGTGATGCCATTTGAGGTGACAAATACGCCAACAACATTTATGGATTTGATGCAGAGATATGTTCGTCCTTATTTGGGTAAGTTTATATCTATGTATTTATGAAATTTTGGTACATTCAAGAAACATAAAGAAACATGAGGAACATTTGAGGATTATTTTAAACTTTTGAGAAAAAAAATGTTTAGGGAATTTATTGAATGAGAGTCTTTGCTTGAGGAAATAGTTTTTCTAGGTTATATTATGTCTAAGGATGGAATTTCTGTGGATCCTGAAAAGAATAAGACGATATCAAATTTTTTGATTCTGAGGAATGTAATTGAAGTTCAGAGCTTTTTGGGTTTAGCTGGTTACTATAGGAAATATGTTGAGTCTCTAAGGTTGCTCGTCCCATGTTTGAGTTGTTGAAGAAAAGGAATTCGATTTTAATAGAGTGAGAGGTACACGGTTGCTTTTGAGGTATTAAATAAGAGATTCACTACCTCTCATATATTGATAATGCATGATTGTAGCAAACCATTCAAGGTCTATTGTGATGCATCTTTTAGAGGTTTGGGTTGTGCACTTATGCAAGAGGTAGAGGTCATAACTTATCCATTGAGGTGTTTGAGGCTACATGAGGTGAATTACCCTGTGCACGGTATTGAACTTCTTGTTGTAATCTTTGCTCTAAAGTTGTGAGACATTATTTGTATGAGTTACCGTGTAAGATCTACAGCGATAGTCAAAACTTGAGGTATGTCTTCAACCAAAAGAATTTTAACATGCACCAAAAGCGATGGCTTGATGTTATTAGGATTATGTCTTTTATACCACCCTAGGAAGGCGAACAAGTTGGCTTATGTTTTGAGGAGGAGACCGAGAGTATTGAATTTGTACCTTGGGAGCTTTACCCTGAAATGAAGAATTTGGGATTACAGATTTGTAGCCAATATGAGGTTAGACGATATTTGGGAGCAATGACCATACCAACAACTTTGTTTGATCATATCAATGAGGCACAACTTGAGGATCCAAAGATTATGGAATTAATCCAGCATAGAGATGAGGAAAATGAGACTAATGCATTTGAGTTAAGAGAAAGAGGAAAAGTTAAGTCTGAAATTTATTAGACCTTTTGAAATTCTAAAGACAAGTTGCTTATGAGTTATTTTTACCATCAAGTTTGGTAAAAGTTCTTAATGTGTCTCATGTTTTACAGTTGAGGAATTATGTTAATGACCCATCACATGTGCTAACCCATGAACCCCTTCAGATCGATGAGTCTTTAGCCTATGAGGAAAGACCTATCAGATTTTGGATACCCGAGTCAATGAATTGAGAAACTCTAAGATTTCGTTGGTCAATGCAAGGTTTTGTGGTCAAACCATAGAGTCGGGGAAACTACTTAAGAGAAGGAGGCAGACATGCGAGATCGATACCCTAACGTTTTTGGTAAGTTGTAGTTTCGGGACGAAACTATCTTAAGGGGGAAAGAGTTGTAACAGGCTCAAATATCTTAATCTTAATCTTTCGATAAATTATTCCGAAATTTCCATTCAAATTTCTAATCCTTTAGTTATCCATTTCAAACCATCTTTAATTCCTAAACCTTTTCTGATTTTGTAAATTCTTTTGAATATTAGACTTTAAAAATATTATTTCGTTTAAAATCTTTTTATAAGCGCTAAAATATTATTTTAATATTTTATAGTACGAAAGTAAAATTTTATTATTATATTTACAGTTTTGTAAAACGTTACGTTTTAACTTTATTCTTACTTAAACTAACATTACTACTTATTATTTGTAATCTTATAACTTTGATTTGATTATTTTATACATAAAAATGAGTCTTATTTTTATTATCAAATTTAAGTATAGTTTGAAGCAAAATTTTCTAAGTAAACTACATATTTTCATGATCAAAATTATCCATTATTTTAATATGTTCACTTGTACATATTAGAACAAATATTTGATGAACCAAAATCCTTTCTATAGTAAACCATGATGTTCATCACTTACACAAGCTATCACCATTTTTTTACACAAGTTAACCTTCTTCTATACTCCAAACTCTTACACATTCACTTACACACTTTAACTCTTACACAATTACTTACACACTCTAAATCACTTACACAAGTTAACCTTCTTCCATACTCCTAACATTCTTATTCATACAACTTATGAATTAGAAATTGCCCAAAACCCATTATAAATACCCCCTTAGCCATAAGATCACTTACACCACCTTCATCAAATCTTTCTAACATTCTTTCTTATATTTTCACTACATTAAAATACTACTACCTTAATACCTTTATTATTAGTTGAAGAAATTCAAGGAAATGGAGCTTAGAACACTCTTTATTTAGCTTAAATCATCATCATTTTGGAGTATTATTGGGTTATTACTTTGGGTACCTAATGTATCATTATTTTTGGAGTTTTGAATTTATTTATTGTGGGAGTTTAGAAGATCATCATTATTTTGGGATTTTGGACTAATTATCATTGGAGCATTATTATCTATCTTGGAGGGTCTTATTTCTTATTATCTTCCTAATTTGTACTTAGTACTAATCCTTGGTGTTAGTATGGTATATAATACCATACTCTTTATTTAAAATTTTACATTATATTTTATAATAGACAAAGTATGACATATGATGAGTATGTTTAAGTGAAAAGTTAGCCTAATGAATTTATAATCAAGATTATATTAAGTAAGTATGAGTATGCTAAAAATATATTTAGTATGTTAATAATCTTTAAACAATTTTAGGATGTTGGGTGCAAAAATATTTTCTAATGATATTAAGTATGATTCATGTTATAAACTAGTGCTAGTATGTTTATGAGTTATGTGTTACATTAGAATTGTTATTATATTTAAGGATTTTTATGTTAGAACTTTATTGATATGTTTATGTTAGCCTTCAAATTAGTCTATAAGGTAGTAGTAAGTTATTTTATGAACTTATTTTTTTTATTAAGTATGGTTATATTAAGAATATTGTTATTATAGTTTATTTTTTTTGATTTGAGTTTATCTTTAAAGTTATAGTAAATTTTAAGTTATTAAATAGTAAAGTGTTTTCTTAAATGATTGAAATTTTATTATAAAAGTATGCTTTGTAAATTGTAACTAGTTTGTACATCTTTAGTTGATGGTTTGAATAAAATTTATGTAAAAAGATGTAAAAAGTGTTTTTTAATGAACTTGCCTTTTTAAATTATGTGTGAAATTTGATTTTAGGGAAAATATTAAAGATAAAAGTTTTGTTTGATTTATAACAAGAAATATTGATTTTTGTGAAAATATAAGTTTTTACTTGTTTTATAACTAGAAGTATTGATTTTGGTGAACTTATAAAGTATTACTTGTTTTATATTACTTTTTGTAACTAGAAATATTAATTTTTGTAAATTATAAGTTTTATTTGTTTTTTTTATTTAGATTATTAACTTTGTGAACTTAATAACTTTCACTTGTTTTTCTAAACTTGAAATATTGATTTTTGGAGAACTTGTTAAATTTTGGAAACTTATCCAAATGATGCAATTTTAACTTGAATTATAGTTAGAATATTGAGTGTTGTGAAGAGAATAAAGTTTTACTTGTTTTAAAGTTAGAAATGTAAATTTTGGGAACTATTAATAGAATATTAAGCTAATTATTAGAATATTAAGCTAAATATATTTTTTTATAGCTACATGTGGAAAATACTAATTTGGAGACTATTAATAAAATATTAAGCTAATTATTAGAGTGAATTTAGTGAGCTATTATAATAAAGTTAATATATAAATTTAATGTGTAAAAATTTAGTAATGAACATATAAAGACATAAAAGTGATTAAACGTTATGATTAAGAATTATATTAAATGAATGAAGTTACCAACTAGGTTGGTCAAAGTCAATTAATTTCAAAGTCAACTTGTAGTAATAAAAATGTGATGTACTTGTGTGTGCGAATAAGTATTGATTGAATGACCCTGATAGTAAGGTAATGTCGAACCATGGACCGGCATGTAAAATCCCGGCGTCCGTGTTGGCCGGCACGTAAAATGCGGTGTAAGATAGGGGGTTCGCTACCTATCCTGTGGAGCTTGAGCATAAACATTGTATTGGAGGAGGGGTGACGACTCCCACCATAGTTAAGGTTTAGGACTACGGTCCTCACCTAACCAGACCCTTACATATATCAGGTGTCATATTGTTGTGCTTGTTGATTAGTGATGAACTTGATTAGTGTTGATCCTATGAATCATGGTACGGTTATGAGTATTAACCAAATGAACTTACTTGAGTGTTAAGATTACCAAATTGTATATATGGCAGTAACGTACTTATATCAGGATTGAGAATGGTATCTTAATGACTTAAAAGTATGGAATAGTAAAAGAATATAATAAAAGTATACAATGGTGTCAATTAATTTGAAATTCGTACTTAAATTATTATTTTGTAAATGTAGTGTATAATTTTCATACTTTGAGTTGGATAGGATGTTATGCTCGGCGTTACCGCTGACCGATTCAATCGGCTGTCATCCGTATCATGGATGGCAGTATTTTGCAGGATTTAGTTTTAGGTTCCGATCCAGGCCGCAACACTTATTATTTATCGAGAACTTAGCTGTTTTTTGTGTCTTTATTCATGACTTGATGTTGATGTACTTTTACTGTTTTTAATTTTTAGCAAACAATGTTTCTTATCGGATGTAATATTTTACTTTTATTTTAAAGTAATAGTTTTAGTTTTTATGATTTAAATTTTTTAACAGTTCAACATTTTAAGACTTCCGCAATATTTTTTGTTTGTATAAACATTATTATTAAACATTAATTATGTATCGAGATTGTCGCTTCTGTTACATAGAAGGTTTTTAGATAGAAGTCATCCATATAGGATAAATAGAACAAATTTCAGATCGGGCGTTCTTGATAAAAAAGATCCACCTATTATTCGGACTGGACATGAATTGCTTGATGAATTAGACCAGTTTAGATTTTTGAGAGTCAATGAAGAAGATGCACCACATCATAATAAGGAAGTTAGTAAGTACTTTGCAGGATGGAAGAAGAGAAGTATATTCTGGGATTTGCCATATTGGAAAACAAACATGATTCGACATAATTTGGATGTTATGCACATAAAGAAGAATGTTTTTGATAACATATTCAGCACGTTGATGCGTGTGCCAAATAAAACAAAGGATCACATCAAGGGAAGACACGATCTGCGAGAACTTGGTATACGTTCAGAATTGCATCCTATAGGTGCGTGTACTCTCAAATCATTATAATTAGTGTTTTTTGAAAGAATTACAATTGCTATTTTAATATTTTATAATAATTTATTAAACATGTTATTTTGGTTATATATAGGTCCATCTATTCCGAAAGCTTCCTATACATTAATTGACCAACAAATTTGTGTTTTACTTCAATGGTTGAAAAACTTAAGATTTCCTGATGGTTATGTGTCCAATATGGCAAGGAATATTGACATGGCCAAGCATCAATTGTTCGGCATGAAAAGTCATGATTGTCATGTTTTCATGCAACGATTAATTCCAATTGCATTCAGAGAATTTCTACCGGAGAAAGTTTGGGAAGCTCTTACTGAGTTGAGTTTATATTTTATTTTAGAAGTTTGACAACCACGAAGTTATGTTTGGAGGAGTTGAAGAAGATGGAAGCAGATATTCCAGCTATCATATGCAAACTAAGTGGGACGACATCAATGATTTGTTCCATTGATTCTGAGGAAGAATCCTCTTCATCTTCCACCACTACTGGATTCTCCTTAGTAGGTTCAGCCGCTTTCTTCTTCTTCTTAGATGGAGACTTTGCCCTCTTCCTCTTCTTAGAGGATGGACCGGCACGACTCGCCAAGTCCTCAGGGGGAGGAACAGCCCTCCTTGCTTCCAGCAGAATTTGAGCCTCTTCATGGCTCGGGGCATCCTTCAAAGCTTCCGTGACAGTGGCAGAATCCTATAAACAGATCAACACTTAGAATGCTTCCTAATATTATACAAAAGTACAAAGCGAGATAGCAAATTATTTTACCAATGGAGGCTTGGGCAATGGAGGTTGTGGATCAGCCGCTCTAAAAGCCGCAGCAAAGGCCATTGTGTTGGAGAACTTTGCCATCAATTGCTTATACTTCTTTCGAACTTCAACACGAGCAACCCCTGAAAAGGAAACAGGTTATTTATATAGCATATATTAAAATTCACAGAAGATCAAGATACTTACTCTTATGGTAAATTAAACTTATATCATAAGCGGAAAGCAAAAGTTCATTATTGAAATCCATCTTCTTCGGTATCCAGCTCCGCTGAATATAATAGGGTTTCTTGAGCAATTGCACCTCCATTTGAGCATAATGTATAATAATGGCTTCCTCGGGAGAGCAAATAGGCACATTGTTGTTGAACTCTACCACCTTGGGAGCAATATCAAAAGAAGTCTTAATGTTCCAACCCTGCCTACAATAAAGATACCCAAATCTCGTACGGAAATGTTTATTACTATCGGGTAAGTCGCCGACTATCTTGAAAGACCGGCGATGCATAAAGGTGACCCAACCGGGACCGTGTGCTTTCGAATTGCACAGTCTCGCTCGGAAGATGTGACGAAATGCCGTAACACTGGGCTCCATACCCATACCTTTACTTAGCAAAATAAATGCTGTGATAAATGCCATTTCTTCCCAGTGAGAATTTTATCAAAATGAAGTAATGGCAACAAGTAATGGCCGAAATCACTACTGGCCGAAATTGACTAAATTCGGACCCCTACTTTCTCTAAGTGAAGAAAGACTGTGAAGAAGGAACATACCGAGAAGAGATGAGTTTCGGACCCAACAATTGGAGTTTCGGACCCAACAATCCGGCCTAAAGTGTTCGTTGGCCGAAATTCAGTAATTTCGGACCTCTACTTTCCTTTTTGTGAAGAAAGGCTTTGAAGAAGAAAGAAAAAATCGAGTATTATGAGTTTCGGTTCAGCCTAGTATGTAAGTTTCAATCAAACTTTGAAGTGTGGTGAGTTTCAATTAAAATTATTCTTTTGGGAAAGAAGAAGTGACAAGAAGGAGACTTTGAATTTGAATTTGAATTTGAAAGTTGGTGGCCAAATATACCAAGTACTCCAAGTATTAAAAGAGTATGTTTCGGTCCTCCTTATTTGTCAAAACCTTTGGCGCTTTGAATCTTGGTCAAGGATGATAATTTTGGAATTCCACATGTACGGCTGCAACCAAGGTCCGAAATCAACAATATTCGGACCCCTTTCTTTGATCTCGATAATTGAGGCTTCTCTGAAATAAAGATTTTGGAGCTAAATTGTTGCAAGTATATCAAATTATACTTCTAGGGCCGAATCAAATGCAATTCGGACCCCTTTCTTCCCCAAATAAAGTGTTTTTGGGGCTAAATATTGCAAGTATATCAAATTATACTTCTAGGGCCGAACTAGATGCAATTCGGACCCCTTTCTTCCCCAAATAAAGTGTTTTTGGGGCTAAATATTGCAAGTATATCAAATTATACTTCTAGGGCCGAATTAGATACAATTCGGATCCCCTTTCTTCCCTAAATAAAGTATTTTTGGGGCTAAATGTTGCAAGTATATCAAATTATACTTCTAGGGTCGAATTAGATACAATTCGGTCCCCTTCGTTCCCCAAATAAAGTATGTGGGGCTATATGTCGCAAATAAATCATAAGTCCGAATTTATTACAATTCGGATCCTCTTCTAACCAAAATAAGAGGCTAAGGGTACTATAGGGCCGAATGGTGTGTCATTCGGACCCCCATATTTCCCCTAATAAAATGCATTTGGGGCTAAAAATCTTCTAAGTATATTATTAGGGCCGAAACATTGATGTTTCGGACCCCTATATTCATTCAAAGAGTATAAGCCGAAAATCTTCTAAGTACTTTATATAGGGCCGAAACATCTAATTGAACGCTCGAAATTGGGATGTGAAAAAGTGGCCGAAACATAAAGTCTTTGTGTAATTTGGGCCGCAACATAAAGTCTTTGTGTGATTTGGGCCGAAACATAAAGTCTTTTGAATGCTTTATACTGCGTAATTTGGGATGTTTCGGATCCCTTGTTTTTGGCTTCATGAAACTTTGTGCTTGTGATTTTGGAAAAATCTAAGTCCACTAATATTCTTACAGGGGCCGAATCAAGCTACATTCGGACCCCCATTTACCACACATGAGATTAAAAGTTTAATATAAGCCAAGGTATGCTTATATGGCCGAATCATATTGCTCTGTATCAATTTCCAGAGACAGGCCGAAACATATAAAATTGCTGTTGGGATTTAATATGGCCGAATCTTGCTGTTGGGATTTAGTATGTGAAGATATTTAGTCTTCTAATTAATCAACACTTTCAAGGGCCGAAACAACTTAGTTTTGGACCCCGTAGTTAAACCCAAAGTTTTGACGATTGGATATCTTCTAAGTATTTTACTTAGGGCCTAAACGTACATGTTTCGGACCCCTTATATGCATTCCAATGCTAGAATTTTGAAAATATTCTAAGTATTTTACTTAGGGCCTAAACGTACATGTTTCGGACCCCTTATGTGTACTCCAAGGCTTGGATTTTGAAAATATTCTAAGTATTCTATTAAGGCCGAAAATCTTCTAAGTATTCTATTAGGGCCGAAACTAGGGTGTTTCGGACCCCCTTAATTACCAATGCCAGTGGCCGAAACTAGGGTGTTTCGGACCACCTTAGTAACCAATGCCTGTGGCCGAAACTAGTGTGTTTCGGACCCCCTTAATTGCAAATACCTGTGGCCGAAACATATTGCTGGCCGAAACATTGACTCTTCCAGGGCCCCAATTTCGCCTGATTCAGAGTTTTAATTCCATAGGCAAAGAGAAGTCAAGGAGTTTCTTCATGGGCCGAATCATTGTTGATCCGGATCCCTATTTTCTTGTTTCGGATACTTCAAAGAATGTGGATATCGCGCGACAAGCCAACGTATTTACACATACAGGCCAAGGCCATCTCCTCACCCTATATGTGTGGGGCTAATGTTGGGGATCATAAATCCCAATTACGTAAAAAGTCCAGAATACCCTTGGTCAACAAGTCAAAGGTCAAGGTATGACAAACAAAGTCAGTATCATTAAGTCTGATTATGCCTGAAGACCGTAACTGAAGTAGCAGTTAACCGGTCAAGGACGTTTCCACACATAACTTCCCTGTGTCCCGGATAACCGCCCTCCACTATGTCCCTTACACTTCTGAAAACCGCAGCGGTTATCAGCACAGAAATAACCGCTGGTACAGAAGTAACTTCCACGAACGTACCCCTTTAAAAGGAAGAATCGTCTCCAATGATCAGGTTACGCAATCTTACTCTAAACACTTATTACATTCACCTTTTCCTGAATCTGACTTAAGCATCGGAGAGCCCTTCCGGGACATAGGCCCCCGGGTTAGCTTTCCTTGTGGTTGCAGGAACACCGCACGCGGAGGTCAGATCTTCCCACTTCCTTACAACTGAAGGTACTTCCCCTAAACTTCCCCTTTTACAAATTCGACAGTTTCAATACCGAAACAGAAAGTATTCTAAATAGGACAAACTTATGAAACTGCCCGTTATAGTAATGTGGACAAACTTAAAAGAAACAGAGGAAATATTCATTTGCAAGAAATATATTAGATTAGGTAGTTTTTTGCAAGAAGACCTATAGATTATGTAGTTTCTTATAATTTTTCCTTTAATTCATGATGTAATTAATTAATTTTAACCATTACATCAACTAAAAATCAAAAATTTTATTCTACGTAATTTTCAGTTGACGTCTTTTCTTCAGACATGAGTTTTGGGAACAAAGCATTGTCTCCATTAACAAGTGTCGTCAGATCATTAAACTTGGAAACAATAGACCTCTTGTCATTTGACATCCTAAGCGATCTCCATAGCTAACTCCCTTTGATATATTTGACATATGCACAGTTTATAGACCAAGTCATATGTACTATCAACGATCTTTGTCAAGACCATATTTTTTCTTGCGAACAATCTCTAAAACCTATTTGTTTATAATAAGTGTAGTCATCATTAAAACATAATGGGGCCAACACCTTCATTTGAATTATGCTCTTTAAATAAAGTGAATTCACCCCCTCTACAGAGAGTATTCAATCTCCTATCAAGACCTTTATTTAAATTATGCACTTTAATATTGTTCTTCAATAAGTTGTAAAAATCGGCCATAGAACAATTTCTGAAAAACTGTTTGAGTTGACTGTCAAACCCAAAATTTTAATCCGTTGTATTCTCTAATCATCCCCTCTAGAGAGTTATAGACCTTCTATCAATCTTCATATATATATGTAATCGGATTCAAAGCCAATTTTTTTTTTCTCATATTCGGATTGTATTATATTTCTTGGATCGTGTCAAATCATGGGTAGATTCAAAGTGAATTGTCATCTCTAATATTCACCCATGGTTCACCAAATTTATATCAATTCCACGATACACATCTTGATAAAAACAAATACAATATACTATTCTCATTAAAATTTTACCAAAAACGCTTTTGGCTCAATGGATAGAACAATTGAATGTGAAGTAGAATATTTGGGGTTCGACTCCTAATGGGCGTAGGTATTAATTGGGAGGTTTCTTGACCGCGCGCATCTCTCTTTACTCCCTCCTTGGGGGAATAAGTATGATTTGCCTGCACCCTTCAGAAAAAAAAAACCTCCACTCGAAACCTGCCTAATGCAAGATACTGGAGTGATCTTTACCTGTTTACGTTTTCCTATGCAACCCGACCCACACGTCGATATACGTTTGTAAAGTCTATGTTTCGTAGTCATAAACTCGTAACAAAGCTCATAATAGCCAGAAATTTCCAACGTTACCCCATGAAACACTCTTGACTTGACTTGCCAATCACTCTCAAAAACACTCTCCACGTATAGCTTAGTTACACTAACCAATTACACATTGCCACTTCAACAAAAATCAAGAACAACCGAATGATTATCCACGTCAGCACCCAAGAACCAATCCAAACCCATCAATGGTGACACCCTCTAAGACACGTGATCAACCTACTCCTTTCTTACATTCCCATTCTTCACTTTATTTTATAATCAAATCAAAACCTTTGCAATCTGCATAATTTCAGTGGGACTGTGTTTTCTCTTGTGGAAAGTACTAGAACAATGAAGAAATGGACTTTAGCGTCCGCCATTTTTCTTTTGTGCCTTCTTTTTCTTCTTCCAGATCAAGGTATGATTCATTCTTTTTTGTATGTATGAATTCATTGGTTTATTCAGATTTCAAAGCAAAAAGATGTGTCTTTGATCTGTTTCGTCTGATTTGAGCTCATTTTGATGTTACCCATGATTTATTTGATTCTAATTAATTCATGCTTTTTGATCTGGTTATGTTAGTCATTTGGTACAAGTGACATGTAATCAGTGATGGGTTTATTGCAATATATGAACTTGTGAAGCTAAATTCATGTGACATTGATCTCTGTGTGTAAATAAAAGTGACATAATCAATGATGGGTTCATTCAAAATGTAAACTTGTGAAGTTAAATTCATGTTATTTTGATCTAAGTGTGTTTATTAGTGGGTAAAAGTGAACTTGTGATGGGTTCATTCAAAATGTGAACTTGTGAAGCTAATTTCATGTTATTTTGATCTGGGTGTGTTAGCTGATTGGCGAAGAGACAAAATTTAGTGATAGGTTTATTCAAGAGATGAACTTATAAAGCTAAACTCATGTTGTTTTCATCTGGGTATGTTTGTTAACCGGTGAAATTGACAGATAAAATGATGGGTATATTCAAGAGATAAACTTGGGAAGTTAAATTCTTGTGATTTTGATTTGGTTATTTTAGTTAATTGGTAAAAGTGACATAATCAGTTATGGGTTTAATGCAAGACATGAGCTAGGAAATTTGTTTTTCATTAATTAAAGAATTCAAAAAGGATGATTTTGAAATCTTTAATGGATCTATGATTTAGGTAGAAGAATTCAGGCAAATGCTGAAGAGGATTCAGACGAATTAGCGAACCCACCTAAGGTAGAGGAGAAGCTTGGAGCTGTTCCTAATGGTTTATCAACTGATTCTGATGTTGTTAAAAGGTTGAATGCACTGGCAACTATTTTGTTTTTCATTTTTGTATTTTTTAGTTTTTTGGTGGGTTTTCTTCCTTGTTTATTAACGAATTCGAGGGGTATTGGGGTTGTAGGGAATCAGAATCCATGTCAAAGAAGACACTTCGCAATAGTGCGGAGAAATTCGAGTTTCAGGCCGAAGTGTCTCGGCTTATGGATATCATCATCAACTCTCTTTACAGTAACAAGGACATTTTCTTGCGGGAGCTTATCTCCAATGCCTCCGATGTAAGTATCATAATATGACATAAATGTTACTCATGAGCTTGATCATTGCTAATTTTTATGGCCATTTTCGGTTTAATGAAGTATGAAATGTGGTGCATATGTAGGCATTGGATAAAATTAGGTTTTTATCACTCACTGATAAAGAGGTTCTAGGTGAAGGTGACAATGCCAAACTTGAAATTTTGGTGAGTTTTTGTTTATGTTGTTGTTTTGTGGTTATTTCTTGTTGTGTATTGTAAGTTGATGTTTAACTTCTGTCTTGAATAACGGTTATAGATTAAATTGGATAAAGAGAAGAAAATCCTTACAATTCGGGATAGAGGTATAGGAATGACAAAGGAAGACCTTATCAAAAACCTTGGAACAATCGCAAAATCCGGCACTTCAGGTATAATTAACTTCCTGATGAGGGAAATTTCATTACATTACGCCAATGTCATTAAATGGCTCCCATGGGTCTGGGGGTCGAATGTACGCACCTCACTCTTGTTGGCGTTGGTTCATATCATACTATTTGTGCTTAGGAACAGAAGATGATTGATTTCATTGCTTTCTTGTTGATTCAGCCTTTGTCGAGAAGATGCAGACAAGTGGAGATCTTAACTTGATTGGACAGTTTGGAGTTGGGTTTTACTCTGTGTACCTTGTTGCCGATTACGTTGAAGTTATCAGCAAACACAATGATGACAAACAGTGAGCTTCAGCCATTCAAGCTTATGATTTAGTCCTCTCCTTTTTGAATCCTCATAACTTTTATCATTCTGTGCTAATACATGTGAATCTTTGTTCTCCAGACATGTCTGGGAATCAAAGGCTGATGGGCAGTTTGCAATTTCCGAGGACACATGGAATGAACCTTTAGGTCGTGGTACTGAGATAAGGTTGCATCTCCGTGAAGAAGCTGGAGAATACTTAGAGGAAGCCAAATTGAAGGTGTGCATAGTTTTAATGCATAATTACTTTTGAGTCCATTTTAATTTACATTTTCTTAGAAAATTCATCAACACATGATGTTGCCAAATTAGGAAAACTTGAGTTTACTCCTAGGAAAATTTGAACAACTAAAGTCTTCATTATAATAGTTGTCTACTAAAGAGAATTATCCATATGTTGCTAGTCTTATTTTCATAGTTATATTGCGATCTTTGTCTCGCATTTAAGCATTTGTTTACGTTCTGTCTTATGCAAGTAATCACTTTTACTATTGCCTGGCTTCCTGTCTTGCATTTAAGCATTTATTTTCATAGTTATATTGCCATTCTTCAACCGTTTCATTTTTGACCATTTTTCATGCACTATCTTCTTGTATTTGATTGTTTTATATTTGTTCTTTTTCTTTGGCAAGTTTTCAATTTTTCTCTGTTTCCATTGTTTCTACTTTTGGAATCTGGATGCCATAAGTCAGGAAGCGACCATAGCAAAAAGCCGATCTTCCCACTTCCATTGTTCTCTGTTTACTGCTTGTTTAATTGTTTGGAGTTTGAAGATTGACGGATGTTGTATGATAGAATGATTTATGAATTTGTGTTGTATGCTTGTTGTGACTCACAGGATTTGGTGAAGAGATATTCGGAGTTCATTAATTTCCCCATATATCTTTGGGCAACCAAAGAAGTTGAAACGGAGGTTCCGGCAGATGATGACGAGTCTAGCGATTCTAGCGATGAAGAGGAAACCTGTATGCGGACTAATTTTGATATCTTTGAGATGTTTCTTGTATTTTCTTTCTGAACCTTCAGTTAAGGTCTGCAGTCTCTTGGGTATTAATATTATGTTGCTTTGTGATTGCCGAATACAGCGGAGAGTTCCGAGGAAGAAAGTGAAGAGAAGGAAGATGATGAAACAGAGAAGAAACCAAAAACCAAGACGGTCAAAGAAACAACCTACGAGTGGGAACTTCTGAATGATGTGAAGGCTATATGGCTACGTAACCCAAAGGAAGTTACCGATGAAGAATACACTAAATTCTATCATTCTTTGGCGAAGGTACGCTAATCATAGTGTTTTCAAAAACAACGAATCGGTATTTCGCGTGTTGTATAGGTGTAAAAAATCTACGTTTTGGGCCATATCAAGGGATATTTTATAGTTTCGACTGAAATTTAAGCGTTGCGGTAACCGTATCACCATTAGCTTACTGCGACCGTTACTGTTACCACATTTTTTATGCGCTATATTTTAGTTTATGACCTGTGATTTAGAAAGTTCAGTTTTAACCGTGTCCAAATTTGTATCATGTAGGACTTTGGCGATGAAAAGCCTATGTCGTGGAGCCACTTTACTGCTGAAGGGGATGTTGAGTTCAAGGCTGTTCTCTTTGTTCCTCCAAAAGCTCCTCACGATTTGTACGAGAGCTACTACAATGACAACAAAGCCAATATCAAGTTATACGTTAGGCGTGTGTTCATCTCCGATGAGTTTGATGAGCTTTTACCCAAATATCTCAACTTCTTGAGGGTAATGAGTGTTCTGCTAAAGATATAAAAATCGCTCGACTCTGTCAGTGTTGTGGGCATAATTCCAATTGTTGTCTTTTCGACAGGGTCTTGTTGATTCGGATACTCTGCCATTGAATGTCTCTCGAGAAATGCTTCAACAGCACAGTAGCTTAAAAACGATCAAGAAGAAGCTGATTAGGAAGGCCCTTGACATGATTCGCAAGATTGCTGATGAGGATCCTGATGAAAATGACGGCAAGGACAAGAAGGGTATGTTCGGAATTACTTGTTTAAATGTAATATGAACTCGAGCATAAAGCAGGTTCAGCAAGGGAAATTTGTGAGATCACATTAGTTATGAAAAAAACTCTTTGCTGTTACCTTCTCTTTATCTCATGTCTTTAACCTTCCGTTATATAGATGTTGAGAAGGCTTCGGACGATGAGAAGAAGGGTCAGTATGCAAAGTTCTGGAATGAATTTGGCAAGTCAATCAAACTTGGAATCATTGAGGATGCGGCCAACAGGAACCGTCTGGCCAAGCTTCTAAGAGTTGAAACGTAAGTTACAAAAAAGAAAGGTTCTTTTTTTAATAATATTTCTCCTTATCGAAGCAAGTTCCATAATATTGGTTGTATTATGCAGTACAAAATCCGGTGGCAAATTAACTTCCCTTGATCAGTACATCTCAAGAATGAAATCGGGGCAAAAGGATATCTTTTACATAACAGGTACCAGCAAGGAGCAGTTGGAAAAATCTCCATTTCTCGAAAGGCTTACGAAGAAAGGTTATGAGGTAATTCGCTAATCTTCTTATTTTTTCTCTTGAAATGTTTTGTTGTAAAGAAACTTGTTTTGAATAGTTCTGAAAAAGCATAATTATTACGATTCTATGATCCCACGATCCAAAATTAGGCAATCGATCTAGATTGTAAGTAGGATCTTAATGTGGTAGAATCGTGCGATCCTACTTGGCTCAAGAATTTAGGTAACTGGATCATAACATGATTCTACAATGTTAAGATCCAAAGATCCGATCTTACAAATGCAGTTTCAAGCGTAAAGTATTTTCATATATTCTAGATTTCCCTATGCATATTAAAATAATAATATCAATACCACTATAAAATTCAAGTTTTTCTTGATTTATGTTAAAAATGATTACTAGAAGTATTGATTTTAAAAACTTAATAGGTGAAGTCAATTAAGTTTTTACATACACTTTAAAACTTTAAAAAGAACACATATAATTGATAATTAGTAATCTAAAGCACATTAACGCATATTTGTAGGATCACACGATCCTACGATCCGGTTCTACCAATTTCGATCCTAGGTAGAATCCCGATCCTAATAATCTTGCTTAAAAGCATCTTTGTTGGGAGTCGGGACTTTAGTAGCTTCTATTCTACGGTTTTAAATCGTCAATGTTCATTTACTGCAGGTCATTTTCTTCACTGATCCTGTGGATGAGTATCTGATGCAATACCTAATGGATTATGAAGACAAGAAGTTCCAAAACGTTTCAAAGGAGGGTCTTAAACTCGGAAAGGATTCAAAAGACAAGGAGCTCAAAGAGTCTTACAAGGAGCTAACAAAGTGGTGGAAAGGTGCTCTTGCCGTTGACAAGGTGGATGATGTAAAGATAAGCAACCGTTTAGCAGACACGCCTTGTGTTGTTGTTACATCGAAATTTGGGTGGAGTGCAAACATGGAAAGAATCATGCAATCACAAACACTCAGCGATGCAAATAAGCAGGCATACATGAAGGGTAAGAGGGTCCTCGAGATCAACCCTAGACACCCCATCATTAAAGAGCTCCGTGAGAGAGTTGCGACTGATCCAGAGGTATAATCATCCTTTGTTAACTTTTATTGTGGAATTCGTTTGAGTTATGAAAGCATCCACTTTGGGATATTGTGCATTTCTGTTGGCCGAACCCTTTTCTATTGGACGTATTCATCCTTACGGTTTATATTCCTTCATATTTTTCGGGTAGGGGAAGGATTAAGGATTGTTCGTTTTTCTGCTGTTGTTTATCGTGCCTTAGGAACATGGTTAAATACATCGGTTTTCATTTTCTTTAAGGCTTAAAAATCAAACAAGAAGTGGGTATATATCAAATTTTGTGCAGTCAGCTTATATTGCACTATTTTGTTAACCAGGATGACAGCGTCAAGCAAACAGCCCGACTCATGTACCAAACAGCTCTATTCGAGAGTGGCTTCCTCCTAGACGACCCCAAAGATTTTGCTTCACGCGTGTATGATTCCGTGAAGACTAGCCTCAGCATCAGTCCTGATGCAACAGTTGAGGAAGAAGACGATGCAGAGGAGGTAGAATCCGAAACAAAGGATGATTCTTCATCCAAGGCCGAAGCTGAAGTTGATGGTGTGAAGGATGAACTATAATCATAACGTCAAAATGGCCCGATTCATCGTCTCATGGTTTTCGTAAACTTACACCTCGAGAATAGCTGTTATTGTGTCTTTGCCTGCGAAGTTCAGAGAAAGAAAAAAATCATTAGATTTGTAAACATAATTAATCAAATTTTTGCATCTACCATCATATGTTTTATTAGAGGTAGATTAGAGACTGTTTTTGGGATTCAGTGTCATCTGTGTTTTGAGGCTTTTGCCTATTTTCTGATCGGGAGCGATCCTAATTTGATTCGATTAAGGGCTAGGATTGAATCTGTAGAGTGGAGTTGTAGGATCATACGTACTTAAATCTGCTAATATATTTCGTTTTTAGTTATAAGTATTCATTTCGAAATTTTGTTCTTCGTTGTTCCACCCATGGCTATCAGAATCTCGATCCTAATCAACAATGATCTTACGATCCAAAATTAGGCGACCGATCCGGATCGTAGGTAGGATCTTAAATTGATAGAATCATACGATCCTACTTAGCTCCAGGATTTGAGTAGTGGGATCATAACACGATTCTACGATCCTACGATCTTACGATCTGATCCTACAAGTGTAGTTTCAATCGTATAAAAATTTCATATAATCAAGATTTTACTTATGTATATATATGTATATATCTAAACAATTATATCAATATGACTAAAGTTCAAGGTTTTCTTGATTCGCATTTTGTAAATGATTATTAAAGGTATCTTTTACAAAACTTAATAGTTGAAGTCAAATAAGTAATAATTTAAACCTTAAAACATAGTAAAAGAACAAATACAATTAAAAATTAGTTATCTACAGCATATTAGTGCATATTTGTAGGATCACACGATCCTACGATCCGATTCTACCGATTTCGATCCTACCCCCTCAAAGATCCTTCGTAGAATCCCGATCCTAACAACCTTGGTTCCACCAACCCTTGAACCTATGACTTGGGGTTTCAAACATTGAATCCGAAACCACCAGAGGCAAGGAGGGCCAGTGAAATTTCGTTCTTAGTTAAAGTATTTATTTCAAAAGTACTATATGATATAAAATTTCTTTAACTTTTTTTTTAGAACGAATGATGAATAATAAAATTAACGGAAATTTCATGACATACCACTAAATTTCTCCAAAATTCACCATATACCACACCAAAGGTTTTAATTCACCATATATCATTGAGTTTTCGTACGTTAGCACAGAATACCATTAGTGACAACTGCCATCAGTGTGCCGTTAGTGGTAAATTATTAATTCTTCATATACCATTATTTTTTTTCTTGCGTCAACCACTTTTTAAAAATATAGCCGTTGGAATTATGATAAACAAAAGAAGTGTCATACAAATCAAGTAGTTTACATTGCGTTCAAAAGCAAACTTGGTTTGTATGACGCTTCTTTAAAAATACTATGTGCACACTCCATTGCTTTTCAACCTTTGTGTTAAGATCAAAACAAACTAATCTGTCAAACATGTCCTTTCAAATACCATTTTTTGTTTATCACAACAAACTGTCCTGTCAAAAATAAAGCCGTTGGAATTGTGTTATGATCACAACAAACTGTCCTGTAAAACATGTGCACAATCCACTGCACTTCTACCTTTGTGAGATAATCATATGTTGCTGAAACGAGATTAAGTTATAAATTACCTTGGTTTTGCGGTAACGATTCGAAGTCCAATACTTTAGCTATGATAATTTTTTGTGTGGATTTAGTTAGTTTTAGAGTGATAAAGTGTTATGGACTGAGTTTGAGATGTTTTATAGAAGTTTTAAGTCCAAGAGTATTTCCGTCATTTTAATTATTTAATTTTAAATAGGGGTGACGATAAAATGACAATGGCGGCAAACTTTAAAAAATGGGTAGAATATTAGTATTTTGGTTTACACCTAATTAAATTTTGCGTAGCTTTTCTCGTATTCTATATTGATAATACTGGTTAGGGTGGATGTGTTGAACTGTTGATACCTTGCAAAATTGTATTTTTGTTGGTGAAATCCTAATTCCTAATTTCTTGGTTATGCAAACTTCAAACGATATAATCTAACTCAAATGTAAAGTTTATGTTTTTCATGTTTCTTCAAAATGCCAAATTGATATAATGGACTTTCCCACATTGCCTTGTGACAGAATAAATATTACACAAATTCTTGTGAGAGACAGTATTTTTAAGAGACCATCATCTTTAATTTTGCCGGACTATTATATATTTTTTAAAATATTATAAATAGGCATTAATAATGATGTAAGTAAACATTTAAGATATTAAAAGTGGACATTAAAGATACTTTATGTAATAATGTAGTGGCATCATATGTAGTATTTTGTGACTTTAATTTTATAAATTAAACATATAAAATAAAGTACATAAACTTAGGTTACAAAACATATAACAAGTTCAAACATTTGCTTAACATACACCAAATGTGAACATATAATCATCGGGAATCACCATATATCAAACATAGTAACAAGAAGATTTTGTTTGAACTTGATATTAATTCTAGGCGAGATGCTCTTTCATAAAACATTATTTTCTCCCTAGTACGGTGCTTGGGAATGTATACCGAAAATATGTTCTAAAGTACAAAGAATTACACTAAATTCCAAGCACACAGAAATTAGAATGATGTAAAAGAAACTTAAATGGAAGAACATAAAGAAAATTACAAACGATGATTGCAAGTTCTCAATCTAAAGTGGTAGAGAAGAAAAGAAACCAGAATTTGCATGTGTTCAGAATAATACACAAGCCTTCTATATTTCTAGAAAGCTCACACCATTTCACGAAGCAACGTATTACTTCACGAAACACAAGATTATTCACAAACTAATGTCGTCTTTTAATCAATCCTTTCAAGTTTCAACCCAATATATCTGGTTAAAATAACCATACATAACCGTCGGTAGTTAATAAACAACATTGCAAAGAAAAATCCAGCAAAAGCACGTAACTCGCAAGCAGCGACTTTAGTTGTGTGCTGCGACCTACTGTACCAAAAAACATAAATTTTTTGTGCAATCTCGTGAGCCGCAAGTTGTTTTGCGATCTGTGAATGTTATTTTTTTGCTTAAAACATTCACTTTTCGATGATCATTATACACTCTAAATTACATCATCATCGACTGATCTAGTTGACCAACTTTTAGCAATATCCAATGGTAGAAACTTTTGCAAATGATATTTTTGTGAAGATTGGCTTTGTAAATCTGAAATGTAGTCGCTTTGTTCTACGATCTGTTTGTTTTTTCACTTTATTGTTTAGACTTTTTTTTTTTTGAGATAATATTGTTTACACTTATGCTTTTGAGATGTAATTGGAGTTTTTTTCTAATTATTTTTAAAAATATTAAGTAACCTTTTTAAGAGGGAAAAGAGGAAAGCTTCTCGTACAAATTCAATTTTAAATATCTCTAATTATGTAATGAATAAAAATATAAAAAATTGATACTAATAAAATTCAATAATTCTTTATTGAGGTTGTTTCATTGTGAAACAACCTCTCTGAGGACCTGACTAGGGATAGGAATAGTTGGAGGCGTCATATCCAGGTTTTAGACTTCGGTTTTTCTCAGTAGAGTCGTTTTGGGCGTCCGTGTTTTCTTGTCTGCTATAGTCTCTTGTGTGTCGCGCATAGTTTTTTTGTCTTAAATTTTTTTGTGTTACGTGCGTAAGGATGATTTGTAGTATGTGCCATTTTCTCACATCATGTGGCAGGTATGTAATCTCTAATCTTAATCTCTATCTTTCTCTATCTTCACGGAGCCGGGGGACTCCTTTCCTTTGGTCGTGCTCTCCTTACGGGTATGAGTTGCCGTCGTCCTTCCCTCCCCAGACCCTGCCCATAGTTTTCTATGAGCGGGATATACTGGGTAGGATGATGATGATGATGATTTCATTGTGAAACGACTTCAATTGGGCCAACCCAAACTATTTTTAAAAAATAATCGCATCCGGTACAAGTAAAAATTTAGTTGTCATCGTTTTTTAAGTCTTTTATATTAATGGACTTTTGTATGAACCTGTGTCATGATGAGACGGTCTCATACACTGAATAAAATTTACTCGAATCTAATCTCATACATTACTATTTGAGCACATTGAAATGTGAAAAAATTACCTAAAATAATCCAACATTTTCATGATTTTTCTACAATAATTCCACCTATTTATTAACTATGAATGATCCCAACTTTAAGGGGTATTTTCTTATAGTAAACTTGGGTAACTCAATGAACTGCTACAGTAGGTAATTCACCAAAAAAAACTAAAAATTAATTTAAAATTAGAGAAAATTTATGAAAATTTACATAAATAATTCTAAAGAATAAAAAAATCATAATTTTTAAAAATATTTTTTTGACTTTTTATTTTAAATTATCTTTTTTTTTAAAACAAATTAAAATTGCTATATTAAGTCATTCAGTCACCGGGTTTATTCTAGGAATATACTCCTCAAAGTTGGGATTATTCATGGTTAATCAATATATGAGATTATTGTAAGAAAATCATGTATACGTTGGATTATTCTAGGTAATTTAACCTGGAAACGTAGATTTACGAAATATATAAAATAAGCTTCTTAAACAAAAAAATCACCAAATAAGATTTGAAAAAAAATTTAATTCTCAAATTAAGCGTCTTTTTGTTTGAGCTTAAGGTGAGGGTTTGTTCACTGTTACTGACACCGAACAAACAAAATATTACTTTGTCGCTATTAATAACATCGAACAAAGAGATATAATGTCATAACGTTTGATGAGATAAAACAATAATTAATAGTTTTGCTGTTGATTATAGCGAACAAGCTTATTTTTAATTTTTTTTGTTCCTTAGAAAATTATGACATTGTCCATCTTTATTTGTTGTTGCCTGTTAGTAACAACGAATAAAGTAATTTTTGAACAACCTAAATTAAGGCTCCCATATAACGCTTATTTTGAAATTTAAATTTCCAAAAGCTTTTTATTTAATTGAATCTTTCTTTATCCAATATAGGGTTTATAATAAGTATGAAATTGAATTTAAGTTGGAATCAAGTTTAACCTTATTAGTTAACAGCTAAACACAAACCTAAGAGAATTAAAATAACAAATAAATATTAAAAACTAAAATGTTTAATTAGGGTGGTATTTTGTAACACCTCATCAAATATCTACATGATTAAGCTAAGGTGCTAATAAATGTACTCTAAATTTACACTTTAATAAATCTCTAAAATGTGTTATATATAAATGTAAGACTCAACTTCAATAAATAAGTTAATGTGAACTTAAATCAAATATAAATAAATTTAAAGGTACCTACAACCCCATAAAAGAATAAATCTCAAATGCTATACCTTATTCCTTGTCTTAAAACCCAATAATTTATGAACTATTAAAAAATTTCAATACTAAACTAAAGCTACTACGAATTCAAGAGATAAATACTACACAAAATCTCACAAGAGACGGTCTATAGGATAGACCACAAAATTGGGTCAGCCCATTTCCCTTAACTGATTTTTTTATTATAATATCAATTATATTATGTTATAATCCTAAATGTAAGGTATTATAATCTCGAATATACTATTCTATAACCCCAAATATAAGTTATTATAACCCAAATATTTTATTATAACCCCAAATATACTATGTTATATTTTGGGCTGGACTTCATGGATTCCGTCTATAGAATAGATCGTCTCCCATGAGACTTACTGTAAATACTATGATATATTACGTCACTTTAAGATATCCCCACTTATCAGTCGTCAGCTCCCGCAATTTACCTGCAATCTAAAATCAAAACGAAAAGGTGTCAACCACGGAAGGTTAAGCGAGAAGACACACCTTGCGTAAAAAAATTTTCAACTTTAATTAAAACATGCTTGCACAAACAAGGAGAAGAGAATAACACATACTTCATCTGGTTTTTAATAGTTGTTATATTTCTGTTTTCACGCTACTTAATGCTTGATTTTAATCTTTAATATCTCTAATGTCATATGATAAAAATTTCTAAAAAGTTCGTATTAAGAAAATACACATTAAGATGAATCAAATAAGATCCTACTTGACTATGTTTTACAATATACATAGAGAAATATATATATATCAAATAAGATCAATTGGTGAACAATAGTTGTTATAGGAACTGTAGCAAATAATAAAATAGGGAGGAAGTATATATAAAACAAAACCCTAGACTTTCGTGCGCACTAAATATCTAGTTGAGGGCAAGGTTGTCAAAATCGGGATTCTACGTAGGATCGAAATCAACTTGTGGGATCGGATCGTAGAATTGGATCGTAGGATCGGACGATCCTACAAATTTGCAGAATTAACAAGTTATAATATGTGTATGTTTATTGTTTTTAGAGCTGTTCATGGGTGGGCTTGGGCGGGTTGCGGACCGGGTAGCACCTAAAAATTCTACCCGCGGGCTCAAATATTCAAAAGCCCGCCCGCATTCGCGGGCATATTTTTTTGTCGCTACCCGCCCATTTTTAAAGCGGGCGGGACCCGGGGGTAGGCGGGTATTTTAATATAAAAATTTAAAACATAAATCACATTATAAAGTTAAGTTTTTATAAGAACAAAAAAAATATAATACATCATCTAAAATACTCTAAATATATGTAAAGTCTCAAAATAGTCAAATTACATGAATATTGAATATAGACGGTGGAGTCGGCTACTTGTTTGAACTTTGATAGTCAATTGTTTGAGTGCTTTGAGGGTTAAAAATATTAAAGTCTAAAAGAAGTAAACCTTAAGGCTAGTAGAAAAGTAATACACTAAAGTTGGGTATGAGTCATGTAGTAGTATAGTTTAATAATTAATAAAATTAATTATTTAATAAATAATAAATTAAACTAAGCGGGCTGGCGGGTATACCCGCGGGTAATTTTATGGTGTCGCTACCCGCCCGTTTATCTTGGCGGGCGGGTATTACCCGTCCAAACTTTAAATTTTTTTGAAAAACGTTGTCCATGCCCGCCCGTTTTTCGAGCCGGATTGGGCGGGCCTAGCGGGTAGCCCGCCCATGAACAGCTCTAATTGTTTTGCCTTAATTTTCTTAAAACACATACATTTTCTTAAGATTTTTCTTTAATTTTAAAACACATACATATCTTACTTATTTAATGTTTTTTCTCTATTCTTAATGAAATGGGAATCTGTATATAAGTTATACACAACACATAATATATTTTTAAGCACATACACACAAGGATATATTAATAAACCTTAGTAAGCAAAAAAGAACAAAGGTACTAGCAAAAAAAAAAATTTAATTAGTAGTTTTGACCGATTCTACGATCCTACTAACGATCCTAGTTGATCCTAACGATCCTGCCCACGATCCTACACGATTCTGACCGATCCCACCACCGATCCAACCGATCCTACCGATCCTATGCACGATCCTGACTGATTTCGATTTTGTGCACGATTCTAGTCGCTGGCACCGATCTGGATCGTAGGATCGTACGATCCCACGATCCAGATCGCGATTTTGATAACCATGGTTGAGGGGATACTCCACAACTCTAGGACTATGTCTCTCTCGGATGAAGCTATTCAATTTCTCAGTGGCAACTCGCATAAAAATATAGCAGAAATCCGAATGTCTCATGCTCACAATATCATATCAAATATATAGTTTTCGTGTCAAAATTCAAGTATTAATTATATTACACATAATAGAAAATTAGACTGACCAATCTTTTTTTTGAAAGAGAGGCATTATCCACTCACTTGTAACTCAGCTGTCGGGTAGCAGTCACCAACAGTTACTAAGATTAACAAAAAGCTTCTTCTACGAAGTCGTCTCCTGATCTAAACAATAATATCAGTTACTAAAAGTAACTAAATCGATATACACTATGTCATATAAGACTAGAGGTGTTCATTCGGGTGATTGGGTCGGTTTCAAACGAGTGTCATTCGGTGTGGTTGTATTTCGGATCGATTATATTTCAGATGTGTGTTACGACGGGTCAAACTCGGGTCGGGTCGCTTAGTCACACTTCAGTTGAAGATCAATTATTAGAGCTATCGGGTTAGCATCCGTTCGGTGTCAGTTTAAGTTCGTGCTGAGTTTGAATCGGTCTCGAGTTGTCATCGGTTAATAATTGGTTCGATTCTACCGAGTACAGATTGAATTTAGGTATTTTCCAAGTAGAATTCGACTACGAATTACTGAAACCAAGTGGTGAAGGGTTCCATTTAAATTCAAGTTCAAATTGAGAAGAAGATCTAAAAATAGAGACAAAAGAGAATATGTAAAGAGGATAAATAAAATCTACAACAATATAACTAAACATGCTGATGAGATGAAAAAAAACTTACCCATTTGAGAATGAAGATGGTTGACGACTCTAAGTAATTTACCCAATTGAGATGTAACTTTTGAGGAAGAAAATTAAAGGAGAGTTGAGAGTTAGAAAAGAGAGTGTGAAAGTTAGAAAATTAAGAAGATGGTTGAGCATACTGGATATTGGAAAACAAAAGGCACAAGCTAAAATTAATATTTCCAAACATAATAAAAAAAAAAAAAAGTAAACCGGATATCGGGTATCCGGATTTTAAAAAATGCGACATGCATTCGACCCAAATACCCGGTTTTAAAACCGCATACCCGATCCGGATTGTCCGGATTTAGCTAAACGAATAATTTATCTGGTTTTAAATATCGAATAGCGGGTAATTCGGATCGAGTTTCCAAACCGGATATATTTGAACATCCTTAGTTAGTACCATATAAGCTCACAATACTTAAATATTGTCCTATGATATAAAAAAATATTACTTAATCTCATTATTAAATCTTCTTTATCTCCAATAAATAAAAATAGTTTATTTCTAACGTAATTAAAATATAATTTATTTTTAATATTTCGAATTGTTACATCTTTGCTCTCTCTATTTCATTTAATTTGCATTTAAGTATTGTTTTGAATTGTCTTTCTTACTTTACATAATTTCCTCTTTTGCATTGGTTATGGTCCTATATATTCATTTAATTTTTTTTTAATCTCACTCACAAGTCACAAATTACTTACCTCACTTGATATGTCAATTACTCCTTCCTGTTTTTTTAAAGAAACCATTTTGGGGTGTTATTTTTGTTCATAAAAGGAATCTTTTTATATCATAAATTTTGGACATAAATAACCTTATTCATCTACATTATAATATTTTAATAAAGCTTATGATCCCCATATATCTTCCACTAATTTTATTATAATATTTATATAGAGATATTCCCTATGGTTCCCATTAACTTTATAAAAACAATTTTTTATTAGTTGTGGTCTTCATATTTTTCCGTTTACTTACTTTAACTATTTTCTATTGTTTATGGTTCTTTTTTTCTTTCATCAAATATTTATTATTCAATTAAATAATATATCTTTTATCTAAAATATTTAATTTTTTTAATTCTCGCGAGCATTTAATTACACGATTTTTAGAATGTGCAAATCAATTGACCCGGAGGAAGCAGCTCAAATCATATAGTCATTCCTAAATGCAAGTGAACAATATAAAAGATACTTCCCCGTCTACCATGAGATTTGTCCTTATTTCTTTTTGGTTCGAATCATTACATTTCTTCCAATTCTAATCATGACTCATATTCATTCGTTATTTACTTTTTTATTCATATATTTAACTTATCTATTCATCACATTAGCTCATTTTAATTATTAACCGTAATAATTTTTTGTTAATTTTTTTCTTTGACCACCAAAATACTAGGGCGAATTTGATAAAACATAACCAAAAATGTGAGAACTATACCAGTGATTTCCTTGAAAAAATGAGTTGATGAGGCCAGCATTTCATAAGGGCAGGGGTTAGGAAGTAGGCCAATCAAAAACAAAACTTCCACTCGAAGGATATAAAATACCTCTAATAATTTTATTGACTCGGGAGTCAATTAAAGAGTCTTCCACAGTTAAAAGTAATCAATTTTTCTAGACTTTGTTCCAAAAAGCTACATTCACTCTTCCAGGTGCTCTTTTAAAAGACCGTCTTTTGTAAAGATTATTTTTAAAATTTCAGCCCAAATCTATATTTAGAATTGAAACAATATATATTTAGAATTGGACTGGGCTTTTAAGATCCGTTTTTACGGTCTCAAGTAAGAATTTGTGTCACCCTTTTACATTTGCTTTGCACTTTCCTTTTTACATATTGTGAACAAAAGATAGCCTTAATGAAGAGGAAAGACTTTGGCCAAATCTTGGTGAAATCATTTAAAAAATCTATGTCCAAGAATTACCACATTTCTATCATCAAAGTGTTTTTTTCCAACATTAATAGTTGGTTAGTTTAGTTAGTTTATTTGACTGGTTGGTAGCATTGATATTTTTATTAATTATAAAGTTAACTATATATATAAATAAGTTGTTGATGGGATTTTGGTAAAAATTAAATTAGTTATTGGATTTGTATGTTGGCTTATAGAGAAGAAAATTGAAAAAAATGAGTCAACATCATTGTTAAAGCTATCCAGATTACCATATATTTAAATTGATCTGAAATCCGATTAGAAATCCGTGGGTCATTAACTCGAAAATTGTGATCTGTAACTCGATCAAAATTACATGACCCAAAGATATTGTTAAAAACACTAGGTCAAATCAAACTGAAATTAGCACCTGACTCGTTTACATTTTCACACCATAATTTTTTGTTGAAATTCAGTATATTTTACCTATTTATCCCAAATTTAATCCTACTACATACCTTATTTATTCTTACACTTTTGTTGGACAACAATAGTATATTACTTTAATCAAATGTTAAAAGACCTACTTTAAGCCCTTTATTGAGAATTAATCAACATGTACGTGAAATAAACAATTATCTAATCTTTTTAACAATTTATTTACTACCTCTGTTAATTGTTTTCTGCAACTTTTGCCATTTTTGTCCGCTCAAGGTTATTTGCAACTTTCCTTTTTTAGTAAAAAATAACCAATCTAATTACCTATCCCATCATTTTCTCTCTCCTTTAATCACCTATCCCATCATTTTCTCTCTCCTTCTTTTTCCTAAATTACCTATCCCTACTTCCTCTCTCTTTCTTTCTCTTACTTACCTATCCCTACTTCCATTATTTCTCTCCCCTATCTTACCTTTAATTACATTACCCCACATTCTCTAATTTTGCTTTAAGAAAAATTGCATTGGCAACCGCAATTTGTACTGCGGTTGCACAAAACAATTAACGGAGGTAGTATTTTTTAGGAAAAATTACCCAGAATAATACGACCTTTCACTGATTTTCCAAGAATAATACGAACTTTCAATTAACCACCAATAATACGAACTTTAGCATGCATTTTCCGCTGGCATACATGACCTGTTTATAACCAGTAGTACAATTCTTTTTTTGACCGTTGCTCAGCAGGTTTCATCTCGTATTATTGGTGGTTAATTGAAAGTTCGTATTACCGGTTGAAACCTGCTGAGCAACGGTCAAAAAAAGACCTGTACTACCGGTTATAAACAGGTCATGTATGCCAGCGAAAAATACATGTCAAAGTTCGTATTATTGGTGGTTAATTGAAAGTTCGTATTATTCTTGGAAAATCAGTGAAAGGTCGTATTATTCTGGGTAATTTTTCTTATTTTTTATTGTATGTATGAATAAGTTTACCCGTGCTTCTATATTTAGCTATTGAAACTAACAAATTAGAGTAATTTCATTAAAATCAACAATATACTCACATATTTCATCAATGAATAAGTTTACCCGTGATATTGATGTAAACTCAAAGTCTTTGATTAATTACTTTAAGAATATAAGTGATCGTTTTAAAGTTATAAATTTTCACTCTAAGACTATAAAAAAGTGAATATTTTAAGATTGTAAGTGATCATTATAATGTTATAAGTGAACATTTTAAGACAAAAAGTATATATTTGGTCAGCCCAATAGAGAATGTCTGACCGTGAGACTGTCGCATTTAAGAATAGTGTTAAATTTTAAGGGCCTTTTTAAAATTTTGACCTAGGGCCCAAAAATGAACAAGACGGCTCTGCTCAAAGAGTCGTTTAAGAGGATCGGAATCAAAAAAAATCTGGTTCGTGGTGGTGGGACAGCCATATTGGGAGGAATATGTTGATCCATTAGAGAAGTTGAGATATGTTAGTAATTTAAGCATAAGAGGGCATAAGAAAATGAAAACCGACACTATAACCTATGCCATACGCAGCCTATTTTAAGTAGATTACGTAGTTATATTCTTTAACTAATGTCAATTTTCATAATTTTTTAGTGTTTAATTTCAGCATTATATCTACAACAGTTTATTGCTTTTTCGTACACAATCAACACAAATGTGTTTGCTGCACTAAACACACTATGCCCTGCAGTAATTGTGACAAGCAAATGCGCTCTCTTGCATAAGTTGAGTATCAATTCCTTGCAATTCATGTTTATCTTTTGTTCTGTACTAACCATTCAACACTTAAACTTCTTGTCTTTTATTTTAATGTGCTCAATTGTACAAAAACAACCCCAATTACTGGACATGTAACATACCTTACTTGAGCTCCCAACAACACTTCATATGCTTTACCATGCCATATGTCATAGCTCATTTAATACCAACACTATTGTTGAATTATTGATCAACCTTACCCAATTACTGTTCACATAAAAACACTCACTTCATGTAGTCACCAAATGTTCCTTAATGATCTAATTAATCTTTGTTTTCCCAATTTGGGTTCGCACTTTTTTTTTTACACTACAAGTTCGCAACAACTACTACTTACGTATCTTCAATCATTGCCAGTTACATCACATTTCAATATTTCTAATTCACAAAATTTTTTCCCGTTAATTTTCTGTAATAGTATATAAACTAACATTGTGATTTGATCTCACAACTTGGGGAACCGCGTGAGCACTCAACCCCACACTAGTTAGATAAAACATAACCAAAAATGTGATAACTATACTAGTGATTTCCTTGAAAAAAATGAGTTGATGAGCTGGCATTTCTTAAGGGCAAGGGTTAGAAAATTGGCCAATCAAAAACAAAACTTCTACTAGAAGGATATAAAATAATACTTTTTCTGCTAATTTAGTTGACTCGGGATTCAATTAAAGAGTCTTCCACATTTAAAAGTAATCAATTTTTATGGACTTTGTTCCAAAAAGTTACCTTCACCCTTTTACATTTGCTTTGCACTTTCCTTTTTACATATTGTGAATTAAAGATAGCCTTAATGAAGAGGAAACACTTTTTTGGCCAAATCTTGGTGAAATCATTTAAAAAAATCTATGTCCAAGAATTATCACATTTCTATCATCAAAGTGTTTTTTCCAACATTAATCGTTAGTTAGTTAGTTTAGTTAGCTAATTTGACTGGTTGATAGCATTTATATTTTATGTGTTATAAATTTAGCTATATATATAAATAAGTTGTCGATAGGATTTCGGTAAAAATTGAATTAGTTATTGGATTTGTATGTTGGCTTATTGAGAAAAAATTGAAAAAAATGAGTCAACATCATTGTTAAAGCTATTGAGAGTACCTATTTTTAAATTGATTTGAAATCCGATTAGAAATTCGTGGGTCATTAACTCGAAAATTGTGGTTTGTAACCCGATCAAAATTACATGACCCAAAGATATTGTTAAAAATACTAGGTCAAATCAAACCGAAATTAGCACCCAACTCGTTTACAGTTTCACATCATCATTTTTGATTCCACATTACATCATCATTTTTAATTGGAATTCACTATATTTTATCCTATTTAGCTCAGCTCTACATACCTTATTTAATCTTACACTTTTGTTGACAACAATATTGTTTTACTTTAATCAAATGTTAAAAGACCTACTTTAAACCCTTTATCGAGTATTGATCAACATGTACGTAAGATAAACAATTATCTAATCTTTTTAACAATTGATTTGGTTTTTTTTATTGTATTTATGAATAAGTTTACCAGTGCTTCTATATTTAGCTATTGAAACTAAAAAATTAGAGTAATTTCATTAAAATCAGTAATATACTCACATACTTCATCAGTGATATTTCATAAACTGATAAACCACATGAATAATTTGAGATATAATACTTCATACAATACCCATCAATTCAAAAATAAACCAAAGCTAAAGTTTCTATTTAAAAAATTAAATTGAACCTCTTAATTGTCTTTCATATAACTCATATTCGACTAATGATTTCATATAAGTAAAAAATATTTTGCAATTGAAATCATCATTTTCATAATTCTGTTACATATTTTTAGTTTTAACAATGGAAATTTGAATAATTTTAGTACATTTTTTATTATTCTAACAATTCAAACAAGAATAAATATTATTGGCCAACATGTGAATGCTACACATATAGAAATTTGACTGTCGAAAAAATCATTTGGGTTTCAAAATATTTAATCGATCATTTTCAGGTCACAACCTAAAAATTAGCTCCTAACTAGAAAATGAGTCGAAAATACCTTGGCCAAAACCAATACTAAGTAATAAAACATGGTTTCACCAAAACCAAACAAAGTTCGGGCTTGTTTGGCAAAATAACTTATGATGTAATTTTAGCCTATTTAAGTATAAATAGATGGTTGCGTGATAAAACTGTATAATAATTTCAATATTATTTGTTAAATTAGATGATTGAAACAACTTATTATTATAAATTAATATTTTTAAATAAATTATTCTTAATAGTGTGTTCAAAATTAACTGATTAAATAAATTAACTATTCACAAATTCTTGTGAGAGACAGTCGTTTTAAGATATCTTTAATTGGGTCAGTCCATTATATATTTTATAAATATGTAAATAGACATTAAAAATAATGTAAGTAAACATTTAAGAATTTGAAAGTATGTATTAAAGATAGTGTAAATAGACATTAAAATACGGTAAATATACATAATCTTTAATGAGTGGGGCCTGAGATATGTCTCTGAACAGGACGGTCCCTTTTCTTAACTATTTCATTCAGCTAGAATTGTTCAAAACAGACCCGATACACCCGACTTTATAACTGAACCCGAATTGACTCGACTTAAAAATGGATCTACAATTATGTAAAAACCAATGTGAACACAAAACCCGATTTTAAACTGAACCGAAACACCTGACCCGAAATCAATCCGATGACCCGAATGAACACCTCTACATCCAGGCATCCAGCTATCATGTTTGCCCCAAATCATTTGTATGGAGTATGGACTTATAGTTGACACCCCGGTGACTTATAGTCATCCACCAAGACTTACTCAGCAAGGAACCTCTTTTTTGAGCTTTCTACTCAATTTCCCCTTGTTTTGTTCCTTTTTCTTCTCACTTTATTTCTACTTTCCTTTTTTCACACACTGTAAAACTTTGTACACTCCTCTTATTTATTTCCATTTCTTTCTTCTCATTTCTCATTCATTTTTCTACTTTCAACCATTATTTCCTAAGAAAAAAAAAGCAAAATGGGTGATATCAGTACACTAGCACTGATCAACTGTGATCCTCATCAACAACCTCTACAAACCATTCACCCACCATTAATCTCCTCCTACAACCATGAAATACGCCCACTCCTCGACGCCATTGACAAACTCCGTCACCTTAACGTCATGAATGAAGGCATACAGCTTCCCACCATTGTTGTAGTAGGCGATCAATCCTCTGGTAAATCAAGTGTACTTGAATCTCTTGCTGGTATTAACCTTCCCAGAGGTCAAGGGATTTGCACTCGCGTACCCTTAATCATGCGCCTTCAAAACCATCCTACTCCTTCTCCCACTCCCATCCTTTCTCTTCAATATCTCGACACAACATTAGAAACGGATGAAACCCATGTAGCACAATCCATTGAATCTGCTACTTTGGAGATTGCCGGGTCGGGTAAGGGAATTTCTCATACCCCATTAACCCTAATAGTGAAAAAACAGGGAGTGCCCGATCTTACCATGGTTGATCTTCCTGGTATTACCCGGGTGCCCGTTCATGGGCAGCCGGATAATATATATGAACAAATACATGATATCATTATGGAGTATATTACTCCAAAAGAGAGTATTATTCTGAATGTGCTCTCTGCTACTGTTGATTTTTCTACTTGTGAGTCGATTCGGATGTCTCAGAAGGTGGATAAAACTGGGGAGAGGACTTTGGCTGTTGTTACTAAAGCTGATAAGGCTCCTGAAGGGCTTTTGGAGAAGGTTACAGCTGATGATGTGAGGATTGGGTTGGGTTATGTTTGTGTTAGGAATAGGATTGGGGATGAAACTTATGCAGAAGCAAGAGCACAAGAATCTGATTTATTTGCATCAAATCCTTTACTTTCTAAGATTGATAAGTCCATTGTTGGGGTTTCTGTTCTTGCAGAGAAACTTACAAGGATTCAGGCTGGTAGTATTGCTAGATGTTTACCTGGGATTGTTAATCAGATAAATGATAAGCTAAGTTCTAATATGTCTGAGCTGAATAAACTCCCTAATCCTGTTTCTTCCTCTGCTGAAGCAATGACAGGTTTTATGACCATTTTAGGGTGTTGTAAAGAGTCTCTTAAGAAGATCTTAGTCAGGGGAGAGTATGATGAATTCCCGGGTGATGATGAAATGCATGGCACTGCTCGTTTGACTGAGTTTCTCGATGAATTCTCGAGTGTTCTTATGAGTAAAGATAAGCCTAAGGATGAGGGTAAAGTCGAGGATTTCTTAATGGAAGAAATTCGGATTCTTGAAGAAGCGAAAGGGATTCGCCTTCCGAATTTTGTCCCTAGAGCAGCTTTTTTGAATATATTGCATAATAAGATCGATGAGATATCTGCAATGCCAGAGGAGTTTGGGTGCAGGGTTTGGGATTATGTTGAGAAAATTGTTCTGATTGTCGTACGACAACATTGTGAGAGCTACCCGCAGCTGGAACTGTCGACTCGAAGGGCTGCTCAGAATCTGATCTCCAAAATGAAAGATCAAACAATGAAGAGAGTTAAAGAGATGATTGAAATGGAGAAAATTGCTGATTATACATGTAACCCTGAGTATATGCTTGTATGGAACAAACTAATGGGTTATCAAACCGAGTTCACTGAAACCGTGGGTAATCAGTATAAAAGCTCTATGGATATTGAAGGTATAGGAAGAGTCTCAGTGGAGCATCTAAGGAAGTTTAGCGAGATTTTACAACCCGCATTCGATATGAAAATGAGAATAACTTCTTATTGGAAGATCGTATTACGAAGACTAGTCGATTTCATGGCTCTTCATTTGCTTAGGAGCATTCATAATCTGGTAGATAAGGATCTTGAAAATGCGATAATTAGTGAGCGGATGGGTGGTGGCATTGAAAGGTTGCTCGAGGAGTCGCCGACTGTGGCTAGGAAAAGAGAGAGGCTAACTAAGAGTGTGGAGCTGCTTAAGGAGTCCAAGGATGTGGTTGCTGCTATAATGGACAGGATTGCTTTAGCAGCTAATGTGTCATATAATGAAATTCCAATATCTTAAACTACATCATGTTATGTTATTAGTATTAGTTGATCCCAAATTCCCACTATAAACTACTAGTTTGCTTAAGGGTCTTTTGTCTTGTCTTTACTTTTGTGCTCATGTAATTTCTAAGGTTACCATTTAGGTAACTCTTGATAGATCTTGTGGTTATGTATGTGAGTTATGAAGCTTTTATGAGTTGTATTGAAATCATTCCTAATAGTATTTAAGTATCTATGTATGATCTGCTTTAGAGCCAAATGCGGTTTCAGTTGCAGTGACGAGTCCTAGGGGTGTTCAATGGCCAGATACAGGCTAGGCCAGGCTTAAGCAAATATTGGTCGGGTTGGATAATGGCCCTAACTTAATATGGACTTTCCATTGGTCGGGCTTTGAAAGCATGGCCCAACCCAGACGTTTTTATTACTAAAAAGTATTATCCATTTATAATAATTAAATTGTAGAAACGTTAATAATAATCATCCTTATTTTCATTTATACTAATTAAAGTATCCATTAATTATGCTATTTATAAAGGCCCATTTCCAATTCTTACTAAGCACTTTAGTTCGCTTTATTTTAATAACACAAAAATTTGGGTAAGACCGTCTCACTTGTGAGACGTGTTTTATTGGGCCGGCCCACTTGTATATATTTTGTTACCAATTTTTCAAATTAAAATGTCAATTTTAAGAGTTAAAAGACCAATTTGAAGACTTAAAAGAATAATTTCAACTTTTCAAGGATTTAAATTTGACATTAATCATGAAATCTGACAATTTCAAGACTTGAAAGTTCAATTTCAATATTTAAAAGGAAAAATTACCTAGAATAATCCAAACTTTCGATGATTTTCCTACAATAATCCCAACTATCGATTAACCATGAATAATCCCATTTATTGGGTTATTTTCCTTGTAGTGTTGTTCGGTGATCTGAAACCGGTTATCAAAATATAAAATCATTTTCTTTTTTTTTATTAAACCTTAATAAAGTAAAATTTCAAACTCCTCTCCTCATTGAAGACAATTATATTTTCTTCCATTAAAGACAACAAACAGTAGTCCACCATTGATGTTAAAGATAGAAGCTTGCGACCCGACTCAATTTCCAGAGATCTGTGAGCAGTATTTATCAATGAGCAAATTTTCAAGCTCATGTCCATTGAATACAATTATACTTTCTTTTTGAAGCTTGCAGCCCAGTTTTTAAGAGGACCAAAAATTTTTTAATAATTATTCACCATTAATGAGCAAATTTTCTTAAATTCTTTCTCTGATTTCTTTTCCATTTTATTTTACTTAGGTTCCAAAGTCCAACACCATATCCCAAAAATTCTTGAACTTCTATTCTCCATTAATGAGCCAACTTGTATTCTCCAAATTTAAGGTTTCAGAAATAGCAATTTAATCTTGTTTAATCTTGGTATTTGGTTTTACAATTAAATTGTTGTATCATTCTTCATTTTCTACCTTTTACTACCCCATTTGTATTCTTCCTTTGTTTCTCTCTTTATCTCTCTTTTTTTCTTGGCTTTCTATTCTTATCAAGAAAAACATAGAAAAACATAATATAAGAAATTATTAACACTTTTAATTAACAATCTACATAATTTTTTTTACCTAATTTTTTGGTTCAATTAGTAATAGTTTTGATCTTTTTGATTCTTAATTAACTTGTAGCTGTGTCTTTTTTAAGTTCTAATTTAACTTATTTAGGCTGAATTTTTAATAGATTTTACTGTTTTAGTAATCACAACTTATTAATCAAGAGAATTTTGAAATTTTGGTTGAAAATAATGTTGCTCTGATTTTGATTTTTCACCCAAATAGAGGATAAAGCTTGTTTTTTGGTTGATGTTAATGGATGACTAGAATTTAGTTTAGGGAAGAAGAAGAAGGTGTTTCAAAAGTCATAAGATTACCTTCAACAACCGGTTAAAAAAGTCCAAACAACACTACAAGTTAAATGACCCAATAAATGGGATTATTCATGGTTAATCGATAGTTGGGATTATTGTAGGAAAATCATTGAAAGTTTGGATTATTCTAGGTAATTTTTCCTATTTAAAAAACCAATTTTAAAACTTAAAAGAACAATGGCTAGACTTAAAATTCTCATTTCAACTTTAAAGTAGAATGACTCAAACATTAATGCTCGTGTTAAAACTTTGAAATTGACCTTTAAAGTCTTAAAATTGATTTTTTAAGTCTTGAAATTGTCATTTTAAGTCTTAAAATTAGTATGTTAGAATATTCTACAAAAACTTTTTGGACCTAAATTGGTTGCACGGATGAGGCGATTTCACAGGAGAGTTTCTATTTTAATAATAGTAGAGTCTGTTTTAGGCCCGATTCATTTCCAACCCGACCCTTACAAAACCCTTCTAAAAGTGACCCATATAAGTGCTCAAAATGGGGAATCGCCCGTAGAACACCCTTGACGACTCAATAATGGAGGTGACGCAGATATTGTACTTACCAAATATTGGCCTAGACCATGAGAGCGCTATTACAATAGTAGTGATTATACAACTCAAATGATATGAATACAATGCATTTCACACTCTTTTTTGATTATAGGATAACAAACTGGATGATGAACATCATAAAGACAGCTTCATTACAAGAAATCTGAACTCAGAACAAGTAAAATTCCAAAGCATAGACAAATTGTGGACATAATGCATCCTTTATTTGTGTATTAGACTTGTTAAATCATTCATAGACCCTGCACGAAAGATCGGGGGAAGTACTCTCAGAAGACATTCATCATAAACAGCCAATCAAATTGGGCTATATACTTCAAGTTAAGGTCTTACCAGTACTCGTTTCTTGAAGATCGAAGTGAGTACATCAATATTCCATTTGGTTTGTGTATACGCATCAATTTTGTTCACTTCCTGTACAATAAGCACCAAACAACAATATGAGTCTTACGGCATTCCATTACTCTATTGCCTGCCTAGACGGTGTTTGGGATATCAAGTATACGCAACATTGAACACACTTGCGATAAGAATTAAGAAAGATGATTTCCGATTGACCATTGAAAGCAATCATTATATACCGTTTTAGATCTTTGGTCTAATCGAGAATGGACATGATCAGTAACAGAACTAAAGATGTAAATTCAACTTTCAAGCTCGGTTGGAGCAGGATTTGATTGCAATATAGTAAGAAGAAGTACCTGAATCCAGGTAGCTAAGTTGGGCCTCCCAGATGTAAGATCATAGTTCTTTATCTCTAGCAACAGTGGCTGGAGTCTCTCTACAAATGGAGCATAAGCAATGTCCACCTGAATTTAAAAAAATTCAGATAAAGACATTTCAGCTAGTCTGAGTCCATATTAATAGTCAATTTCTCTAACTGATCGCTTTAAGATTATAAGTGATTACTCTAAGACTATAAAAAGTGATCACTTTAAAAGTGTAAGTCATCACTTTAAGGTTATAAGTGATCACTTGAAGGCAGTAAGTGTATATTAGGTCAATCCAATAAAAATGTCTCATTGTGTGAGAATTTGTGAAAGCATCTAGGTAAGGGAGTTGAAAATTGCGAGGTTTTCACTTTTCAGAGTATCGTTAAAAGTTGTGTACTTATCTTACGTTGAAAGTGAGTATGGACTTAAATGTAAGGTTAAAATAATATGTATGCCAACTACTCCATACGCCCTTCTTTTTCTCTAATATTTTAGGGTAGACCGTGGCTGATCACTTGCCCACACTAACACTATGTTTGGATACAGATTAGGAGAGAAAAAAAAGGAAAGGGATAAGGAGATTCAGTGCATCTTGTTTTTCTAGAAGGGAAGAGAAGGGAAAAGAAAGGAAAACAAATGTTCCGTCTAAATCTCTCCACCTTACAAGAGAATGTATTCTTAACAGAATTTATTCGTGTTTTCCCACCAAATCTCGCTCCTTCAAATCTCTTCCCTCCCTTTTTGTTATCCAAACAAGTTATTCTCTATCCTTCCTAATCCCTCTCTTTCCTTTCCCTCCATTTCTTTCTGTCCCAACATAGTGTAAGCTCCACCCCTGAAACTTACATGCTCAAATATCAACCAACAAGGAAGCATTTTTACTCGGAGTACTTACCGCACTAAATTCACCAAGGAAGAAAGGTCCACCATCAAATTTAGAAAGAGCCTCTTCGATTTTGTCCAAGGCAGCAACTATCAAGAAAAACCAAACAAATCAAAACATTTCATATACATGAATCAAGCAAGGTATCACGCCCAATTCAACAACGGATTAAGAAAAAAAGCAAGTGATGTCAATTTAGGTAAAACACGCCTACTGGGTTTGATCTCTTGTCACTGATGTGGAAGCCAATATACTAACAAAATCATCTGGGGCATTTTTACATGTAATATTTGATTTTATTTTGGATTCAACTGATGTTCACTAACCACTAACAATCTAACTTCACACTAGATGGTCTAGATCTACCACTAGCCCAGCCCATTGCTATATCGGTACTATATCGTCAAAGTTTATGAGCTTACTGCGACCAAAATATAGGCCGCGACAATTGCCCACTAGCCCCACAAAGCATAGATAATTGATGTGTTGAAACCATACCCATATCAGCTTCAGGACCCCCTTTGATATAAGAGATAGTAGCTCCACCAAAAGTAACAGCATAGGCCATCATCTCTTCAGAAAATTCATTCTTAGCAGGATCCTGCATGTTTTTAAACATGACTTGAAAGAGTTAAGGTCTGATCCAATATCAAGATTTGGCAATTTAGGATATTGAAAGAGGCCTACTTACATCTGAGAGAAGTTTTGGTCCATCAAAGTGGGTATCTAGATACTTGAGCAAATCAAGGCTTTCTGCAATAATTTGATTGTTGTGCTCCAGCGCAGGCACCTACGTCGTGTCCGACCAAGATGATAGACGATCAGAATGAATTGAGAAAAATAATTTATATATGTGAACTGATTAGTCTATTTCAAACTTTTGGGATTTAGACGTTGACGTTATTGTTCTTTTGTATAATCTACCACAAAAATAATAAATACTACAATAAGTACTGTTGATTAGTTTCCATTGTTCTTAATCACATTCTAGCATTTTGTACAATCCTTGATCTATACATGGAACGTTTTTAGTTAAAACAAAGAAATAGTTGTGTTAAAAGTTGAATGCTGACAATTGACAATAGTGGTTCAGCCTATATGAATCTGGTTACATAAAAAAAAAATAACAGTCGAATTGGTTCAACGCGATTTGAGGATGAATGTACAGTGAACCTTATAATAGTAAGATTTTTTTTCCCTCAAAAAATAACTTACCTTGGCAGGTGGGTAAACATCCTTGTACCAAGTTGGCTTATCAATCAAATCAATGGGTATTAATTCTATTTTTTCTTGCAACCCCTGCAAAATTACAACACAAACGAATACTTCCTATAAGAAAAAAAAAAATAAAGATCCAAAACAAGGTGCAAAACAATTAAAATGCACTTGGATATAATGTAGTAGATTTTACAAAAGAACATTGTTTAGCTAAATTATATACTAGGAGTAGTATTAACTTAAAAATCATTTTCTTTCGTTTATATTAATGTTTCATTTTATTGTAAATATCTAAATTATGTTTGTTATTATCCTCTCCGGGCCCATAAAATTTAACTTGTCCTCTTCAAAGCTTTCACATTGAAAAAACTAAAATGTTGCGAGCTCAATCGATGAAACAGAGAGAGCATGTAATAGCAATTACTTCCTATGTTCCAAAATACTTACAACAAACACATTTTTATGCAATTTAATGTGTTTGTCGGATTGTCAATGTTATGGGGTCAAAGGCCTCCAATTAAACGGTCAAATCAACAGGCCCAGTTTTCATAACAGCCGGTATAGGCGCCAAAGGTCCCAACTCAATGGTGGAATTACCATAACACCCCTTGAACAACCATCTTATGGTATGTTTGGGATTAAGAATTTCATTCAAAAATATGAATTTGACTCAAAATTAGTGTTTGACAAATACTAGAATTTTAAATTTAGATTTGAGTCAAATCCACAATTGTTATCAAAATAGTTTAAAGATGAGGATTTGAGAATGACATCCCAAACCTTGTCATTCTCAAATTCTACATTCATAATTTCAAAATTGAAATCATTAATTTGAAATGAAATGCTAGTTCCTAAACACAACCTTAGGTCATTTATTACCCTATAAATACCCTTATTTATTAGGAGTATCATTTAAGGTAGGCTTTCTCTAAAAAGATTCTCTCAAGTCTCAACTACTCACATTTGTTTCTTGTTTCAATTTTCAAATATCCGACCCCTGGCGTCAAAGTGCTTTCCGGAAAACAACCCCCGATAAGTGACTCTTTATTCGTTTTGCAGGTTAGTGGCAGAACCCAATTCAAATATCGGACTCTCAACAGAAGAATCCTTTTTACAAACAGCTATTTCCCTCTTAAATCAAGTTGACCAATTTCTTTGCAAAAACAGTGTATATATATGTAGAGTTATACATAAATATTATAATGCGAACCCTAGAATGTTTGATATCAAATTATATTGATGAAAAAGTTTATAAGCCAATATAGTGGAAGTAAAAATACGGATGTAGCTAGTAATTTCAAAAAAAAAAATGGTAGTAATAGTAATGAGGATAAAAGAGGAACCTTGTAATTTAAGCCAATCCATACACGCTGGGCAAAAGGGCATGTATAGGCAGTGTACAACCTGTATACAGAAACCAAAAAACAGTCATATGTTATCATGTCAGGATTTCAAAATGCGGAGAATGCAGAAAGCTGCTTTAATTAGTGATGGTTATATGGCTCAATCGAAACCTAATCGGTCAGGATTCAGGAATCGCCCCGACCTAGAACCATCGAGAATCGGTTCCGACCGTGAGAAATGAGTGGTTCCATTATTCAATCTGACGGAAACGGCAAAGCACTGACAATAACTGAATCGGAAACCGTAGAGTTGGGTGAACCAAATCGTGTTTTACCCTTGAAGAGGAGCATCCAACAATGAAATTATACTTCCTCCTCTTTCTTTTTAGTTACACCATTTCTATTTTATACACTATTTATTATTTAATAGCGTTTTATATAGTGTTTGGCTATCAAACGGAAAAAAAAAACGTACTCAGTCGAGATCTTGTTTTATTCGTCTCATCGGATACTTTAATAATATCAATTTTTAATAATTTTTAGTTGAGTGTAATTTTAGATATAAGCTATCCGACAAACGCATTGGACTGCATAAAAAGGTGTTTGAGTGCAAGTAAAATAACGAAGGAAGTATGAGTTATGACTTAGCTAAAATGTTTAAATCTTTTAATGGTAGGATAAGCTTAACAATTGACACTTGGTCATCCACTCCACTTGATGAACCTTATATATGTGCGACAACACATTGGATAAACAAAAATTGGTTTATTCAAATCGGAAGTACTCCCTCATATTCACCTTAAGTGTCTCATTTTCTTATTGGGTCAAGTCACCCTAAATGTCTCATTTTTATTTTGGGTATGTTCACTTTACCAATTTATCCCTATTAAACATAACTTTTTTACACCTACTAACCCCACTTTACACCTATAAAAATTCAAAAACTCTACATTTTTCTCTTACACATGTGGTTCCATTTGACCACCTAAAAAATGGTGAAAAGTCAAATGAGATACTTAAGGAGAAAGTACTAATTTTGAATGGATGCCGGAATCACATAAAGACCATAACAATAAATCAATATTAATGGAAATATGAAAAGAATGAAAGTATAAACATGATATTAGTTGGAGTAATTATTATTTTTCTCAAAAATATCTTGGTTTACTTCTCATTAATTTTTCTCCTTGATTCCTTCGTTAAAATGAGTACGTAACAAATTGAATTATTTAATTAAAAGATAGAATAGAGCACAAAAAACTTTACGGAAACTGTCAAACAAGTGTAAATTAAGTTTTTGAAATATTATATAATTTGAAATAAAATAGAATGTTGACTTTGATTTCAAGAAATAGAATATAATATTATAAGTAAAAAAAATTTTTTTATTTCTAAGACTGACATAATCAAATTATCATTAGGACATAAGGCCTTTTCCCATTGCCAATAGTACTGGTTAAAACACTATTAAATTTCATTTTTTATTGCTCTTAATTTTGACATCTTATTATTAAATGATCATCCGTATTCAACTCATAATAAAAAAACTCAAGCCATTACACAATTTACCTTTTTCTTCTGCTTTTTACTACTTTTTTTAAATATTAAAATATGAGTGGCTATGGAATAAATTAGGAATTTTAGTATAATTATTTGTTATATTATTAATATTTGAGTGATTTATAATTTAAAATTTAAAATTAGAATTATCAAAATTTTTGTAAATAGAGGGGCTCACTTATAAGTTGTTCCGAAAAATAACATGAGATGATTATTGTTAAAAGGACCAAACCATGGTTTTAATTCACCTAATAAATTAATTTTTACAACTAAATTAAAAAGCTAATTATATGATTAATTTTAACAGCTTATTTAAAAAGCCAATCTATAATAAAAAAATATTATTAATTAGGAAAAGAATTAAAGAGAAGAACCTAGGTTTTCCTTGGGAAAGGGGAGGCTTCTCTGATGTAGAATCCAAAGTAGGAGGAAGAATGTCTCTAAAAACATCACAACAAATCATGATCAAAATCCACAAACATTATAAATTTATAATCATTATAATTCAATGCAAATATTTATTTCAAATTAAAATAAAAACTAAAAAAATTGCAAAAAAAATTACAATACATGAAAAGTTATTCTTACATTTTAGCCATGGTATTTAGAAGCTTAACGTTTTTGGGTTTTTTGTTTGTTAGATGGAATAAGAAAAAAGAGTGAATTTATAGGCAAATTTAGTGTCAAACTAAGTAGCTATGCAATGATGTAAACATTACCTACACATTTTGAATAGTCAATATTCTTGATTATGACTTTGAACTATGAAAGACCAACTATTTATTTATTCTTTACACCTTTGAATTTCGTTACATTGATGTGTTTAATCTCTAATTTTTTTCAGTTTGATTGTTGTAAACTTTTTTTGATTATAGAATACTGAAATTATACCCGTACAATGGATGATGTAGGTTTACTTTTGCAAAATTCAACAGTCTTCATATAGATTCTTTCACCATTGCATGATAATTATTAATTAAGCATGAGCAAATTTACATTAAGTGTAATCATAATACATAATCTATCTATCTATCTATAAAAATCACTAATGAAGAAACAAGATTGACACGTGTCAGACTCTCAATGAAAATTTTCCCGCCCATTTTATGTTGACATGATAAGTGAATTTGCAGTATAAATCATTTCCTAACATAGTCAATTAGCGTGCAGAAAGAGATTCAGTTTGGTGAGCAGTATTATTTTTAAATTATTTAACTTGGTAAAAGAGAATAAATATAGCAATATGAAATGTGACTAAATTTGTAAATCAGTATTATTTTTCAATATTATTTTCGAAATAAAAGAGAATAGTATCTTAATATAGAAAATTATTTTTTAAGATTGTTTACCAGCTGTAGAATAATTATATCTTCATAATAATACTGGCATGCGAATACATGTAATTGCAACTTATCTACTTCATATTCCTATTTTCATTAAAAAAATAGTTTTATTATTAAATGGGTAATATCACCTATAAATAATTATTTATAAAATAAAATTGTATGAATGGTAATATTTTTTCAAGATTTTTTAAATATTTTTGACTTTATTTAAAAACAATTCCAAAAAATATTAAGCTTTTATCATAAAAAAAATAATCTATTTGAATTTATTAAAAAATTAAATTAAATTTATTCATGAAAATACAAATAAAAAAAAGTAAATATAAGATCTCACTTGACTTTATTTTAGCTAAATAAGGTCAAAGTGTGACCTTTTACTATGTTTCCCTAAATTCATGTAATCATATTATTGCTAGCTGCCAAATCTCTATTACTATTTGCTTAAAAAATATAGTTTTATTTAATAAATGGGTAAAAATCTAAATAACTTTCTTTAAAAATTATACGAATTGTAATATTTTTCAAAATTTTTAAAATGACACTAAATTTGTAATATTTTTGACCATTTTTAAAAAAATTTAAAAATCATACAATTATTCAAAAAAATTAAGCTTCATTAAGATAAATTTATATTAATTTATTAAAAAATTTAATTTGAATTTATTCATAAAAATATAGTTATAAAAAAATAAATGTAAGATCTCACTTAATTATATTTTACCTAAAAGTGGTCAAAGAGTGATCAATTAGTCGTTGAACAAATAATCGACAAAGATAAAGTGACATAGTTTGAAAACTGGGATATATATATATATATATGTATATATATATATATATATATATATATATATATATATATATATATATATATATATATGTATATATATATATATATATATATATATATATATATATATATATATGTACACTATTTAAAATACTAACAAATAACCTTTTTTATAATCTTATAAATAAATAATCTTTAAAACAAATATTATACAAGTATAAAATTAACCTAAATTTTTTTTTAAAATCTCCGTGCATGGCACGGGAATCTATCTAGTACATAATACAAGTAATACTTAATTAAAGTGCTAATGCTATTATCATGCATAGTGATGTATAGTTGAATAATAGTATGATTGGATATTACCTCTTAAACTAGATAGATTCCCGTGTAAAACACGGACGTAATAAATATTTATTCATGTGAATATATTATATTAATTTATAAATTTATTTATTTACAAAATAAACTTAATTATCAAATCTTGTATAATATAATTGACAAAGCAAATAATTAAATAATTTATCATACAATTATATTAAAAGATATATGCAAAAAAATAGACAAAAAAATTACCATCAATCAATAATTTTTAGCAATTTGATTATCGTTAAGATATAATACATCGATGAAATCACTCAAAAAAGTTAATATTATCTTTTAACTTAATTTGTAGATTATTATCATGTATGATTGTAAAATATTTTTAATAGAATAATAAAATATATAAATTGAATATAAAATATAATATAAATATTGAGCTTAAGACTTACTATTGTGTATTTAAAAATAAAAATTAATTTTTTTTTTATTTTTGTCTTTTTATTATTGGGTCATTTCTTAATGATATAAACTTTGATTTTATCTAAGATTTGGGGTAAAAAATTATAGGTTTAATAAGGAAATATAATTATACTCAATCAAAACTATTTCTATTTTTTAATGAATTCATTATTTCTTTTAAATATCAAGATGTCAACAATAAAATATAGGCGAAAAAGATTCTAATGAGGATATGACACGTGTCCCAAGTTGTTTATTCATTAGTATATTTTATTATTATTTCTTTAAATATCAAATCAATTATCAAAAGCTTTTATGTCAACAATAAAATAAAAACGGAAAAATAGATTGGATGCTATAATTATATCTTGAAAAGGAATACGTAAATTAATGAACATATGTTTTTAATGAACATTATAAAAGTAGTATAAATTGAAGAATCTACAATCATACCAATTACCATATATGATGACTGTTTTGGTGTGATTTTTATAAGTTAAAATTAGATTACATGAGTTAGTTTCAATGTATCTTACTTTAACAATAAAATTATATTAGTATGAATATGAATTTGTAGAGTTTATGTCAATATCAAGTATTCTATCCCAGCTAAAACCACTTTAAATAAAATTTTTCATATACAATTTAGATTGCATTAGGGAAGATGAAGAGTGACACTTGACAAAGCGCTTTTAAAATGCATGGTATAATGACACTTGGCACAAATATTTTTGAATTAGTAGATGTATGAATGAATGAATGAATGATGAGGAAAGGGAATAAGTTAGGTAAAATTAAATCTAATTTAATGTGAAAGAGTAATATTTTCTCCATCTAAAAAAACACACTTTATTAAATGTCTATTCTACAATCTTTAAAATATTACTTGGACAACAAAGAGTGCGTTGTTAGTGAAGTGGAGAGATGTATGGGTTATTGAAGAGTCGGTAATAGCTAAGAATAAATATGACGAATTACTAATCTCTCCGCTTAAATTGCATCAAAGTGAAATGAGGTTATTTTAAAAAAATTAGTAATAAATGAAGAGTGAGAAAGAATTGTGTGAATGAAATCAAAAGAGAGTTAAAATGTATGGATAATATTAAAAGAAAGTAGTAGGTCATTGTCCAAATATAAAAATGATGCAAAATTAAGTGGGACGAATTAAAATGGAAAATGATGCAAATTCAATGGGATAGAAGGTGTAATATATTATATATTATGGAGATAAAATATATACAACTATCTTATGTGATAATAATGTTATACTAGAAATTATCTTTAATCTATGTATTTTTACGTTTATTATTAATTATAATCGAGTCATATAAGGTCATATATATATGTGAACTAATTGGATAAAAGCACATATAAAACATTAGATGCTCCTCGGATTCGTGATGGTAATACACTCATATTTTACAAATATTTTCTTATCATCATCATAAACAGTGTATCTCGCTTATGAAAAATTATAGTCAGCGTTTGGGGAGGGAACAAAAACAACAGCTCATAACCCATAGAGGAGAGTGCGGTTAAAGAGTTTCTCGGCTCTAAAAAGGTCTTTAAAGGAAGAGAACTTGCAACATACAAATATTTTCTTCTCATAATTCAATACGTGGTCGGGTGATCGGGTGTCTCCTCTAGACTTATAAATAAAGTCAAGGCAATTCGCAGTCTCGCGACATTGTCAATACCTGGTCAGGTGTACCAAATAATCCAATCGGGTATCACATGTCGTGCCTAATTAACGATTAAATGAAAACTAAATGCTACGATATCTAGTATGGTATTTGTAGAAAATCATAATGCGGAAATAAAGGTTGATTTCGGTTTTGAATACTTGATTTGTATTAAATAATAATGAGAGGTACTACCTCTATTTATACATGGGATTAAGACTAAAAATAAGAAAACAAAATATTACAACTATCATAACTTCCTAAACACTTAAAATATTATTCTAGAATAAAATCAAAATATTCAGCATATAGTTTCCTAAATATATTCTTTCCTACACTCCCCTTCAAGTTTGGTCTTGGGATCACTGAGACTGAACTTGCCAATAATATTCTTCAATGCTTTTGAGCCAATTGCCTTGATCAAAAAATCCGTTAGTTGATCTTTTGATTTTACAAAAGAAATTTTGATTATCTCTTCAGCAATTTTTTCATAATTAACTTTCAATTTTTTGAATTTGATAAAAGGTCAAGAAATAAATTGGGTTGTTTTATTTTGTTATTTGGGTCAAAGATTGGAATTTTTGGATGTGGTCTAATTGAGTTTTGGGTTTAGGTTTTATGGGTGGAGTAAGATTTTTCTTTTTTTCTTTGTTTTGTAAGAAGGGATTTTTGTAAGGTAAATGGATAGGGAATTTTGGTGATTTTTGTGGGTCATGGAGAAGGACAAGTTTGATTGATGGGTTTGAGTGGATTTTGTTCTTGTTTGTTTGTCCTTCTTCTTTTGACATTTGATTTTTCGTCTTTTTCTTTACTCTCCCTCTCGCTCGCCATTAACTTGCATACTTAATTCTTCTACGTTACTCCTCCTCGTGACCTCGCGCTCGATGGTGTCGTTCTCGGGAGGTAGCGAAATTGGCCCGTATAGAGTATGAATCCAAGTCCATAATTCATAGGGCAGTGGCAGTGAAGGAAATAATGAGTTCGATAATGTCGAAGTTAATACATGCAAGAATCCATGACATAACCCTGGCATCATTTTGTTTCCATTGTGGAGTTACGGTCGTCGGGGGAATGACAGTGATATGATTAAGCATCCCCTGATCGCCAAGTTCAACTTCCATTTCTTTACACCAAGTGGTGTAATTTGGATGGTTTATTTTGGATTGGTAGTTCGTATTTTTGAGTTATTTTTTGAAAAAGTTGGAACATTTGTTTCATTTGTGCCATGGAAATCATAGTCATCATTTTTTTGGTTTTGTTTTTGATATGATTTGATTTGATTGGTTTTGTTTTGAGTTGTTTTTTGTATGGATTGATTTTGTCCGATTATGATCAATGATAAAATACCGATAGAGTTTTTCCGTCCAGAAAAACCTTACGGCGCTGATACCATGTAGAAAATCATTTTACATCCATCCCTATTGCCCCTCCTTGTAATGAACTTCCTTTCAATGGGAATGTTTTTAGGAGAAAAGTTGCCACCACTATATGCCCCATTATCATCATCACTTGCTTATTTCCATGGCGATGCACGCAAAAAAACACCCAAAACGTTCTTCTGGCGTACAATCACCATTAATCTCCACACAATCATTAGAACCATGCCAGAGACGTCCACAAAAAAAGTAAATCATAGGCTGACGCTCATACTTAACCGGATTCACAAATTTGTCCACCCCGGATCTTTAACTTTACCATATCCACTAATGGCTTACGAACATCAATCAAGACTCTAACCCTCATCGACTTCTCCATAATATTACGGCTTGGTCTCGACAATGCCACAAACGATCCTACCTTATTTCCCAACATCCTCGCATTATCATCATTACCACGTCCTTTGAACGGGATATCGTAGAAACGAACCCACATCGGCAACGTAAAGATTTGTAAATTCGAGGGTACCTATCAAAATGCCAAGGTTGACCCGTCATGATCTTCTCCTTATCCCGCTAAAGAAAAAATTGAAATTGATAGAGGTTTCCACCAATATTGACAATTTCGACGCCATACTTCACCGTCCATACAATCTTCATAGTAGAAACGAATGCATTAGGATTTGGAACTCTAGATGACCATAATCTATCCACAAGACCCAACATGATCCTATCACCATCTTCGTCCGCCTCCACGCCCTCCTCAATCCATGCAACAGTCTCGTCCTTCTCATCACCTTCTGTGTCCAATCCCTGCTCCCTCTTCTGAGACAAAGATTCACCCCCTGATCATTCTTGCATTCAAGAATGATATCCCCATTACCCTCACCACCATTAGGAGACGACACCCTTTCACTCTCCACCATTCCAGACAAACTACACTTACTATCCTCAGAAAGTCGTGACAAAACAACAGACACCTTCTCCACAGAAAGACAGAAACCCTCAAACAGGAGCAAAACTCACTTTAGGATCTCAAACTTAGATAGAGAACCTAGAGAGAAACACTATAGTTTTATGTCTAATTATATAATAATTATAATAATTAAAGTTCAATAGTATTACTCCCTCTGTTCCAGTTTACTTGTCCCATTTCCTTTTTTGACAATTCCTCATTACTTGTCTCATTTCCTTTTTTAGCTATCTTTTTTTTACCTAAATATCCCCACTTTTCCAATTCCCAATACTCCACTACCACCTTTACAATTAATTTAATCAATTAAAATACCCAACTACCACCTTTTCCAATGGACCCCACTACTACCTTAATATCCGTGTTTGGTCAAATGGGACAAGTAAACTGGACCGGAGGGAGTACTTTTTTACAAAGATTTTAACAGTGTCGTTCCTGGTATTGTATGGACCCTAGGCAAACTGAAAGAAGTGGGCCCTCCCTATGAAGGGTCGATTCTGAATTTAAACGAGCGTTTGGAAAAATAATAAAAATGGATCATATATATTATTATTAGCATTAAAAATGTAGACGTATTATAAAATTCTTAAATGATGAAAGAACTATTCATAAATTACAAATTTTTAAGTGTATATTTCCATTAACTAATATTTTCTAATTTTAAGGTCTATTGCAACCCTGAGCCCTAGACAAATGCCTATTTTGCCTATGATCAGGAATGACTCTGAATTTTAGGTTCAATAATGAGTTCCATTCTCAAATACTTCCTCCGTTCCATTTTACTTGCAACACTTATTGTTTTTAGAAGTTTCATATTATTTACAACATTACTATTTTTGTCAAAAATAATTTACTTATTTTATCCTCACTTTATACCTACCACATATCACCATCAATCATTCATCATCCCATTAATTATTTAATACAAGTCACAACCACTATCTATTTAAGTATAATATTATTTTTTTTATTTCTACCCCACATATCACCATAAATTATACATCATTCGTACTTTTACCATACTGATTTGACAGTCCTTAAATCTTGTGCCGAATCCAATCTATACATTATACTAAAGCAAAATACGGATGACATAAGCAAACTCAAAAAGTGATGAGTTGTCAACTTCTCAAGAGATTTTTTCCCTCCATTTATCATTGGTGATGTCATTATTTGCTAATAAAATTTTTTTGAACAATTATTATATGCTAATAAAAGTGTATGGGAAATATGTGAATTATCATTATATTAGCTTTCATTAAATTGTTTGAATGAGATGTGTGTAACTTTTCATTGTTCAACACAATAATAATTTGATAGTTTTGATTTTAGAAAGCAAAAAATTTGTTCTTTGAAATAATAATTTGCTGACTTTCATTTTGAAAACAAAAAATAAAAATTTGTCACTTACAATCTTACATAGTGATCAATAAAATTTAAATAATATTTAAAATAACATTATTTAATATCATACATAACTTATAAAAAAGTATTTTTAAAGTCAAAACTAAATTATATATTACCTATTATATGTTATAAATAATTCTTGAAAATCAATAACCAATAATTTACAAATTATTTTCTTTGTATTTTTAAAATAATGTAAAACAATATAATAAAAAAAACCGTGCATCGCACGGGAATTATCTAGTAGTGCAACTAAAATAAAACGGAGGAAGTAAATTGTAAGCCACACGTAACGTAACCTTCTCTTTGTTCAACTTATTTTCACACATGACAAACCCAATTCCACGTGTTTTTCCCCATCCACCGAAACTTAGCGTACCCAAACATGCCGCGTCAAATTACTGTATTTGCCCCTCCCCACGAATATTCCAACTTCAATTAAACCTCCTCTTATATTCTGGAGACGTAATTAAATCCCTTCATTCTTCCAATCTTTTCTACAAAACTCCCCATTAATTTTATTTTTTTACCTTCAAATTTAATGGCTATTTTCTATTCTGAATCATTCTTCATTTCTTCTTTCAATTTCAATCACTCTCATTCAAACACCAATCCTTTGCTTACTTCTTCTGTTGATTTTCATTACTTTTTAGATCAGTTTTCTACTTGTTTTTGATTCTTGGATTTTATTTTTTCTTTCTTTTTCCTGTTTCAATGGGAAAGCGTAAGTTCCTATTCCCTCGATTTATTTATATATTATATTATATTATTAGGGTTTTTTTTATTTTGATTTTTTTTGGTGGGTTAAATGATATTATGAAGTTTCTCCTGCTAATTTTTTGTGGACTAGATAAAATTTGGATGTTTAAGCCTCTCAATTTTTTGGATTCTTGGATTTTTATGGTCTAAAATTTTGGATTTTGTGGGATCATAAACTTATGAACTATTAGTACAGTAATTATCTTTTTGTTTTATTTTTTTGTGGATGATGAAATTTTGAAGTTTTAGCATCTTAATTTTTAGTAGTTTATTGGATTTTTATGGTTTAAATATTGGATTTTGTGGGATTGTAAATTTATGAACTACTAGAGCAGTAATAGTTCCTTTTCTTTCCACCCCTAATTTCCATTATATTTATTTATTATAGGGTTGTATAATTTTTGATTTGTCTTTGCTTATATGAAATTGAAGTTTTAGCCTCTTAATTTTCTTGGGTGCTTGGATTAATATTGTATAAATATTGGATATTTGGGATCATAGATTTATTAACTATATTAGCACACTAATGTTCATTTTGTTTTGTTTTTCTTGTGGATGATGAAATTTTGATGTTTTTAGCCTATTTGTGAGTGCTTGGATTTTAACTACTCCTATTATCTAACTTGGATTTTTAGGACTTGTAAGCTTATGAGCTGTTGATATTGTTATTGTCTTAATTTTATCTTATTGTTTCTATTTGGTGTATATATATTGATATTTTTGGGCATATTTGCATGATGAAATTCTGTAGGCAATTCAAATCGTAAGAACACAGCAGCATTGCTGGATAGTGATGATACAGATAGTCTAAGCTCAGCATCATCATCAGTCCGTTCCGATATGATTTCAGTTGGGTTTGGTGCGGATGTTGAGAAGGATAACTTATTGGATCAATCTCTTGATGCTTTGTATGAGAAAAGGTAGCTCTCTAATTACAACAGTTGGCATCTTGCTTGATGAATTCTATTGCCTTTCTTTTAATTGTCAAATTGATTTTGATGAGAATTATATATCAGTGTCTGATTTGAACGTTGTAAGTTTTATATTAATTTAGAGTTAATAAATGGTGTTTGTGTAATTGTTGAAGGGGTTCTACTAGAGAGAAGGCGTTAGAATCTATTATTGAAGCATTTAGTCAAGAATTGCAACACGAATTTGTTGAGAAGAAGTAAGTTGGTGTTCTCTTTCTACATCTTTTGTTTCAATCTGTTTTAATTATGAACTAATGGTAGAGTAAGCGTCTTCCTTGAAATCTCGATTTAGGCGTGCTCGTCCTTAGAACTGGTTATAAAGTATAAGAGTTTTTGTAGTTGATGCTTTGTGGTTGCAAGTCCAACTTTTAAGGATATTTAATAGCAATAAATTTTTGGTTGCGTAAAAGGTGATTCGTTTTTCCTAGTGTTAACTAAGAACATTGCAATCTTAAATATACTTTTGTGTCCTCATTTTGTGCATCATCAAATAGTTAAACTTACTATTTTGATATGTTAAGGTTATTCTTTGATAATATTGCATGGAGGAGAATATATCATGATGAATCTTTTTTAGTTGTAGATTAGTTATGGAAAGGACCAAATGAAGTATAAATATATAATCTTTGTTAGCTAAGGTTTCCCACGTTGATTTGTTTTATGTAGTCAACCCTATGACGAATAAATAAAAAGGGAGTTGTGTTAAGAGTACTTTCTATATTTTTATTTTCTGCTAGACTTTTGCTGGTTTTGTTGAGCATTTATTTGTAATTTTATTTAATTTGTATCTGGTTCACCAGATGTGCAACTCTGCTTCATCAGTGTTTGAATTCTATCAAGAAAGGCTCTGTGAAGGAGATAAGTTTGGCTTCTCATGCAATTGGTTTGGCACCATTCCCTGGCTAGTTTTTCTCAATTTTGAGTGTCAGTCGAGATAATTATGAAATATTTGACTTTAAACTCTGTTTAGGTCTATTGGCATTGACAACTGGTTCCGGCAATAATGCACGTGAGATACTGGAGGATTCGGTTACTCCAATATCACAGGCTCTCAGGTCAAGATCTGAACCATCAAAAGTTGCATCGGTGAGTGTTTATGTTGCCTTCATTGTATTCTTGCATTGGTCTGTTGGATGGGGGTATCAAAATACTGATATTTCTTTTGTTTTGAATTATGATTTTAGTTGTTAGATTGTTTGGCGGTCATCACCTTTATTGGTGGGGAAGAGCCAGAAGAAACTGAGCGGTCAATGCAGATAATGTGGGACGTTGTGCATCCTAAATCTAGCACCAATGTATGCACTTGCTCATATTTGATTCCTTTGGTGATCTTAAGTTCTAATGTTTATCCTCTAATTCTACCTTGCGCCTATTTACACTCAGTATGGAACCTTGAATGTATCTTACTGCTAGTAAGGTTTTGGAAACTAATTAGCCTTGAGCTTTCTGCTGAAATCAGGAGTATATTAGTTGAATGAGATGCTACCACTGACTTCTATTTTGTTTTTCTTAATATGCTGAGATGTGTGTTAGTTTGCAAGTTTTTTAGAATGTTACAGAAACTGGTAACTTATAGAATCATTTGTACTCTTCAGGTAGTGGCAACTAAAACTTCACCAGCTGTCACAGCTGCAACAGTATCGGCATGGTCATTCCTTCTCACAACAATTAATGCATGGAGTCTAGGTTTGAAAGATTGGCAAGAGTACGTTGACCCTTTACTTTCTTAATTATTATTAGGATTTAGGGGACTGTTATGCGTTTTAATTTTTTTGAAGTATCTTGCCTTGCTTGAGCTCTTTGTATATATTAATCCCATTATATAACAATGGGGATTTTAATCTTTTGTTTGGAAGACAATGGAAGAATGTCATACAATAGTCAAAAAAGTTAGGTAAATTGTTATGTGATGGAGTACTATGTTATTTCCGTTTACAATATCAGGAGGTAGGTTCTAAAACAGCCTAATATCTCTATAAAATATCTGCAGGTCCATTGCTTATTTGTCTACACTGTTGGATAAGGATGATCGCTCTGTGCGTATTGCAGCTGGTGAAGCACTGGCTGTGATATTTGAAGTTGGAGATTTTGAAAGGTTTTCTGGGGAAAAAAATGGTTCCAGCAATAACACTGACATTGATATACGCGAAGGGTATATACACTTGCAAGGATTGAAAGGCAAAGTCCTGAATCAAGTGAGAGAGCTTGCTTCTGAGGCTGGTGGCAAAGGAGCAATCAAGAAGGACCTTAATAACCAAAGGAACATGTTTCGGGATCTTTTGGATTTTCTGGAGGTATTAAATCCATCTGTTGTTTCTTTCTCTTCTGTAATAATCTAAATGTTGACTTGATTCCTTGAATTATAGAATGGTTATTCCCCGGAAGCCTCAACAAAAATTGGTGGTGAAGCTTTAACCACATCTTCATGGTCAGAGCTTATACGGGTGTGCCTCTTTGTCCCTCTCTCATTTGCATGTGGTTATGTTTGTGCTATAATTACTTTTTGTCCTGAATAGTCTTTTGTTTTAAACAGTTGAACTTCCTAAAGCATTTTCTTCGGGGAGCATTTGTGAAGCATATGTTGGTTAGTAATTTTAATTCTTGTTTTTTCTGGGTTTTATTTCTTTCTTGATGTTTTTCAATGTGTTTAAGCTTGCTCCTTGGGATTTCAACTCTCAGGAAAATGTATTCCTCCATGAGGTTTTTAGATTTACTCCCAAGAAAAAGACCGCTTGGGGCAACGAGGATCATTCATTGGATAAACTAAATGAAAAGGTTAGTAATCTATAATTTTTTTGTAGGTGAAAATTTAAAAAGGCCTTCTGACATTTCAGATGTATGGTATTTGTCAATTGGTTTTTGGCCATTGGAGGGTCGGTTAGTTTGTTTGATCAACCGGTACTATTTTCGCAATTTTATTATTAGACTAGTAGTATAAATTAACTTCTATTAGAGATGTTTCATTAAATTGTTATTGAGTGTGTTTGACAAATGACTTTCTAGTTGGTCAAATAACCAATAAAGTGTTTGGTAAGTGGGTTTTAAGTCAAAACCAAAAGGCTACTATGAGAAGATTGGCCTTTTTCTTTTCAACATATTTTTTCTCTAATAAAATAGTTAACAACTTATTGTTGTTAACCATTTTCATAAACAAGTTAAATAGCTAGCAAATTAGCCAATACAGAATCAACCATTTGCCAAACAGAATCGTTAGTTTGTTGGGTTAAGGAATAAAAAGCATTGATCGTTTTTTTTTTCGCTCAAAAGTCAATGACTCAAATAATTTAGCAAACAAATATTTGATTTGACCAATTGATAAGTTAAACTGACTAGCAAGCTGCCAAAAAATTGATTGCCAAATCAAGGCTTATTGAATCACAAAACTGATATTAGATGCTTGTTTGCTACTGAATAGCTATAGGAGATTTTTTTTACTCGTAATAATAGTACGTGCTGTGTATGTGCTGTTAATCGGCCATGCTTAGATTTTATTAAAATACCCTAAACAGAATGAGAGGAAGAAAACTGCTGCTATGGGGAATATAATTGTTGACTGACTGTGAATTAAACTAAAGCTGACCATAGACATGTATGTGGAGGAAGTGAGCCGTAAACATGGAAGTAATGGTTCGGATGTTTGATATATCTTTACTAGTCTTGATTCTTGAGGCTGTTTGAACTCAAATGAATTGATCAAACATTCGAGACTTTTAACGTGTGACATGGTTCAATTGGGCTAATTTGATAGTTCATGGACACATGTTTCGAATGTTATATGAAAAAGAAATACCCGTTGTCCTCTACAGAATTGTTAAATTGGTTGAGTGAATGGGAACTGCGATGACTTTTGATGAATATGGCTGTACAAGGAGGAATGTGCATTTATATTAAGAATAGGGCAATGCCTTATGTGTATACAATTATACATAAATATTTTTTGAAAGTCTTCATTTTCTTCTTACATGCTATCTGCTTGTAACAGAGATTGTACAAGTCACCAAATTCTGCATTGGCTAAAGCACGAACACAATACATGAATAAACAGCGAATGATGCTAAAGGTAAGCTCGGCTTCTGGATATTCTTGGCCTTACCAATATTATACTCCATTTCATCAATCAATCTTGTTTTACGATTTCTGTCAAACGTGTAAAGAAAAACCTTTTTTAAAGTGGAACCTTGTTTGATTATACGATCTTTTTATAACTTTTATTATGCACATTTTAAGATACTTGTTTTGTAAATAGCGCATTGGATAATGTAACGTAAAATAGAAGTAATCTTGGGGTGTGAATAATGTTGCAGGATCGAAAGACTGGCCATTTTGCTGCTGCATACAATGAAGAATAGATTCACACAGCAACAAGCTAATTGTTTGTAAAATAGAAGTTGTCCTGCTAGTTAGCTCTCACCTCTCAGCCTCACATTTGTAATCTTGGTGTATCTTATGTATGGCCTAAGAAGCCAAGACCATTTATTATTTGCAATTTTATTCTCATGATATTTTTTAAGAATTATACAACTCTGATTATTGAATAAAATTGGTGATTTAGTAATACAATTGTTGAATTTGAAGTATCATGTGGCATGTTGTACACTTGTTTTTTGACTTACATTTGATTCTCGGTACTTATGAGCGCAATACAGTGGGTATGATCATAACGATGATACTCTATATCACTGATATGGCTACGTTTTGACTATAAAATACTTTATATTAAAAGGTCAAATGTAGCAATTTGCGTCAAGCTCAAAGCTTTTTTTGCACCATTTGCAAACTCCATCTTATTCCATTGTTTCTTAAACCTTTTAATTTTGTCATTATATAAGTCTCTTTAGACAAGTGGAGTTTAATTTTGTTATTTTATTACTACAGTTCCACAAATTTGTGTATGAGACAATCTCATTGGAAACACTTATAAGTTGAAACTATTACACCAATTTATTCACAAAAAATTGTATACCTCTCTCAAGTTATAACATGCAAATCACAAACCCACAATTCGAAAAACATTGATGAAAATCGATGAACCGATGCATTTGTAAAAACTATGAACAAGTTGAAGGGAAATATAAAGATATATTGTCGAAAGAATCTCAGGGAAACACATACGGCATGTAACATGTTCAATGCCAAGGAAATCATTTGCATGTATCAACCTATATCCTTCACCTTAAGTTTAAAGCAATTGTGGAAAACATATTTACACTTCATAAGTTATTGTCGACCATCAATATATTTTCCACGTAGCACAGACAAAATATATTCACCTCTAAGTAAAATAAACTGCGGAAACTTGTATTTACGCGAAGCACAAGGCAATTTTATCCAACCAATTTCGACGAGCTTGCTTGAGACTCTAAATATGGCTCAAACAGAAAAAAGTTGGTGCTTAGTAGATTTGTTCAACAGGACAGGTCAAGGTCCTAATCAGGCAGCTTCATGGAAGGCTATGTTATAGTTGTCTTGAAAAGCAACTACCATCTTCAAGCCAAACTCTATGACGGGTATGTGTCTAAGCGGGCTCTAGATCAACGGATCCCAGTTGGGTCCAAGATTCATTGCCATCCCATTCTGAGCCCCGGGCAACTGGAGAATTTACTATCTTTCAAAATTGATGTAAGCTAAAACAATATAGAACAATATAATAATGTTACAAAGTCTAACCTATTCTATACATCAACTAATTGGGCACTTGAGTGCCGTTTAGCCAGCGAACTAAGGAAACGATTAAGCGACTTTTCAGCAGCTGTTAGTTCACTGCTCTTTTCTGGGATCTCTTCAGTGCCATTCTGCCGATCTTGTAGACTATGCACTTTCCGGACAAGTTTCCGCAACTCCTACATATTACAAACTTTCTTAATAACGACCTTACAAGAACGGCAATAAAACAATATTAAAAGGACGAAACAATTATGAATGGTTCCCATCGTGAAGTAGATTCAAATGTTTGGGACATAAAATCGGCAGCTTGGTTCGACAGAAGAATGTCATGGACTTTGTTCTTTTCAATGTTCTAAGCTACACATATCAACTCTTTTTCAAGTTCCAAAACAATAACCTTTGATACCTCAAAAAAAAAAAAAAAACAAAAAAAAAAAAACAAAAAAAAAAAAAAAAAAAAACAAAACAATAACCTTTGATGAAAACTCCAGGATATTTCTGGATTATGTCTACACATCCAAATTCCAAACATTTTATTTGAACAAAAATTAATAAATTATGTACAAAAATCCATTTTTCATGTATTAGTTACAAAATGAATATCAGGCATGCCATATCTTGAGTGATGGACAACATCTATAACACACGGCCTTGCCGAAAATGTGATTCTTTGTATTTTTGGCTTTTTACCCCGCTTACTAGTTTATGATATGTAGTTTAAAGAGTGCAAAAATATAACAAAAATTACTATAGCTCAATGGATTGAGTAACACATTTATAACATAAGGTTAAAAGATCAAATCCTAATTTAAAATATTCTTTTTTAATAAACTAATAAATTTATATCATAATGTCATTACTCTTTATTCTTCATTATTTTACATTTTTCCTTTTAGTGTGCGCGTTTATTTTTTTCTATCTTAATTTTAATAGTGTTTTTTTGGAGACTTATAAGGGGAATAATAGAGTCAAAAAAACATTTGAGTTTTTTCAAAAGTGATAATTATAGGGAAGCTTCAACTCCATTTGTATAATATATTTTTTAATTCAAGTTTATTTCAGTCTATATGATATTAATATATTCATAATTTAAATGATTTTATATAGTAAATAATTTGCTCGTAAATCGAGTACTTGGCCCCCCTAATTCCAAATCCTAGCTTCGTCCCTGCACTCAAGTATATTCTTTCTCATCGTATCACTTTCACACGGGTGTATTGCATTTTTTCCTCATTGTATATCACTTGCATATTGTAAATTAAATCATGTTCAAGTTTTAGACTTTGTTTGGATAGCAATTTAAGAGGAGAGGGAGAGGGAGAGGGAGAGGAAGAGGAGGGAAAAGAAGAGTGGGGAACGAAAAGGGAAAGGGGAGGGGGAAGGGAACAACAAATATTTTTCAAGGAAAGGATATAAGGAAGGAAGGGGAAGAAAAAATATATCCCTCATTTGGATAGAAATTGAGTTAAGAAGGAAACGAAGGGAGGATATTAGAAATGATCTATCTCTTTATTTTTAAAGTAAAATTATATTAATAATCCCACTTTTCACTCATTCATCCTAAACAATCTCACCTTTTAATTATTTTTAATAATCCAACCTTTTGATTATTTTTAAAAAATCCCACAACATACCCTTGAAACTAGAAGCCTACTATTCCAAGTTACCTTTATTTAAAGAATAAAAAAATTGAAAAGAAAATCCAAACCTACCCTTCCACCACCCCCACCATTGCACCACCACAACCCACCACATCTTCATCCCTCTTTCCACCCCTTTTGTAAGCAACCTTAGCACCCCCTCCCTCAACCCTGCGCATTGCCCACCTGAACCCTTCCGTCACACAACTTTACCAGCATTCAAACCAACCACTCCCATTTAGGGTTGCGTGTGGTGGTGCTAAGGTGAGGTGGTGAGTTATAGGGTTGCATGTGGTGGTTTTAAGTAAATTCAAGAGTGGGGGTGAGTTCTGGAAACTCTGTGTTGGGGTTCTCGCCTAAATTTCAAAATTGTGGTGAAAAGTGTTACATGTGGTTTTGGGTTTAATTCAATGGTGGAGGATCAGATGGTGGTGGAAGAAGATAAGAAAAGGGGAACGAGGTTGTTATAGGTGGAGCAAGAGGTGAGGGATTAGGAATAGAGTTTTTTATTTTTACTTTTTAAAAACTAAGCTAATATTTTAACAGGTTCAAGGATATGATGTGAGCAAATAGATATGAAAGAAAATCACCTGATTCGAATTTGGCCCGATGACCCTAATGAACACCTCTAACAAAATCCTTCTTATTCCCCATTCCATGCCGAATGTCGTTCCAGGTAACAATGTGATTATCTTCCACAACACACTTGTCATAAGCTTGAACCTTGTGTGATTAAAAATCTCTTTCTTAAGTGCGGGGTAAATCCAAAAGGATATCAGTGCTTTGATCCTCTCCAAAAAAAACTATACACTACTATGGACTGTGATAGATATGTACTTTACAGATATGAATTCCCCCCAAGGAGTACAAAAGGTGTTCCGTCAAAAAGATATGACCAGAGTATAGAGCACAGAAACAATTATTGCCTTCAATACCTCTCTATACTCGTGTTCCATACCTCGAAGCACTGAAGAAGCCCTTGAGAATCCAAAATAGCGGATTGCCATGGAGGATGAAATCACAACTCTTAAGATGATATATGGGAGAAGTGTGTGAAACCCGAAAGAAAGAAAACAATTTGGTGCAAATGAGTGTTCTCAATCAAGTATCATGCTGATGATTTGAAAGATATAAAGCTCGATTTGTAGCTAAAGGATACACTCAGACATATGGAGTAGACTACTCAGATACCTTCACTTCAGTTGCCAAAATTGATACTATCAGAGTGTTATTCTTAGTTGATGCAAACAAGGAGTGGTGGTTGTACCAATTTGATGTAAAAAACGCCTTTCTCCATGGTGACATTGAAAAGTTTTTATGAAAACTCCTCCCAGGTTTTCAAATGAGTTTGTACCAGAATAAGGATGTAGACTCAAAAAGGCATTGTGTGGCTTGAAGCAATGTCCTAGAGCATGGTTTGGTAGATTTACCATAGCAATGAAGAAGTTTGAAAATGAGTAGAGCAACTCTAATCATACTTTGTTCTTGAAGAAGAAAGGAGACCAGATTACTTGTTTAATAATTTATGTTGATGACATGTTCCTCGTAGGGAACGATGAAAGAAAAACAATGATCACAAGACGTTATTCCTGGAGTTTGAAAAAAAGATTTGGAAAACTTGAAATATTTTATGGGTATTGAAGTTCAAAGGTCAAAACAAGGGATAACTCCAGGACCGTAGAACTTATTTAGGCATAAAATCAAAAGATTAGTGTAGAAATATAACAGAATATTTTAAGTTTGGTAACATGTATATTTAGGCATAAAATCAGTCTGTGATTATTCTTATTTCCGTAATTATAGTTTTAGCCTTTGTATTTAAACAGTCCAAAAGTTCCTCATATGAATTTACAAAAATTAAACCCTAATTCTCCTCTTTTTCTGCATTCTATTATTTTACAACATTAGTGTGGTCTTGTCCAAAGAAGATTGAAAATGCAACGGTTAGAAAAGTAGATGGCTAGTTCAGAAAATAAAGAGGTAAATTGAAAATAACCTGGTTAAGAAGAGTGACTAATGGCATAAAAAAATAATTCTTAACATATCAATAAAGTGAGATGAATGGATAAGATAAAAAATACATGTAGTGATCATTTGTTTAAATTCCATAGTTGTAGATTAATATTAAAGATAAGCCAAACAAAACATAATCATTTATAATGATGATCTCTTAAGTTGATTTGTTTTGGCTCATGTATCTCTTGCATTGAGATTAAGGTTTTAACATCGTTGTGTTGATAATTCAACGAGAAGACCATAACCTCATATGTCCAAGAAGATTTTGTGAATCTTCAATTGTAATTCCAGTGATTAGATCTCTGGGAAATTACACCAAATTATTGATGATGCATGGTCGTGTTTTTCGATTCCTAAATAAAAAAGAATGCTTCATTTTTACGCTTAATATATTTTTTTACACACTTTTAGGCTCAATATTTCCTCTCCATGATCTTAAAAATATTTACTTTTCATGGATAGGATTGAGGAAATTGGTAGATAGGTTTGGAGTATATTTGATGTACCACCTATGGTAGCTATAGTCTACGAGTATACATGCAGCACTTGACTTCATTTTGTGTTTCTAGGATCACGAGTATAAATGGTAGCTATAGGCTCAATATTTCCCACCGCCGATTCGGCTGTTCCCCTTGATGCTCGATGGTTGCTAATTTTTGGAGCCACTATATAAAATGGTGGTTACCTTTTTATCATAAGTCAGTTTTGCCTTAGGTTAATTTTGAGTTCTCTCTGTAATTTTCGTTCTTCCATTGAAGTTTTCGTTGTTGAACTACACTGTTACACTTTGGTTTCTTGCAATTTACATCTACGTTCTTCTCAATTAGTAAGTTTTCTTGTTTATTGTTTTGTCATTCATTTTTGTTTTTCATTTACTACATGTTCTTCATCATTATGCATAGTGAGTAGTTTTCTTATCTAGGGTTAGGATATAATGCCTAATTCGATGTATGGGATGATATTTTATCGATTAATTGTGTGAGATCTGAGTCTATAATTTAACCTACGCTTAATGAATCTCGGTTTAAACATCTTTATTAACCTTTTCAATAAAATGGAGGTTTGAGATTAGGATTAATTTAGGATTGTGATATATTTAAGTTAAATTCCGACTAACTTAGCCAATAAAACGATAGTTTGAGGATTAACATTAGTCAAGTCTTAATTTGATATTAATCAATAGAGCGGAAGCTTGAGATTAATTAGATCACGTTTAATTATGCCGATGACTCAATTTCATACAATCATGAGAGTAATTAACTCCCATGTTAGAATTAGGTGACGCTCAACGCCCTAGAGCTTATCATATCATTGTTATCTTATTATTGTTATTGTTTTTGCATTAGCTTATTTGCATCATAGTACTAGTTTTTTGACCAACCTTTTTGTTAACCCGTGTCCTGTAATCATAAAGCAAAAATTTTGAATTATCCGCCTCCTTGTAATCGACCCGCGACTACACGTACACCATGCGCTTGTGATATATAAAATTTGCCCGAAAATTAACAAAGGTGAGGATTTACTATTCTTTATATAAATAAATTAAGGTGTTTATTTGGGTAATCTAGTCGATTTTGGGTCAAAATGTTTCGGTTGGATTAAAATTGGATCTTATATCACATTGGTTGTCTAGTTTGATTATAAGATCGAGTAAATTTCAAATCGTCAGTTTTATTTTGAACACCTCTCAAAATATACAGTCATCTATCTTTTCTAAGAGAATATTTAATTAGCAAAGACAAAAATGTAAGAAAAATTAAAATCATTTAAAAACTTTCTCTATGACTTTCAGCAATGCAAGAGCAATGGTAGAGCAAATAAAAAACTATGGTGGAAGAAGAAAATGAGAATGAAGATTTTATAGGCCTCAGGAGAGAGGCGCAAAAAAGCTTAATTATTGATCAGATAAATATTTACTTAGGTCTCAATGGGATAAATATTAACTCCTATTTTAGAGGTACTAATTCACTCAAGTAGCAATTACTGTATTTCCAGGCACATAAAACTAAGATAATTTTTCCTTCTATACTAATTACTTCTCTTTTACCCTAATCCCAGGTGAGCCATAAAGGGCACAAAAGATTTTCCCTTTTCAAACTGAAGGTAAGCTACATAGACATAGGTTTTCCTTAATTTCCATGGTGTAGATTGGTCAAACTCTTACGCCTCATCACTAATTTGGTGGAGCAGTTATTGGTCTTACTCTTATGCCTTAACATAAATCAGTAAGTGATCTTAGCTGCTCCCTTTAATCTTTTCTTTTCTTACCTTATGCTCATTCTTGTTTCCAAGTGATAGGCCACTGAACTAAAATGAGGATCTTTATGATTATCTTTTCAAGTGTTAAATAACAATCAAAATATCATGCAAATGGAAAAATACCCGAAAAATATCACTTCCTTGCTTGGATCATTCATATATTAGAACTAACTTCATCATTAGCCAACAAGCTTCACTTTCTCACCCTTCCCTAGACAATAGTCTACCGAATTACAACATTAAGAGCTTTTACGGTGGCTAGAACATCCACTATCTACAAGAAGATCCTGATATCCCTACCTTGTGTTACTACTTATTATATTCTAGCACACTAGCAAAACAACGCATGTCATGGATGCCCTGGAGGTTCTGTTGGAATAAGATAACGAACATGAAGAGATGCTCAGGAATCAGGTCAGGTGCACCCATCATGTCGATGGATGTGGATGACAAGTCCAAACAGCCAACTAGTGGGAGTGGATGACAGTAGGAACATGAAAGGTCATGTATGAATTATTTGCCTTTTTCCCCTCCCTCAACATTGTGTTTTCATTAAACAGAAATAAGAAACTAACTAGAGCTACTAGCTTCTCACGGGCGGCCATTTCAGCTATCTTAAATTTTAGAACAAACACTTTCGAAGTTTCCTACCAGAATGATTCCAATCAAGTAAGCTTTCAGCTATTTTAATTGTTGCGAAAAGAGGCTCTCAAATCTCAATAATCAGATCATCATCTTACCTGGCGGTCAAAATCCACAGTATCAATAGAATAGACTTCATTACTTGTCTGGATATCCTTTTCGATAAGACCATTAAACCATTTACTCGCTAGCATAACATGTTCATCGGAATGCTGTAGATATAGAGTCAGCAAGTTAGATTCAAAGAGCTTTAATAGCCACAAAGAAACAAACGTAAGATAACAGACATGAATTTCCTTGTTTGAATTGTTTACAAGCCTCATATATATTTGCAACACAAATACCCTCCAAGAACGTAAATGAAGATTAAAGCATTGTTAAGAATAAAAGAGTACTAAATGTGTGGTCTATAAGGTTTATAATCGCATGCTCTGCAAGAATTAGATAGTGCACCAGGAAAAAACTAAAGCGATTATTCATGTTGCCAGTTATGTCATTCATCTTAGCATTCCCCAATTTTCTCCTACAGCAAACTCCAAAAATATTACTGAAAGTTTGCCTAATTTAAAAAGCTTGTATGATCATGAAGACATGATAATTTTTCTCCCACAACGTATATATTTGATAATCACCAAAAAAGTGAGCAACTGTTAGACTTAACAAATGCTACTCATGTATTTGGTCGACAGAGTTAATACCTCAATTTCCTGCTCGGATTCTGATTCTGATTCAAATTCATCAAACAATTCTTTGGGGTCTTGATCAACCCGTTTATCTAAGCCGGCCAAGGCTTGAAATCTAGATTGATCACCATCTTTGGTAGCTTGGATTAAAGCTCCTAGCAAATCTGGTTGTGCATCAGCATCTCGAAGCAGTCTACCTGTCGAACACCGAACCCAGCACAATCAATGAGATTCACATATTTCAAACTATTTCAAATCAAGCAGCTTAATCATCATCCAACATGGGCACATTTTACATGAAATTCTTAACATATTGAACGGGTATAAACAGACAAAAAAAATACTTCAACAACAAATAGCGTCACCAATATCAAATAGACTTCATTTAATGTTTAAAGATCATCATAACTAATATATGCAAGTCATAATGTGCACACACAATGCAATGACATCAGAAACGGAAAATCAGACACACAAGCTTGTTTCCATTGGTACAAAGAAATAATTTTCAAACACATACTTTACGGGAACAGGATCATCCCATTTTCTTATGAGAAATGGATGTTTTCTAAATCATAATTGGAAGTTGGAAATGTGTGAACAGGAAAATATGAGAGGATTTTCGAGCTGAAGATATCCAAAAACCTTCATTTACGAATGAACCATGCACCTCTTCTAGGAAAATCAAAGGATCTTATTTCTTCCAAAATACCACCAAAAGAGTTATCAGTACCTATATAGTTGAACTGCCTTCTTTTCCCTTCACGAACATCAGATCCTAGTCTCTGCCACATAAATAAATGTAAACAATTTAATTACAATTCAATCCTCCCCTACTTGGAATTTTGAAATCTGCAGCCAAGGATATACTTCAAAAAAACATTTCAATTTCTCACCCACCTTAACCAACATTAAAGCCTCGAAAACCTCTTCCTCTAGTGAAGCGGCCCTGCACATCAATTTTATCCAATAAACAAACTGAAAACAACTTGATATAGAAAAATAATTTATTAATGAAGAAATATCATCACACATCCATGGGATGAGGAATCCCATAAATCATCATCTAAAACATCGCATTCCTATTGCTTCTACATAAGTCATTTAGAGAGCATCGTTAAAGTAAACCATGAGCCTTAGCCTAGAGAGATTCCAATTGCCTCCAAAAAAACCCACCTTCTCATACAGCGACTGTATTGTACCAATCATTAAAAATTCTCCTATTTCTCTCTAGAAATATGGACTTTACAATGGCAAAAGAGCAAATTACCCATATCTTTTTAGGATTTCTATCCACAATGGTTATTAATCAAAAGAAATTCTCCAATCCTTCTTGAAGCAACCCATTCATTGCCCCCTAATCTTAAACAATCCCTGCCATAATTCACTTGCCATCTTACCATAAAAACTAAAAAATCGTCCTACATCACATTAAATAACAAGTTGATTGATGCCTTATCATTTGAATTTGATCACTTTAAATAGCAAAACACCACTTCATTATCTAATATAGTCAATGTAGCTATAAATTACTTTCAACTATATAAGCACAAAGGAAAAAACAAAATTATAAGCTCAATTAGAAATGATACAAAATTGATCCCAAAAAAAATAGAACATAAACAAATATATTAGCCAAAAAATGTGCACTCCTCACCTTATAAACTACTTTAATCTTCACCTCAATAGGGGATTTTACAAAAATTTCGATAGCACTACCAGCAAGGTAATAGAAATAAAACTTTGACAGAACATAGGCAATGCCACAAACACTGTTTCACCACAAAAAGAGAATGAATATAGCAACTAAAAATATTAATGCCCATCACAAACATTGTCCCTTATTTCGATGGAGCCAAAGGTTTTATCGTTCTTTGGTTTTAGTTTATAACGGAATATAGTAAAATGGTTCAATAAGTCAAGTGCACTTTTATATTTATGTGAAATTGCACATGATCGTTTACTACCAAGGCTCAATCGAAAACAACCTCTTTGTTTGTGTTAATACTAACAAGCGTAAGGTTACATACATTTGACCAACCCATACCCCATCCTAGATAGGTGCCACTGAGAGGCACCGAATTGCATTGGAGTCTTGAATGAAATGTATTAGTATTACCAGCAAAGAAAGAAACTTTTTATAGCCATTTCATAATCAAATAGGATCTCAGTATACCTACTTCGTAATCATTATCAAGTTTAAACATTTCCCCAAATATGGGGGAATCCAAGTTATTGTTTTGGTTCTACCATCACACAAATCCAATTGAAACCCATCAAGAAGAAAACTTTATACACCCTTATAATCAGCTAAAGCTACATAATACCACTTCATAGTTCATATACATTATCAAGCTTTAGTATTTCACTAAAAATAGAGGAATCTAAATCATTGTATAGGTTTTACCATCTCACAAATCTAATTTAAACTTCAAAGAAAAAAACAACTTTCTACACCCATTTCATAATCTAGTTAAATCTACTCAATACCCACTTTCTATACCCATTTCACCAAAATTGGGGGAATCCGAATTAATGTATTGACAAAGAAAGAAACTTTATAGCTTCTACATCGAATTCTTAATCTGCATTGAGCTTCACAAAACAAAAAACTGTAGCTCAACGAAGAAAGAAACACCCACATCCAATTTCATAATCAACATTGATCTTCACAAAACAAAAATTGCAACTTAAGAATGAAACTTTCTACAACCATATCATAATCAGCTAAAAGTACTCAATACACACTTCTTAATCACTACGAAAATTTAACATTTCATTACAAAAGGGGAATCCAAGTTACTGAATTGGTACTACCATCACATAATTCCAATTGAAACCCAGCAAAGAAACAATCTTTCTACCGCCATTGATACAACTCAATACCCACTTTATTATCATTATCATTATCATTATCACGCTCTTACATTTCACCAAACATTGGGGTAATCAAAACCCAAATTAGTGTATTGTATAGCACAACCATCACAGAAATCCAATTGAAACTCATCAAAGATAGAAAATTTCTACAGCCATTCCATGATAAGCTAAAAATAATTATTTCACACATCACATGTCATAATAATTATCAAGCTCTAACATTTTACCAAACTTGGGGGCATATAAAATCCTAATTATTGTATTTTACTGCCATCACACAATCCAACTATAACCCATCAAAGAATAAAACTTTTTACATTCATTTCACAATCTACATTAATCATCACAAAACCAAGAAATTGAATTCTGAAAGAAAAAACATTAAATAGAAGAAAAAACTGAACTTGAGAATGAGTTTAATTTGGGGAGTAGTAAAAGAAGCAAGGTCCATTCCCCATCGAACAGCTTGACGAGCTTCACGTTTCATCTCATTTCTGCTTCTCCTTTTCTTCTTCTTGTTATCCTCAACATCTTCCTCGTCATCTGATTCAATTTTGATATTTTTTCTGGTGTTTTTTTCGAGTTCAAGCTCTTGTGGAGGACGAAGAACTTGAGGTTGAATATGGGTATGGCGATGGCGAGAAAGAAGAGGAAGATGGTGGGTGGTTGTTGGTGTTTGTAGGGAGATAAAATGGAGTAATTGGCGGTGGAAGAAGGGTGTTATGGTTATGGCGGATCTTATTACTTGCGACATTTTATCTCGCTTTTCTTATTTGTCTCACCGGCGGATAAATTTCGACGTTTAAGTGAAGGTGATAGAAAAAACTTGGGGATCTTTTTAAGTGTGCGCAACCCATAATGGTATCTAGTGATGGCAACTACAGTGTTCACGGGTCCAAACTCGGATCGGAACGACCGGACCAAAAGACCGGAATTATGAATATGCTAAGGCCTGAGACCGAATTCCGGTCTAACCAGGATTACATCCGGTCCGGGTTTAGACCGATTAGACCGGAAATAATTTTTTTATCAAAAATAAATTAAAAAATGAAAGATTTAAAAATAATTTAACAAATTAATTATTATAAAATTAAAATATTTGAATTAAATAATTATTTTGTGTTGAAAATAGAATTTTTAAAGCCCTTTAAATAAGTATATACATAATGATCGTAAATATTTTGCACTTTCGAAATCACTTTTATGTGCATCCGGTCCAACCCGGATTTTTCCGGGTTTAGATCGGACCGGACCGGAAACCCGAAATGCCGAATTTGTAAGACCCGGAGACCGGTCCGGTCTCACTTTGCACACCCCTAATGGCCACGGAGCGGGTTACCCGGAACCGAACCGGTCCCGAACCGCTTGAAACCGGTTCCGGAACCGTTCGCGACAAGTTCCAAACCGCGGATCCGTAAAACCTCCGGAAAAAAGTTGTCGGGACCGTGGAACCACCGAAAAAACCGTTTGAACCGGACCAAAGAACCGCGAACCGGTTCACCCGGACCAACGGTCCCATGGAAACCGCCCCGGAACCTGAAACCGGACCGATCCGGTTCACCCGCCCCTTGGAACCGCACGGTTCTTTTAGCCTAGTGGTTCTTTGAAATCGGTCAAACTAGCCGTTAATAAACCGTTGGACTAGCCGTTGCACTTTGCCTATAAATACCCATCACTTTCAATCCTTCCAATTCACAACGCATCTCTTCTCCTACTCTCTCTACTTAATTACGCAATTATTCTCTTAGTTACATAATTAGTTTTCTAATTATTTCTTAATTACATAATTATTCTATAATTATTTCTTAATTAAATAATTTTTTTTAATCATTTATTAATTTCTTTATTACATTACTATTACAATATTATCATGTCTTCTTTTTTGAAAAAAGCCTCTAAAAAAGTCACTAAAGTGGCAAAATCTTTGGGAGGTTCTTCTAGCTCCAAAAGAAAGGCCACTTCAACTCCGTCGATATCAACAGCATCTTCGGTTAGTAATTATGAACCGAATTATCCAAAAGGGTACGAGCCATACGACCAAGAATTACATGATTATGCGAAACATGTGGAAAGAGAAATACAAATTGAAGATAAAGAAGAAACACAAGAAGAAGAAACACACGAAGAAGAAGAAGAAGAACCAACGACCCTTGTCGGGATACTTCAAGATCAGTTGAAGAAGCACAACAACAAAGACAAGCTCGTGGTAAACGAGTCAATTTCCAAAGTATCGGTTAGTTTTGTAATTTTATTCTTCAAATTGATTGAATTTTTAATTATTATTTATTTATATATTGTGGTATTTTAATAATGTTTTTATATTTATATTTAGATGAAAATGTAGCAGTAAGACAACCTTTTCCGGCAATGCCACATTCTAATGGTAATGGTACCACATTATATTGAATTTTAAAAATCTATTTTATACATTCATTTTTATTAGGGAAAATTGTTAGAAAATATTTAGAAAAAGTTCGATTTTGTCAAAAATTACATAGAACAAATTTTTTTGTCAAAAACTACCTAAAAAAGTTATTTTTGTAGTCAAAGAGTACCTGTTAACGAAATCCATCCAAAATTCCGTTAGTATTTCATGATTTAACAAAAAAGAAAATCAAAAATAGGAAAAGCTTTAATCAATCACATGCCCTCTTTCCCAAACTCAATTTTCGCCATCTTTAAAGCTTGAACATATCATTTTAATGGAGAAGAAAGAAGAAGATAAAGAAGGAGGACATTTTTCGAATTTAGGATTCCATTTGTGTGAATGCAGGAAGCTGGAAAAGAATTGGAATTGGAACCCAGTCACGTAATTTCCACATGACAAAAGCAAATGGAATTTCGGATGGATTCCGTTAATAGGTACTCTTTGAAAACAAAAGTAAATTTTTTAGGTATTTTTTGGCAAAAAAATTGTTCTAGGTAGTGTTTCACAATACTAAGCTTTTTCTATGTATTTTCTAACAATTTTTCCTTTTTATTAACAATATTATAAATAAAAAATTTTAAATATCAATGTGTTGCATAGGTGAAAAGAATCAAAGGAATATAAGTGTATGTTAGGAGTGTCGATGTGCAGTTGATATGGCATCGGTGCAGAGCAGGTGCGACCATGCATATCAGAATCTCGATCCTGATCAACGATTCTACGATCCAAAATTAGGCGATCGATTCGGATCGTGGGTAGGATCTTAATGTCGGTAGAATTGTACGATCCTATATAGCTCTAGGATTTAAGTGGTAGGATCATAACACGATTCTACGATCTTACGATCCGATCCTATAAGGGTAGTTTTGATCGTACAAAAATTTTAAATAATCCAGATTTTACTTATGTATTTATATGTATATATCTAAACAATTATATTAGTATGACTAAAATTCAAGTTTTTCTTAATTCGCATCTTAAAAATGATTATTAAAGGTATTCTTTTAAAAAACTTATTAATCGAATGCAAATAAGTATAAATTTAAACCTTAAAACTACAAGAAAGAAAAAATACACTTGAAAATCAGTTATGCAAAGCATATTAATGCATATTTGTAGGATCACACGATCCTACGATGCGATTCTACCAATTTCGATCCTACCCCCTCAACGATCCTACATAGAATCCCGATCCTAACAATCTTAGGTGCAACGGATTGGAACTTTGTGATGTGCAGATGATAGTTGGTGTGTTGTTTAACGCGAGCATGTGATTGTTGATGGTTGCTTAGCTATTTGAAGAGCCAATGGCAGAGCAGTTATGTTGTAGACTTGTGATGTTGTTTATCTATCTTGGCCTTTGGTGCGCTAATAATAGGCTTAGGTGGAATCTTGCAACTTTTCTTGTAATGTCTGAACTTACCACAATTTACACATTTATTCTTCTTTCCCCTACTAACAAAAGTTTCTTTTTTACTTCTTACCATCCTTACCCTTATCAACTCCTGACTTTCATTTTTTCTATAACGACCACCCTGGTATATTTTTAAATGGTGGAGTAAGAGGCCTACCTAATGTACTTGATGGTTATTGGTTATGTCCATACATACCATGAAATATTAGAGATATGTCTTTGCTTAAGTACTTACACAGTATGCCTCGTTGACATAAAGAACAAAATCTAATTTCCTTCTCTAGATACAAGACATTGCATGTGTACATGGTAGGGGCGTTCATTAGCGGGTACCCGGTATTTCGAATACCCGGAAAGCCGGGTACCCGGTTAGCTGGGTACCTTTTTAAACGACCCGTGTCCCAGGTAGCAAGTGCATTTCACAGTTTATAGCTTAAATGGCATATGTTTCATCATCTTCATCCACTTCAAACTCATACACATAAATCGATATCACCCTTATCCAATGACATTCTTACTCAAGTTCTGAATCATTTTTACTATTGAAAGCATCATAACTAGGGGTGCACACGGTCCGGTTTGGTCTGGTCTGAGGCTAAAATCAGACCAAACCAAAAATTCCGGTCTGGAAATTTTCCAGACCGGACCGGACCAGACCGTTCTACAACGGTTTGGTCTGGTCTGGTTTGCGGTTTTTTACTTTTTATATTTTTTCCAAATTAATATATGTTTTATGAAAATATTTCGCACTTACAAACACTAAATAAATATAATTTGGAATTAGTTGATTCCATCAACATTATTCAAGTATATATTACTATATAAAAATAATAATAGCTCAAAATATCTAGGTAGAAACCTGTTTTTTATAAAAAAAAAAATTATGGTTTTTGGTCAAAGTACGGTTTACGGTCTGGTTTGGTCTGAAAAATTTAAAAACCGGGACCAGACCGCAAACCGTAATTTTTTTTAAAAAAACAGACCAGACCATTTAGACCGTAGACCAGACCAAATACTCAAATTACGGTTTGGTCCGGTTTGGTTTACGGTTTAGACCAAACTTTGTTCAGCCCTAATCATAACTCATCAGAAATGCTTTTCAAGGTTCGCCTAAAATTGTCTACAACAAAATTTGACTTCTGTTGTGGGACAACATTGTTAAGTGCTTCCATCAAACCCTGAACAAAAAAACTTATCTATCATAATTTGTGTCTCTATGCATATATATATATATACAATTTTGTAGGTTAAAAGAAAAGGTGATGCATTTTGTCTGTCACTCATGAATGTAGTTTCAGCTTCTCTGTTTGTCACTAGGTTAATGCCATCAACTAAAAGTGCTAAGGACCAAGCCCATGTATCTTCACTCTTTGTTTCATCCACAACCCTCGTAATGGGAAATATGTTGTTATTCCCATCCTTAGCTACTGCAATCAATAATATTCTAAGATATGATCGTTGTATACTAAAAATTACCCTCTTTAAAGTAAACATATTGTAATTTGTGACTTTTATCAAACTAACACACAAAACTCATTTATTATAGATTATATTAAGGGAAACTCCACATGGTAGCATCAGACTTTCATGAAATGCCACTGGTAACTTTCATGAAATGCAACTGGTAGCACTTTTGTAAGATTTGTCCACATGGTAGCATTCAGTTTGTCTTATCAGATTGCCATAGCATTTACCGTTAAGTTCTTGATCATTTACGTTCAATTCACCATTTTAACGTTTCTACCCTTATTAAGTGTTGGTTGTTGTCTTTGTAATTTGCCCTAAACCATTTTTTATGTTCTCAAATGTTTAATTCAATATTTTGACTTTCAAATCACTTTTTTAACTCATCAGAGCTCTCAGAGTTGTAGCAATTTTATTTTCATTCAAATTGTTGTCTTTATAATTTACCCTACTCAAGTACATATGTATTAATGCTTGAAATGCACCTTTTGAAATCCTAGTTAAGTACATTAGTTATGGCCAGGGGCGGACCCAATAGGCTCCGGCGCCCGCAAGTGACCTCACTGACATTAAAAAAAATTGATTTAGCAGTTTTGCTACTTGCAGGATTCGAACTCGTTATCGTGTGTGTATAGGTTTTCAACCGCTGACCAACTAAGCTACATCTAATCATTGTTTATTAATGAAACCATTAATATAAATTAACACTAGTGCTTCTGACTTCAAATTTACATCCACGAGCCATAAATTTTTTTTAATTGCAATTACTATTCATTTTTTTTTGGATAAATTGTATAATTTCTTGATTGATTAGTCATTATTCTTGATTAATTTCAATTACTATTAGTTTTTTAATTGTATTATGTTCTTGATTAATTATTGGGTTATTTATTTAAGTATGTTCTTGATTATTAATTGAGTCTTGCAATTTTTATTTAAATTACAAATTTTTACAAAGTGGATAGTTTTTCACAAAAAATTCAATTAATAAATGTTGCTAAGTGATATATAATTGTTTAATATGTAGATCATTGGGTCATTCATGTAAAAACACTTTCAAAAAAATTATTAATTGCAATGAATATCATGAAGACAAAATTGCGAAATAAAATAGGAGATCAATGGATGATTGATTGCTTGGTAACTTTTATAGAGAATGGGTATTTAGTGGTTTTAAGATATGAAAACTTAACGAAATATATTATAAAATATTCTTTTATTTTATAGGATTGGATTAAAAACAATATTTTTTTATTAGGATTTTTTTTATTAAATTATTATTTTATCCATTATGCTCTCACTGAGTTTAACTTCTGGGTCCGCCACTGGTTATGGCTTATGTAATAGTGCCTAAGGCACCTTTTATCAAATATGCTAACAATTTGAGTAAAAACAAAATTGTTACAACATCTAAGAGAATTGATAAACTAAATGGCCAATTAAACGTGAAAATGGTGATGCAAATATCTGAGCTCATAAAAATAATTCATACAAATTAGAAAGACAACAATCAACACGAGTAGAAACATCAAAATGATAAATTAAACAGAAATTGACAAGATTTTAACAGAAAATGCTCCCACAAAATAGAAAGAGTAATTCATGTAATTTTAATAAAAGATCCATTTGTTTACAATTTGACTTATCTAACATCTACATGTGTACATTAGTACATAACTCCTACTCCTAATATTGATTTCAATGTACATATTCACTATTAGCCTATTAAAACTTTCATGTATGTCTACCAGCATTGATCTGTCTCCCATGTGCGACGCGTATAACCCGAAAACCCGGAACAAGAACTGGTTGTATATTTGGTACTACCCATTGTACAATAAGTTGGAGAATAACTCAATCGACGCCCTTTTACCCACATCATCCTATCATAATCCGCCCTCTTTTTAGGATCCGATAACGTCGCATACGCTTCATGGACCCGAATAAACTCATCCGGGTCCTTTTCTCCATTTGACCCGATTGTCGCATCTGGGTGAACAACTCTGGCTAATTTCCTATACGCAGCCTTGATTTCCTTTCCTGACGCACCCGCTTGGATTCCTAACACTTCATAAAACGACGCTTTTTGAAGCGAAGTGGTGGTAATTTCCGTTTTCGTGGTGGAGTAAACGGCGGAAATCGACGGAAGAGTTCGTCGGAAATTGATTTGAGGTGTCGGAAAGTTACGAGGGTGATTTACAGGATATGAAGTAATTGATGGAAGTGATGATGTTGTTGCAGAAAGCATTGTAATTTTGTGACGATTTTGGATGAAATTTGTGTCTGTAATTGTGCAGAAAAATGGGAGAAGGGATTATAAAGAATTGAAGGAGGGAAGAAATGGGGGAAGTGTGGGACCCATGAGATTGGAATGGAGGGACATAAAAAAATACTACTCCGTCCTCCTTGAATTGTATGAAAAAGAAATACGATTATTTTTTAGGAAATACTTCCTCCGATTCACTACTAAAGTCTCATTTGCTTTCTGCACACTATCTAATGTACTTATTTAATGGTTTAAATCTCTAATTGTGCATAATTAAAAATTATAGAAAGTTGATATAAATAATCCTTGCATTGAGACGAATCAAACAAGATCCTACTTGACTATGTTTTAACTTATAGATTAATAATCAAAATACTCTCTCCAACTCAATCAAGTTGTCTCATTTTCTTTTATGGGCAATTCACTCAAGTTGTCTCATTTCTATTTTTGGCAATGATTTTTTTACCTAAATACCTTCACTTTTACTACTCCCAATACCCAACTACTACTTTTACAATTAATTTAATCAATTAAAATACTCCACTATCCCCATTTCTACCACCTTTACAATTAATTTAATCAATTAAAGTATCTTACTATTCCAATCTTAAAAATCGTGCCCAACCCAAATTGAACAACTTGGTTGAGTTGGAAAGAGTATAAATTAAGAGTAAAATATGAACAATGTTCAAAAAGCAAATAAAACTTTAGTGGTGAATTGGAGGGAGTAGTAATAAATAAAGAAAGACAATGAATTGGTTGATGGAATTAAAAAATAGTCAAGATGTATGGATTTGATTAAAAGATAATGATGGGTCATTGTCTATATATGGAAATGATGCAAATTAAGTGGGACAGATCAAAATGAAAAATGATCCATATTGAATAAGGAAGAGGGAGTAGTTATCCTTGTGCTGAGTCAGGAAAGTGTCGGTATCGTTATTAAACATGATGTTGTAAGCGCCACTAATTTAAAGTAGTGACATTTTATAACGGTGAGTGGTTCTAGAAGAAATGAAATGAGTTTTGACAATAATGCCTACTTTTGCGTAATGGATTACGGTGCAATTGGGTTTCAAGACTTTTTTATTGGAATATTCTACGTTGGATTAGTGTGCAAGTAGTGTGTAGTGGATTGCAAGATTATTGGAGTTTCCTTTTTCTAGACAAAAATTGGAAAGATTTTTTTAAATTGTTTTCTAGAAGATTATAATTTTATGAATTAGAATTTGTTTATTTTTTTCATAGAAATTTTAAATTATGGGATGAGTTTTGTTTGTTTAACATATACTTATGGTAACTTAGAATCGGAAAAAATGTTAGGAATAATCCAACCTATTTTCCATTACCTATTAATAATCTTATAAGTTAAAATATAGTCATATGGAATCTTGCTTGATTCGTGTCAATACAAGGATTATTAATATTAAATTTTTATAATTTTCAAATAAGAATAATATGAGATATTAAGGGTTAAAATTAGGGATGTTCAAAATACCCGACCCGCCCGACCCGCTGACCCGCCTCATAAATGGCAGGTCAAAAAATAAAAAATTTCAAAGTTACGGGTCGGGTCATGGGCCGATTTTTTTATGACCCGGGTACCCATTTGACCCAGAAGCTTATAACATATATATATACCGGTTTTTTTTAGGGTTTCATTTTCCATACCTGATTTACTTCCCTCACTCACTGAAATGAATCTGAAACGGCACACTCCTATTGCTCAGTAATCACCTCTCAAGCAAAATTTTGCATAAGAAACATAAGTAACTCCTCTAACATTAGTCATCTTCCAATTCAAGAATCTTTATCTAAACTTTTGTGATATAATAGAGATTCCTTTTTATTTCGTATATATTGCTGGTAACCATTTTTTCGTTTGTTTTTTTTGCTGAGTTTCATTTTTTCTTTTTTGCTTTTTTGCTGGGTTTTATTTTTTAATGGGTTTCATTTTGCTTTCATTATTTTGCTTGGTTTTATTTTTTTGTTGGATTATGTTTTTTTTTGTTTTTGTTGGGTTTCTTTCTTTTTTTTTTATTTTTTTTATTTTGTTGGGTTTCATATGTTTGTTAAAAACAGAATACATCAATATGAATTTCATCATAAAAATACTGCCTAAAACTAGTAGAATATTAATTTAGTAACATTTTGCTTAAGTTTAGCTTAAATTTGTCCATAATTTTATCTTAGAAATTATAATTAAATATGTAAAATAATCTAAAATAATAACCGGGTACCCGTGTCCCGACCCGCCTTATCCGGGTACCCGCTAACCGGGTACCCGCATTAAATGGGCCGGGACACGGGCCGCTAAAAAAGGTACCCGGCTAACCGGGTGCCCGGCTTTCCGGGTACCCGATTAGCCGGATACCCGGTAATGAACACCCCTAGTTAAAATCTTGTCTTGACAAGTGTGAAAAACTAAATGAGACATTTAGGGTGAATAGGGGGAGTAAAAGCTTATAAGTTCGTACTACCTCCGTTCCAAAATACTTGCAACATTTGCTATTTTCACGCAGTTCAATTCATTAATTCAATCCTTAATATCTATAATTTTGTGTAATACTCCCTCTTATTCACCACAAGTGTCCCATTTACTTTTTGCACACTATTCATCTCTTATTCTTAATTTGTATTTTATTATTAATCTATAAGTTAAAATATAGTCAAGTAGGATCTTGTTTGATTCGTCTCAATGCAAGGATTATTCATATCAACTTTTCATAATTTTTGATTATACACAATTACAGATATTAACGATCGAATAAGTGCATTGGATAGAGTGCAAAAAGCAAATGGGACACTTGTGCTGAATAGGAGGGAGTATAAAATTATAAAAATTTGATATTAATAATCTTTACGTTGAGACTAATCAAACAAGATCCCATTTGACTATGTTTTAATTTATAGAATACTTATTAATTACAAATTAAGGGAAATAAGTGAATAGTGCTTGTTTTTGTATGTTGCGACGATATCAGTGCCGTTCCTGGCATTATATGGGCCCTAGGCAAACAGAAAGAAGTGGGTCCTCTCTATGAAGCGTCGATTCTAAATTTAAATGGGTGTTTGGAAAAATAATAATGATAGATCAAATATATTATAATTAGTATTAAAAATGTAAATGTATTATATAATTTTTAAATGATAAAAGAACTACTCATAAATTACAAATTTTAAGTGTGTACTTCTATTAACTAACATTTTCTTTCTTAATAGGTGCTCTCTTGAGAGACCGTCTTTAATTTTTAAGGCTCCTTTCAACTCTGGGCCCTAGGCAAATGCCTACTTTGCCTATAATCCGGAATGACCTGGACGATATTGTGACGGAGGAAGTATTAGTCTAGTTGGAAGTTGTATTGGATAAGGCCGATGATCTAGATTGTAGGGTAGGGGTCACCATCAAAACGGGTCAAACGTGTCACGAGGCCACATGGTTTTGTAATCAATTTTGGTTATGATCTGATGGATGACTGGATACCAATCTTGGGCCTTGGACAGTTGTATTGGTAACTATCACTCCATTTCTTCTTGCCAAAATTGGATTTTTTCTGAATTCCTCTTAAATATTACTCACATATTCTCAAGAGTATAAATCAATTGTATCAATTAATTAATTAAAACTTCTATTTTTTTACTTAATAAACTCATTTTAGTTATTTAATCGTATAGCACGTCATATCTAATGCTAAAACGATTTGGACACTAAAATTAAATGTCCCCTTTATTTTTTTTTTATTAAAAAACGACTTTGAATTTAAATTCAATTTCTTGTATAGATATGTTTCAATCTATAATAATTGACGAAAAATAACATCTTTTTAATGGTAAGATGTAGTGTTATATGAGTTAAAATTTTGTTTTAAGTTTATTTAATTCGATTTCGACTGACAAAGGCTTAAAAATTAGGATTTATTTCAATGAATAGATTGGTACTAGTATTAGAATTTGATTTGGAAATCTTTTACAAATGAAGAGACTAGGCTAAAATCCTTACTTAGTATGAAAAGGACATATGATTGTAGAGGAATTGAATGGTAAAGAGAGCAATGCAGTGTCAATCTTATGTGTCCAAGTCATTTTCTCATCACAAAGAAATTGTCAAACTAGTTCCTTATCTCAATCCTTTCATCCAATTGATAAGAAGAATCAAATTATAATATGTCTATTGTATATTATTGTTGGACTTTAGTAAACTAAGAAAAGTATTTCACATAAGTTTGTAGATCCAATTTCTCAAAGAGACTGTCTTTTTAAGAGATGTCTCCAAAGCCCAACTCATTAAACCTTATTGTTTACATATTGTATTTTTAACGCCTATTTACATTATCCTTAATGTTTATTTACAATATATTAATGCCCACTACTAAAAATGTCTAATTACAATATTCTTAATGTCTATCGACAAAGCTTACTTATAATATCTTTAATGCATACTTATAATTTACTTAATACCCACCAAATAAGTACTTAAGTACTTACAATATTTTAAATTCCTATTTATAATATTATTAATGCCTACTTAAAAACTTACTATGTAGTTTGTTTTTGAAAATTTGAAGTATATAAGATTATGAATTAAAAAAAAATAATAAAATAAAACCTAAATCAAACTATATCCAAAAGTAAGCGTTTGTTAGGATTGGAATGAAATCGCTGTCAAAGGCAGCGATTTTGGGCCCAAATGGGTTAAATGAAATCGCTGACAAGCCCAGCGATTTTCAAATGAAGACAGGCTGACATGTGGACTGCTGTGCTGGCCCCAGATCTGGCAAGCAAAATCGCTGTAGCCTGCAGCGATTTTCAAACACGGCTACATCTTCCTCATTTCCCCATTTCCCCATTTCAATTAAACCCTAATTTCGAATCTCCTTCTTCCTCTCCCTCTAATCTCCTTGTATTCCTCCCCATTGAAACCTTCAATTTGTTTTATTGTAGTCTTTTTTTAGTCTTCCTTCTCCATTGTTACTCAATTTCGAATCTCAAGGTATGTAAATTATTAAAATTTGTTCATCCTTCCTAATTTTTCGATTATGTTCATGATTAGGGTTTTATATCCTCTTTAATAATGTGAGTGTTTTTATTATGCAGAACTTGATTTACTTATTCATTTGGCTTATTTGAGGTTAGTTTATAGAATTTTATTGTTATTAATTTATTATTGTTCATTAATTTGGGTTTTTGGTCATGAACATAGATATTTTTTTTTTATTAATGTTATTATTATTGTTGTTGTTGTTATTATTATTATTATTATTATTATTATTATTATTATTATTATTATTATTATTGAAGTATGTTGAATTGAACGTTTTATGTTGATTATTGGGAATGAATGGTAAATGATTGAATGGATTGTTGTTTTGGTAAATGAGTTGAATTGAAGTATTGTTTTTGTTGAATTATTGTTGTTTAATTGAACATAGATACTTAGGATATAAGTATATATATTGTTGTTGTTGAATTGAACATAGAATGATTGAATGGATTGTTGTTTTTGTTAAATATATATATATTGATGTTTAATTGAATGAATGGATTGTTGTTTTTGTTAAATACTTGGGATATATGTTGAATTAATAAATGTTGACGTTGCTTATTCGAGATACATACTTGATGTTGAATGAATTTAGTAAATGATTGAATGGTAGATGTTGAATTGAATTATCATAATGAAAAGTAAACACTTTGAACAAACAGGATGGAGAATCCTGGTCCAATAGATCCTTCCTTGTTAGTTTCACAACCCACCCATCGTTCACACTTCATATGGACCGGACAACTAGAGTCCGATACATTGCTTAATACTCGACACCACCCTTCCATAGTTATGAGATGGCCTGTAGACGATAGGGTGTTGCGATACGTGCACGAAGCCGGTTTATATGGTATTCACCGAGTAGGTCAAATACCTTTAGATCGAGGGATGATTACAGCTTTGGTTGAGCGATGGAGGCCTGAGACGCACACCTTTCATCTGTCGGTTGGTGAAGCGACCATTACACTACGTGATGTTGCTATACTTACCGACCTACCGGTGAGTGGGAGGGCAGTCACTGGTCCTAGTCCTAGCCATACTAGAGAGCGGATACATCGGATGTTTGGGGTCCTACCGCCAAATGAAGCGATGATGGGGTCTTCGGTCAAGGCGACATGGTTGCATGACACCTTTGCTCATTTACCGGGCCCTGATGCTGAGGATGAAGCTCTAGAGCGTTATGCCCGCATATACTGTTGGGTACTTATTTCCGGCTATTTGTTTGTCGACAAATCCGGAAACGACATGCAAGGGATCTTGTTACAGCTTTTTGACCAAGACTGGGATGACATCGCATCCTACAGTTGGGCCAGTGCCGCTCTTGCTTTCCTCTACCGACATTTGTGTCGAGCCGCCTCGATAAAGAGAGGGAAACCAGCAAGCGACATTGCGGGTCCATTGGTTATTCTACAGGTATGTATCCTCACCTTATTTATATTTACATAATAATGACGTTATTGAATAGTTTTACTTATATTTCCTTTTATTATGCAGTTGTGGATATGGGAGCATATTACTTTTTGCACTCCTGCTATCTCCACACGACGACGTAGGGGAGAGGACGGGCAACCTATTCTCCTCCACGTTGAGCCGCAGGATCCCGCGGAGGACGAGCCATATGGATCGCGATGGCTCGTGCCTCGATTGACGCACTTGAACACCTCACGAGGTGTACATGTCTTTCGCGATTTACTTGATCGCATGATTAGTGTACAGGTAATTTGATTGTCATGTATTTCGCAACAATTTATTTCATGTATTTCGTAATAATTAATCCTTATTTTATGTTGTAGATGATATGGGACCCGTATCCCGCATATAGGGGTGACGAAGATGAGTGGCGTGTTCGAACGCCTATGATCTTTTTTGACGTGGTTGAGTACCACTACCCCGAACGGGTCATGCGTCAGTACGGTTTGCGCCAAACAAGGCCTGGTCCACCTGAAGACCATACCCAGCTCCACGAGGTGGATCGGAGGGGGAAGGCCACGGTGAATTGGGCTGTTTATCACCGGAGATACATCGAGGGGTGGGATGGACGTGAAGATTACGTAGTTCATGGGGATGAGATCGGTGAACCGATGGATTTCTACGATGACTATCTCATCTGGTATCGTGGAATCACCAGAAGGTTCATTAGCCGAGGATACATACCAGACCGACCACTCCCACTGAACTACATGCCTTCTGGCGTGCCATTACATGTCCTCGTGAGTCATTTCTTTTTAAGTTTTATATAATTAATATAATATTTAATGTTAATCTAATTTTAATTGAAATTTTTCTTTGTAGACGCAACAAATGTTGAGCATTCGTGACTACATGCACTCACAGCGACATGTATGCCACGAACAGTCAAACGAGGTAGTCAGGAGGTGCGATAGTGTAATGGTAGGCCTTGGATATGAGCATTTGCTTCAACCATTACCGCAGGACGATGCTCCTTGTTCTTCTACCCAAGCAAATGCTCAGGGGACGTCAAATGATCATCAATCGCCATATACACTCAGTGTACGTCCAACAGCTCCCGGAACGTCCCAGGGCGAGTGTTCTTATGTATCGCTGGTTCATCCCACTAACGTTAGGCTTTATCAAGAATCGGATAGTGAGGGTACACCTTTGGTTTATCCTAGTCTAGACACTATTTATGAGGGCGATACACCCACTGCGGATTCTTAGACTATGTATGATATTGTATAGATTTGTAAATATATGTGTATATGTAATATGTATTATATAACATTACGGTACGCAACAATTGTATATATATGGATCGCGTTATATAATTGGTTTACGTTTGTCGTTGCTTGAATGGAAAGTGTGATGAAAATTGATACATTGATTTTATTTTAGGCAAGTGAAGGTATGTATATAATATTATTGTAGAGAAAAAACAAAAAAAAAATAAAAAATTTAACAGGCAAAATCGTTGTTGGCTGCAGCGATTTCCAGGTCAGCCCAAAACTGCCAGGTTGGGCCAGCACAGCAGTTCACAAGCCAGCATGTAAATCGCTGTTGGGCCCAACGATTTCACTTAAACCCATTTGGGCCCAAAATCGCTGCCCTTGACAGCGATTTCACTCAAAACCTATCAGACGCTTATTTTTGGGTATAGTTTGATTTAGGTTTTATTTCATTATTTTTTTTAATTAATAATCTTATATACTTCAAATTTTCGTTTGTTTTTTGTGTCGGCCCAAATAGAGTCACAAGAATTTAATTTGTGAAGTTTGTATTATAATGCATTGGTACACTTGTTTAGATCCACTTTGTTTTCTTTTAATTTTGTTGCAAATAATTGAATTGAATTGAAAATATTTACATCAAATTAAGTTGAATTTTTTACTTTTTGAATTAAGTTTCGGAAAAAAAAAAACAAATTACACATTAGGCTCAAGATAACTCTATCTTTAATTTTGAAGAGATCAAACAATCACATTACTTTATTTGAATTCCCTAATGTCATGTTTGGGAACTATGATTTCATTTGGATATTTGAAATTGGCTTAAATTTATTATTTGGCAAATCAAGTATTTTCAAATTTAGATTTGGATCCAATTCCACCATTATTTTTAATGTAGCTAAAGTTGAGAATTTGAGAATGACTACCCAAACCTAGCCATTCTCAAATTCTCATTTATGATTTCATGATTGAAATCCATAATTTGAAATGAAATACTTGTTCCTAAATACTACATAAAATTAAATGTATTGATTGAGATTGTTTTTTTTAAAGTTTAGTAAAATTTTGAATTTTATATCAATATTATTTTGTTGTAACCTATTATATTACACAAAATCTCACAAGAGACGGTCTATAGGATAGACCACAAAATTGGGTCAGCTCATTTCCCTTAACTGATTTTTTTTATTATAATATCAATTATATTATGTTATAATCATAAATGTAAGGTATTATAATCTCGAATATATTATTCTATAACCCCAAATATAAGTTATTATAACCCAAATAATTTATTATAACCCCAAATATACTATGTTATATTTTGGGCTGGGCTTCATGGATTCCGTCTATAGAATAGACCGTCTCCCATGAGACTTACTGATTATATTATGTCAATTTGTGTTATTTGAGTTTCATATTGTATATTTATGACTTAATAAATTATTTTTGACTAATAAAAAAAATAGTATTATATTTAAATAAAGAAAATTGCAAGTATTTTAGCTATTTATAGCAATTAGAATAAAATCATAATAAAAATTCACAAAATTATTTGAGTTTTCATTGTAGGAAAGTAGAAGATTAGCTATAATATTATTTTTGATATTATTAGCTATGATATTATTTTTGATATTATTAGGAAGAAAATTTTTTTGATATTGTTTTGTTAGTATATTTATTTTTGTTTCGATCTTTAGTTCTTTAAGGTTGTATAAAAAGAGGGTCTCCACTCCTTTATCAAATAATACAAATCAAGTATTCAAAGACCCATTAGCTGCTGCAATGTGATATATAAAATCATCTCGAAAACTGTTGCTAATAGGTTGAAACCCTTGCTGCATTCTATAATTTACCCACAACAAAGCGCCTTTATTCCAGGGAGATTAATAACTGATAATCTCTTTTTGCTTTCGAGACCTTTCACTCCATGAAAAGAACACCAAATGGTAGAAATAATGCTTTTGCCTAGAAGCTTGACATGAGCAAAGCTTATGATAGAGTGAAATAGGACTTTCTTGAGAGGGTTATGTTGAAATTTGGTTTTAGAGATAGTTGGGTCTGGCGCATTATGAATCGTATTACTAGTGTCTCCTTTTCTTTCAAGATCAATGGAGACGTGTTAGGATATATTATTCCCTCTAGAGGATTGAGACAGGGAGACCTTATTCGGGACATCGGGTTGATTTCGGGTCAGGTGTTTGTGTAATTTGTGTACTCATTGGCATAGCTTAGCTAATTTGTGTACTCCAAAGAAGCAAGTTGGAATGGGGTTTCGGGATCTCAAATGCTTCAATCAAGCTCTCATAGCAATGCAAATTTGGCGACTAGTGGAACATCCCTTCTCCTTATCAAGTATTGTTCTCAAGGCTCGTTACTACAAGCACTCAGATGTACTTGATGCTAGAGGGGGTTTTAATCCTAGTTTTTCATGGAGAAGTATGTGGGGTGCCAAGGCTTTTATCATGGAGGGTTTAGGTTGGAGAGTTGGTAATGGATCATGGATTTGGTGTAAATCTGATAAATGGCTGCTGCACGAAGGGAAGTTTATTGCGCCTGTGTTCAACTCTGATAATACTCCGGATTATAGGGTCAGTGATCTCATTGATCATGATACTTGTTCGTAGAATTTGGAGACTATTGATGATGTTTTTGATCAAACAACAAAAGAGGTTATCCTCTCTATTTTCCTTGTTCCTAATGTTAATTATGATACTGCTTTTTGGGGTTTAAATAAAGATGGCAAATATTTGGTTAAGTTGGGATATTGGCTTGGTCGCTTAGGGATCATGAACCAGCTGCATAACACCCAGATTACTTTATGGGATAAGATTTGATCTGTTCAGGCCCCCCTAAAAATGCGTCACTTCCTTTGGCGTTCTTGCAAAGGATCTCTCCCGGTTAATATGCTGCATTTTCAAAGGTATATGCACTCATCTCCTAGATGCACTCGTTGTGATAATGATGAGAAATCACTCTTTCATGCTCTTTTGGACTGTACAAGCTCTAGAACTATATGGATCAACTCCCCTTTTCACTTTCTAGTTACTATTGCTCCTAAAGAGTCGTTTGCTAGCCTATTTTCTTGGTTGGATACTCATGCTACAACGAACGATCTTCCTCTTATATGTGTTGCATTATGGGCTAGTTGGATTGGGCGAAATCAACAGGTTATGGAGAATTTTTTATGTGATATCTCAAAGCTGTCAGCTTCTTTATGTAAATTGGTGTTGGAATACAAGCAGTACCCACAGAAGATTACTACAATTCCTATGCCAAGTGTCCAACAATTCTCTTCATGGCAGGCTCCTGGTATGCAATGCATTAAGATAAGTTTTGATGCCCATGCGAGTGGTGTCAATACTTGTGGGTTAGGAGTGGTGTTTCGAGATGATCGTGGTGTTATCATACTCATCCTCACAGAGTCACAGGTACACGAAAAGTCAAAGCCAATTGTAGTGTGGAATTTTCAGAGGCGTCAGCCGGTTTTTACGTGTTGATGGTGGCTCGAAGGATATGGCACAAACGCATTTATCTAGAAGGGCCGGGATGCCTTGAACGTTATCTCTGCTATTAAAAATCAAGTGAAAGGCTTCTCTCCAATTCATCTTGTCTATGATTGTTGTTTTGATGTCTTATCTTTTTTTGATTGTGCTATGTTTAGTTATGTTCGTAGAGTCCGAAATATTGTGGCTCATATGGTCGCTAGATGGGATACAGATATTAACACGGAGAAAGTTTGTATGCCCTCGTTTTCTGAGTGCCTGAGGACTCTGAAAATGCTCAATTTGAGCTAGTTTTCTATAATAGGTGATATTCAAAATAGAATATTCTTTACTTATAACATAAATGTCAGGGACGACCCTGATGTTAACATTATCTATGATTTGGCCTAGGGCCTCCAAAATGTCAGGGACGGCCCTGATGTTACTTATAACATAAAAATGTGATTAGCATATGAAGAGGTGATACAATATGTATAAATATATGCTCTTTGTTCATCTTTTACATAAGCTTTAGGAAAATTTACTTTTAAAAATCCGGCCTTTGGGTTGTTCTCTTCTAAAAATCCGACCTTTTGATTATTTTCTAAAAATCCCACCTTTGCACCCCATCTTCACTTAAAGTACACAGATTATTGTCTACCTGAAGAACCGGTTAAAATGAATTTTATAAAAAAAGAAAATTTACTTTTAAAAATCCGACCTTTGGGTTGTTCTCTTCTAAAAATCAAACCTTTGGGTTGTTCTCTTCTAAAAATCCGACCTTTTTTTATAAAATTCATTTTAACCGGTTCTTCAGGTTAGACAATGGGCTGTGTACTTTAAGTGAAGATGGGGTGCAAAGGTGGGATTTTTAGAAAATAATCAAAAGGTCGGATTTTTAGAAGAGAACGACCCAAAGGTCGGATTTTTAAAAGTAAATTTTCCTAAGCTTTATCATTTCGACTATTCTTTACGTAATCATACTTTTCACTTTTGCATTAGCTTGTGCGGTGATCCGTTCAATGTTGGACCAATATTAGAGAAACGACATTTGACGTTCTATTATTTCATACTCAATTATATAACGTGAAATTCACGCATCAAGAGTATGACATTCTACTATATTTGATCATTCATATTATAATGTTCATATAATACTATTTAAATATTAAAAGATATAATTTCTTTTAATTTCGTTTTACACATCTATATTCCTAAAGAAATATCATAGGAGTCGTTGCAATGAAGGAAGATATCAATTAGTAGTATTAGAAGCAAAATCAGATTAACATAAGTAAGGCAGAGGTAGCGTCCCACATCGAAAACAGAAGGAATGTATATGCGGAAGATGCCAAATATAAGCAGTAGACCACTCATTGATAAAAATATGATCCTTCAGGCAGTTAACGGGAAATGAGGAGTGGTCATTACTTGCTTATTTTATTGCAAGTTGGGTGTCTGCCCCAAGCCTGGTTACGACTATTGGGCACCCCACTTTTACCATCTGATCCCTATTTGTTTTTAACAATAAATAACTTTGTTTTCCTAATTTCAATTTTCTTTTTTATTGTGAATAGTTTTAAAAGTTATTTTTATTTACTTGATTTGACAAAATAGTCTTTAATAAGTGAAAATTTTGGACAATTTTGTTTTTTAATACAGAAATCTCTATATTATTCTAATTGAACCGAAATATTATATATTTTTTAAAATATTTTAAATAGGCATTAAAAATCGTGTAAGTAAGTAGACATTTGAAATATTTAAAGTATAAATATTACTATAGGCCTTAAAGACATTAAGAATAAAAAAGTAGGCATTTAGAATAGAACTTACGAATTTTAGTGTCAAATTTTCGCTATGATTTCTTATCGATTCATATGAAAGACCATATTCATGTGGAAAGTGGAAACTTAATAAATTCGTCTCAATATATATTTTCTAAATATCAAAATTTAAAACTCCTAAGGATAATGATATATTCTTGCTGACTTATGCTGACATTTACAATAAATTTAATAAATTTAACGTTTTCCTTAAAATTATTGTTGTGCAATAGTCAATAGACATGATATGTGTTAAAAATCTTGGAGCGCATGTGAAAGTTTGATGGACCCAATTTTTTAAGAAATATTAAACTTCATTCAAATAGAAAATTTGGATAATAATATTGTTACAAGGGGGAGATACATATGACATATATGATATGCAAGGTTCCATAAGGAACTCTTGCTATGGATATGGTGGTAAGTACATCTATGACTTCACACTACAAATCATGCCTCTATCACATATTTATAGAGGTACATACCTAAATCTAGAACATTCTACAATTTTCATACAATGTCTTATAGATCATTATAAAACTAATATTTTCTTAGGACTTTCTAGATAATATTTCACTAGATTGTTCTAGACTATATTCCAGATTTACATAAGATATTTCTATGGATTTTTCTTGATTAGTTTTTTTCTAACAGGTGTGCTAATACCCTATTGCTATTGGTAATTGGTTGTTGCTGTTTTGCTGCTGTTGGTGATGTTGTTACTCTTGCTGTTGCTTATAAATTCATAGAGTAAGATTGTTGAAGAATCTGTGAAGAAGAGAGTAGGGTCCCATCCCATCATTGATAGGTGTAAGGTGTACCCAATTCACTAATGTCACTTCTTTAAAACCAAGTGTTGGGAAATGGGATTGCTGTTCTTCATTGAGTTGATTGGACATTCAGGACAACTCAAAATACATAGAGTAAGTTAAAGATGAATTTAGCTTTATCACTTTGTACATGCAAATTACTGCTACTGATGGTAATTGGTATTGGATTGGGTACAAAAACCATGCTCATGCATACTGCTACTGCTACCATAAACTGTTTGCTATTCATAAAGGTGAAGTAAGTACTTCCTCTGTTTTTATTTAGTTGTAATATTGTATTTTGACATAAGTATTAACAAGTGTTATTATCTAGTGTATAATGTCTATAATAATATACCTAATAACTAATAATAGGTACTTCCTCCGTTTCATAATACTTGCTACATTTTCCATTTTGGGAAATTTTATATTACTTGCTACATTTCCTTTTTAGTAAAAAAACCAATCATTTAAAGTTATACCTACTCTATATATTTTTCTTTTTCATTTTTCAACAAATAATATTAAAAAATTCCAAAAAAAACAACTTTCCACCTATTACTCATCATGACACGGTAACTTCTTAATCTTTGTGCCCATGCAATGGTAGCAAGTAAATCAGAATGGAGGAAATATAAGGTTGATAATGTATAAAGTGAGAATAAAGTAGAATAAAATAGAAAAGGAAAAATTATCCAAAATAATACGACCTTTCACTGATTTTCTAAGAATAATACGAACTTTCAATTAACCACCAATAATACGAACTTTGACATGCATTTTCCGCTAGCATACATAACCTGTTTATAACCGATAGTACAGTTCTTTTTTTACCGTTGCTCAGCAGGTTTCATCTCGTATTTTTAAATTATCTATAATCTCATTGATGGTATATGTCTTCGCTATTTGTCTCTAAATCTATAGCTATTACTAAAACGACACACAGTTGACATCATCAGATTTTAAAATTGCTTAATTGTCGCTTTCTCATTAAAACTTTTCTCTCTAAAATTTAATGATGATGTCAATGTTATTATGATTATCATTGACTTACTACTTTCTTATTTTGAGTATATTATTATTCTTATTGATTGATTTTCTACTTTTTAGGTCAAATCGCATTTAATGTATTAGAAAACTACTATATACTCCCTCCGTCCCATTCTTATTGTCCACTTTTCCTTATTTGGTAATCCCAATTTAATTGTCCACTTTCTATTTTTGGCAAAGATTTTTTACCTAAATACCCTCAACTACCCCAACTTATATTATTTAAAATACTCCACCTACCACCTTTTCAATTATTATAATCACTTAAATACCCCAAATACCACTTTTACAATTATTATAATCACTTAAAATACTCCACTACCGTTTTTCTTAATTTGCGTGCCCACTCAAAAGTGGACAATAAAAATGGGACGGAGGGAGTATTATATTTCATTTATTTCAATTATTAAATGAATATTATTTAGTGTATTGGATATTTTGAGATAATTAACACATAATATATTTTAATTAGGATTTGTTTTTGTTATTTATACTCGTAGTTACTTAAATGCAATGATTAATTCTAAGATAATTTAGCTTGTAGCTATCTTTAATCTCTTATATTTTTTATGAGACAAAATTATCTTTGTCGTTCAAACTAATAAAATAACTTGACATATTTTTATGTATTTATATTTGATTTTAAAGTGTGTTGTAAATAGTAATAATATTTAATACTTCTATAAATTAACGTAGTAGTTATTTTTGTAAGCAAAAATTAGTATGTCATTTTTTATTTAAAAAAACCATAATTTCGTAATGTACTCGGGATACGGACCATTTGCTCTTTTATTCAAAATAAAAATTAAAAATATAAACATAATTATATTTGCATAGTGCAAAATATGATACAATGTACGTCATGCATACAACTATTCAAAGTGAAATGAAATATAACTATAAAGTACAATTAATTTCTAAATTTTTTAATTTATAAAAATATATTAGAAAATTTGGTAAAATAGTGCATCACACACGGGCAGTATCTAGTCTAGTGTATATTACTAAACTATTAGCAAGAAAATCGTCACCCATTTTTTTACGAAGTACAAGACTTAAATTCTGTAAAATTAAAAAGACAATATAAATAATAATTAATAACTTAAAATTCTACAAAATATGGAATTTCTCTAAATAAAAATATTGCAAGTATAGTAATTTGCTGATTAGTGGACAAGTATTCTTTAGTTTCAAATGATGAACACACAAAAAAATATAATTCAAGTGTTGATATGAATATGATATGCCATGGAGGCAAAATGCAGATTTTCTGAGGCTAACTAATGTAACCAAAACTTAAGCCTGAGAAACTCAACATTACAACCACCCAATACATTTATATTTATATACCCCCCAATCAATTCAAGAGTACCATCTATATCTATACAAAACCCAAAATTTATATATGCCATTATATACATTAGAATTATGATGAATAAAGGGTCATAATTTTGGGCAAATTGACCTTTAACAAGGATTATGCAGATGCTCAAAATGGTGCTTCAATGCCGCCCGTCATCATGTCCAAGTAGCCTTTATTGTAATAGTTGTTGGTTCGACGAGGTCTCGGCTCTGTGTATGGAGAATTGTCGCTACTCTTGCTCCAAGTCCAAGATTTAGTTATCCTCTGAGATGTCTTGCCGAATTCCTGACTTTTGCTGATTCCGGGAGCGATCCTTGACTTGCTCATTATTTCGAGTAGTCTTCGATCCTCCTCGGTGAGTTCAACTCGTACGGGTTTAATACCGTCATTTAGGGAAGGAAATCGGGTAATGGGCGAGTTAAGCACCAGGATCTTTTTGTTCGGAGATTGAAATGGCGGCAAAGTCTTGAGCGCATAATCCCTGCGTTTCATCCCACTAACCAACTGATGAAGTAGAGTCACGAGCGTAAGGATGTGATTATCCATCTTCTCTTTATTTGCATGATAGAGCGTTTGAAGACGGATTAAGTTTCCGTTTCCAGCCGTTTTCTTGTTATATTCAATGCTGCAAAACCAGAATAAAAGTCATGAATCCTGGGTGTTTCTTTTCCTAGCAAGATTGTTTTCTTTACTTCTCAAAATTGATAGCTTTATTACCAATTGAATTATATAAAAAAATATTGAATCAATATTAGTCAATAATGTTCAAACTCAAAAACCGAGATATACTCCCTCAGTTCCATTATACTTGCTATATTTGACTATTTACGCAATTTAATATGTTACTTTGATCTTATCAAAAGTTAATATTACGTAAGTATGTGATTAGACGATTCAAACAAGATCTCACTTGACTATATTTTTTCTTACATATTAGTTGCAATATATTTAATTGGCTTAAACGATGAATAGTACCAATAAAGTAATGTAGCAACTAGCAAGTATTTCACAATGGAGGAAGTATTGTACAAGGAAACAGCAGAATACTAATAGAACTCGAAACAAGAGTTGCAGACTAACCTGGCATTGGCCCACTCTCCAACCCAACCGAAACCTTGATGCGCTCTGCTCAAGTTGCAGAAACAGAAAATCAGAAAATGTGAACTTGAAAAGGAAAATGCACACGAAAGACACTTATGAGTGTTCACACCGTCATGTATTATCCTATTCTTATCAAACAAGAACATAACGAAACTAAAAAGAAAAAGCCCAATAGCTTACTTAAGAGTGTTAGACGCCATCGGGGCAAGCCATTGAAGAGTTTTTTCCATTTCTGCTTTAATTTGAGGGACTTCAACCTGTCGCAATCATAAAATGAATTGTTAGGATACACATAGCCACAAATAGATGATACGCTTGCAAATTGCATTTTAACTTTCTTCGATTCTTGTGTGATTGCCATATTGCGAAGACCAGTTCAATTCGAGTTAGAGCATAAGTACCTCGTCGTTATTACGGACTTTCCGCAAACTGGAGCGCATAGCAGTCTTGACACTAACTGGTAATCCGCGATATAATGTATCCCTTATATTAGGGGGAAGAGAACCGGGCCTCGATGCCTGAAAAACAATTATCTAGTGATTAAATCATTTTCAAATACACACATATATTTACATAGCAACTGAAAAAACTAACTTACAATGTTATCGATTTGGTTGATAATATTTGCGTAGTGTAATGCAAGACCAGCAGGACCGAGTCTCTGGGTACTAAGACCAGCTTCTTCACCAGATTTTACTCCACCTGCGAATTTTAGAGACCATCAGATTCTCAAACAAATCGAAGACCGGGGAGCTTAAACATAAAAAACTGTTGTTTTTTTTCTGATAGCCATCTAGCATGTAAATCTGAATGTTCTAAGGGTACCTATTCTATTTGAAAATCAAGTACATAATGCCTAAACCAACCATAATTAAAATTCCAGAAAGGTCTCTGTCCTCCAAATCAGACGCAAAAAATATTCCAGCTTCATAAGTTATAAGTTAGGAGCTATGTTACTCAGACTCTTCATTTTGCTTCACGTACCCGTGTCCGATCCTTGATGCTCGGACATTGGTATGGCACTTAGACACTTCATTTTAAGCGTAAAATAGAGTATTTAGACATATCCGACACTTGGACACGTACTGGTATCCAACATCCGTAAGCTAGTCCAAGTAACATAGGTTAGGAGTATTATACCTGCTCCAAATAGTAGTGTGATTTCTTGATGGATGAAGGCAACAATATCGACAAGCTTCTCAATGACCTGAAGTTTAAGAAGAATAAGAATATTAGAAGCATATAAAACATTAAGCTAATGTAATTTAGAAGAAAGTCGAAACAAAAGGAAAAGAGAGAATTATCAATATTTTAGTGTTTGCTATTATTAACTACAGGCAGAACGCATTATCCGGTTAAGGACATCAGACAACACCCAAGTAGGAGTGAAACATTCATTGAACATGATAAGATCACAAAATAAGAATAAAAAGTATGATCATATTAACGAATATTCATCAGCTCGTAAAGATGAAAGCCATGAGGTGTTTGATGACAATTCTAGCGCCTAGAGCAAAGACTTTACCTCCTCCAACTTTCTCGACCAAAGAGACTTTTTCTTCAAGCTCATTACAATCTTCTTCTGTTGTCTTAGTTCACTGTCCAACATCATGAGATGTTCTCCTAAAAGGTGAAAGAAACAAAAAAATTACATCGTGGTCAAACAAATGACAACACTTATGATTAGCAGGAATATATCACACAATTTAAATGAAAATTTTGCAAACTTAAAAACCGGATACTTATATTTTCTTCAGAAGAATGTTTTGCAAGATTAAAGATTGTGCTAAATAAAAGTGTCTTTCTAAACTCGAAAAGCAGACAGTATATTCATGCAGGCCAAACCTAGGGACCCAACTAACTCCTGCACCCCCGATTGAATGGCACAAGATCGAGACACTAAATGGCTGAAAAGCTATTTTCATTTATTCAGACCAGAGATGTCCATGTCCCTGATCCATTTTTGAGCCACAACAACACTCGATAAAAATATGATTTTTGGAGGAACCTAGCTAACCTTTACGAGGCAACTTAAGAGACTTCAATTCTTCGACCTTCTGCCGATAGTCCTGCTCAAATCTATCGCAAGCATTCAGCTCGTGGTATAATTCCTACACAAACAATTTAGTTGTTTTAAGCATAAGTGAAACACAACTCAGCATGTAACAGGTCATTTGAAACTACACTTAAATTGAGCCGAGTCTTCTTTATCTCCTCCCAATGTTTATTGAGTCCCAAAGATAGAGAAACGAGCGGAATTGAAAATACTTACAGAAGTATTCTGGGCTAAAACCATCAATTCCTGCATTTTCGCCTCTACGTGTTCTCTAGGAGGTCCATATACCGCATTTTCGGAATCCAGCCTGAAATATTACAGCCATTCCGACCAGCATTCATACAGTTAGAAACTTAACTTATCTTCACATAAATTTAACATAGAAACATCTACCTTACTTTATAAAAAACCGATTCAAATTATGCCATTGTGGGTCTTTACAAAGGTCACCGAATCTGATTACTTCTTTGCAAAAGACATCAAGTTCCTCCCTGTAGACAAATGGATTAAATTATATTTTGTCGTGAAAGACATACAAACAGTTAACAAGCTGAGAATTCTATAAAGAGTTTGCTATAAAAACCTTTTGTCCGAAGCAACTAAACTTAGCAACACCTTAGTGTCCGACGAAACCAAATTTTGAACCCCTTCAGAGGGAATAACCTCGTCCTTTATAAACATAACATTTTCCTTAGAGAGAGATTGCATGAGATTAACTCCTCTCGTAATTGTGTTTGCTACTTCAAATGCCAATATCGATATTTTATTTCCCTTCGCCACCTTGCCTGTTAAAAATCCACTATTACTCAAGTTTGTCATTCCACTTCCAAGCGCATCCAAGACATCAACGGCCTTCTCTAACCCAGCAAAGCTGGCTCTTCCGATAAATGATGATCCTCTAGGTGGAACCTACCATAATGATCAAATAATTTAATAAACGAATTTCTTATTCCCGACAGGGGCAGAGCAAACAATTTCGAGGCCCAGTTCATTATTTATAGATTTTTGAAATTGGGGCCTTTTATATTTAAAATAAGTAACAAAATAAAAGTTCAATACAATTATATTTCTTAAACTTAAAGTAAGTTATTAAAAATTAAACTTTCTTCTCTAATGTTAAATGAAAGAGAATAAATATAATAAACTAATGATTAATAATAAAAAGAGTAAAAGTTTGAAAGGTTGAAAATTAAAAATAACTTGTTGATTATTTTTATAAATTAAGTTGGTGATAATTGATATTTGATGAATGTGTAAACATTAAATAAGGTAAGAAAAAATATTTGAAAAATTAAGAGTTGTTTTGAAAAGAGAAAAAAAAGGAGAGAAAAAAGTAATCAATAAGTTTTGAACATATGACCATTGATATATTGAGTAAAACTCTTACCAACTATTCTACTACAATAGTGTGCTATTCTACAATAATTTTTTAATATGAGGCCCTTTAGGTTCCGGGGCTCTGTGCGGTTGGGCACTTCGCACGGCCCCAAAACCGCCCTTGATTCCCGACATATTCCGAGCATATTGAAGTTCAAAGTCGGGAAATAAGGCGATCGAATGCAACTCTTGAACCATATTCAAAGTCATTAAAGTTAACAATAACAACAATTAGATACCACTATAGACATAACCATAAGTCCATAACCAATTGGGATTAGCAATAGGGTTGTTCTGAGAATATAAATAGTTCTTTTGTCATGTTTGATATGATTGTTCAACAAGCAAACAAAAGTGCTACAGACCATCAAAACCAAATGGTGGGGCAAAAAAGGTGAGCTATATAGCATTATCTATAGTACAATATCCATAGCCAAGAAAACAAAAACTGCTGATACAATACTTAAAAGTATTTGCTCCAACTAGCAATTTGTCTCCAAATATGTCAATGGTGGAGCTTCTATCATGCAGCTCAAATTTCAAAAAGTCAAAAGCAGCTTTATTTTTAAATTTGTAACATCATTTATTGCCTCAATGTCATTAAGTGGCTCCCAAACCTTACAATTGTTGTACACTTATTTGTAACGATAAAGACATTATTTCCGATTGACCCAACTTCATATCGATAAAAAGTGAACATAATATAACAAGTTATTTTACTATAGTCCATCATAATTCATAACCAAATAACTATAAATATTTGCCCTTCAGAAACAATGGATGTTTTATTTTTATATTTTATACTTAACAAAATTTTCGGATTTTTTTTCGGTCAAAATAGTATGATCTAATTATAACATAGAAGTACTTTATTTTTCAACTTGATGTATATCAACCAAAGCTTTGGTCAACATTGAAGGCAAGTTCAAGCTTTTTAAATTAAACAAAAATCAACATCAAGATTTTTGAAGGTAGAAATGCATGTTTTCAAATTTCAATTTTGTTATGCAATCAACATAAATAATTTCATGTTTATTAAGTACAAATTTTGACAGAAATTTAATCATGAATTCATCATACAACAATCTTTAAGGATCAAAATTTTCCCTTTATATTTTCAGGTTATAAATAGCAAAATTTATGATCCCTAAATTAGCCTCTCCTTATTTTTCAATTAAGAAGACAAGGATGGAGACAAAAGATGACAATCACACAATTTCCACTCAACTTTATAGTGCAATCAAGTGCATTCTACCAATAAAAAACCCTATGAATCCTAGACAATAATTATAGTTCAAAATTCAACAAAATCCAACAAAAAGTAAAAAAGGAAAATATACCTTTAATTCACCAGAAATTCCCAATTCACCAGAGTAAAACCTCTGAGGAGAAGCAGAAAAGGGATCATCAGGGGATTTCTTATTTTTCTTCTTTTTCAAATTCCCAAAACTTTTCATCCTCTTTAACTTGGTATTAATGTTCTTGTTGTTACTTTTGTTCTTCTCTTCCAATTTCTGCTCCAATTCTTCTGAACTTATTCTACCTCCCATAGCCCCAACTGAACAAGCACCTCCCATCTTTTGTTTAAAACCCAAATTCCCAAAAACCCTGATAAAGATCACAACTTTGATGGGTAAATTCCCAAAAACCCTGATAAAGATCACAACTTTGATGGGTAAATTCCCAAAACCCTTGATGAAAGATCACAACTTTGATGGGTAAATTCCCAATCAAAAACCCTGATAAAAGATCACAAGTTTGATGGGTAAATTCCCAAAAACCCTGAAAAAGTTAAGAACTTTGAAGGGTAGAATCCAAAAACCCTTAAAAAGAATACAAGTTTGATGGGTAGATTTGAAGAAGATGAAGAACAAGACGCGTGAATTGAATGAGACAAATAATGAGGAGAGAGGTGGAGAAATGAGAGTAAAAGTCCAATTTTCTCTAGTTTGAAAAAACAAAAAAAAAAAGGTAAATGAAAAAATAAGGGGATAGTTGAATATCCAAACGTTGAAAATCTCCAAATGGGGATTAACAAAAAGGGGTTATGAATTGCGCGTTGAAGAAGAGAAGTGTTTGTTTGGATTTTAATAAAAAGATGATGAAATTGATTTAATAAGAATGAGTAAAAGTAAGGCAAAATAGAAGAAATAGTATGAGCTGACCAAACATCACCTTACCCACCCTCTTTTCTCACTTCTAAAACATTTTTTGTCTTTGTCTTCATTTCATACTATTTTTATTCAATAAAATTTGCTACCTTTAAAATTGGTGATATTTGACAAAAAATAATACTACCTCCGTTTATATTTATGTGCAACTTTTAGCCCAAGCACGGTTGCCAATGCAAAACTTTGGAGGGAGAAATTGGAGGAAGTAGGTATAGGTAATTAAGGAAAAGAAGAAGAGAGAAAATGATGGAAGTAGGGATAGGTAAGTAAGAGAAAGAAGGAGAGAGGAAGTAAGGATAGGTAATTAAGGGAAAAGAAAGAGAGAGAAAATGATGTGATAGGTAATTAAAGGAGAGAGAAAATGATGGGATAGGTATTTAGATAGGTTATTTTTTACTAAAAAAAGGAAAGAAAAAAATGAGTTGCACATACTTCCTCCGTTCCAAAATACTCGCTACATATCTATTTTGTGCACTATTCATCGTTCAAGCTTATTTTACATATTGCGACTAATGTGTAAGTAAAAATATAGTCAAGTGGGATCTTGTTTGAATCGTCTAATCGCATACTTTCATAATATTAAATTTTTATAATTTTTAGATAAGTGTAGTTTAAGATATTAATGGTCAAAATTGTGCATTGGATTGCGTAAAAAATTGAAATGTAGCAAGTATTATGGAACGGAGGAAGTAATTTTTAGCGGGCAAAAATGGCAAAAGTTGCACATAAATATAAACGGAGGTAGTATATGAGTTATGTCAATGAAAATTAAAGAAAAAATGTAATAATAATTAAAAATTAAATTTAAATAAATTAATATTTCCTCCGTTTCATTGTGTACTTGCTATATATTACTTTTTGCGCAATCCAATGCGTAAATTTGATCATTTATGTCAAATTATTTTTAACAAAATATTATAAAAATTTGATAGAATAAAAGTATGTGATTAGACAATTTAAACAAGATCTCACTTAACTACTCCCTCTGTTTTCATATGTTCTTCCCACTTTCCCCATTTGGAAATTTTTAAAAGTTCTTCTCATTTAGAATTTTTCTATTTTAGTAACCAATAAAATTCAAGGAAATCATTACACTTACACTCTAATCTATAAAAATTAATTTACATATTAATTCCCAATGCATTTACTTTACATACACCCAATGAAATTTAATGATATTATTACACTTACACTTTAATCAATAGAACCTTTATTTTTTATATTTTTTTACTCAACTCTCATAGTATCTATTTTGTCATCATAATTTATATTGGTTTCTTCCCAGATTCCAAATGGGAAGAACAAATGAAAACGGAGGGAGTATATTTCTTCTTACAAATACGCCACAATTTATAAAATAAACTTAAAATAAGAATAGTTTTCACAAGTGAGTAAATAGGAGAAACTATTAAAAAAAAGGTGGCAAATTCCGAAAGTAATCTCTGACTCTGACTTTTCACTTCAACACTGTTTTTGTTTGGAAAAGGAAAAGAAAAAAAAAGGGTTGATTTTATGGTGATGGGTCCCATAAGTTATGCTCCCCTCCCTAGTCCCAACTCCCAACCATGGGTCCCATAAGTAGAGTATCGTAGTACCAAGTGTAGCCCCAACTACTACAATTCAATACGGTTTGCAGACTCAATCAGTACACCTACTCTTTATTAGTCTTAATGCTTGAACTACGACTCTATAAATTTTGAATTTCAACTAAGAATGTCCTCTCAGTATTAATCAATTAAAGAATGTGTTTGCCCTTTGCTGGTTGGCCGTTGAATGTTAAGGTTGGTTCTGTTAAAGTATACTTTCTGTTCATCTGTTTCATTTTACTTGCAACACTTACTGTTTTTGAATGTTTTATACAGGGCCGTTCCTGAGGGTAGTTTTGAGGTGCAACCGCCTAGGGCCCAACTCATGTAGGGGCCCAAATTGAGTTGATTCTTATAATTAAATTAGTATTTGCATAAGTAGCATTTATCATGAATCGAACTTGCAGCTTTAGAATTCTTAGTTAAGCGCATGACTACGGGCCTTTTTTTTATTTTTCGCCTAGGGCCTAAAAATTGTTAGGAACGGCACTAGTTTTATATTTGCAACATTATTATTTTTGGCAAAAATAATCTAGTACTTATTTTATTCTCATTTGATTTCTACCACATAACACCATCAATCATACACCATCTTATTTATTATTTAATATACCCACAAGTCACACCTATTATCTTTTTATAATAATTTTTTTTATTTTTACCCCACATATCACCATCAATCATACATCATTTCAACCTTTATCATACTGATTTAATAGCCCTTAAATATTGTGCAAATCCAGTGGTGCAACTAAAATGGAACGGAGAAGTATAATATATATGATGGGGACTCAACCATCAGCTTAAGCTTTTGGTTGAGTTAGTTTCTTGACATGGTATCAGAAGCCAAGGTGACAAGAGGTCACAAGTTCGAATCTCAACCACCCCTCATTTAAAGTGGAATATTTAGTGCCATGTATGAGGAGGACATGTGCTGCATCCACACTTTTAACCCAAATCGATCAGTTGACTTATTTGATTGGTATTCGATCGTGATGCATTAGTTTTTAGTTGATAAGCTAGTTGTATTAATTAATTATGAACTCAAGTACTAACTCCGATCCATTATACTTGCTATATTTGACTTTTTACGCAGTCCAATGTGTTATTTCGATCATTTATATATTGAATTATACACGTCTAAAAATTCTAAAAAAATAATATTATGAAAGTATGTGATTAGACGATTCAAACAAGATCCCACTTGACTGTATTTTTTCTTACACATTAGCCGCAATATATGAAATAAGCTTGAACAATGAATTGTTGGATATTTAGAGCAAGTAGGACATTATCCAAGGCTTATATGTATGTACTTGAGCATAAAATAAGCAAGAACGTAACAACGAACCAAAACAGGAGGACAAGAGCATCATGCTCGTTCAAGCATGGTTGTGCTCGTTCGAGCAAGGGTGTGCTCGTTCGAGCACCTTGTTGCTCGTTCGAGCACGGGCTTCTGATCCTGGCAGAATGTTCTGATGTGCTCGTTCGAGCAAGGGTGTGCTCGTTCGAGTACCTTGTTGCTCGTTCGAGCACGGGCTTCTGATCCTGGCAGAATGTTTCTGATGTTTCTGTTTGATGTTTTTGGCATATGCTCGTTCGAGCACCTATAGTGCTCGTTCGAGCACTTAGAGAATTTCGCGTCAGAAAGTCTCTGGAAGTCTGTTTTGCATCATGCTCGTTCGAGCACCTATAGTGCTCGTTCGAGCACCTTGAAACAGTGTCTTATTTCGTGAAGCTAAGCTATGCTTCATGAAGGATTGTGTTGTTATGGACGGATGTTTTATATCACTAACACATCCTAAATACCTGGTAACCACCAAGTATTGATTGGATGAAGACATGTGACTCTTCACACCTTATAAATAGGTGTGGGCTCATGCATATCAAATCACTCTTTGCTAGAATCAGAAATTTTGTCATCTTTTCTCATTTTCTCTTGATTCATAGAGGAGAGTAATTAACTTCTCTATTGTTTTCTGATTTCGTTCTCTTTGAAAACACTTTGTAGTTTAGTTCAATCGATTTGTACTGATCGGTTGATGTGGTTGATTGTATCTCGTTGTGAATATTCATCATCGTAATCCAAGTACCTTTGTGTGGGATATATCACAAAAGGAAAGCTTGTAGACGCCTTCAACCTTTTATCAAGATTTTCGGTGACCATTGTGTTGCAACTAATCTTCTCTACGGTGATCATCTTGTTCGTGGTTCATCCTTTGAAGAAGTTCGTTGCCATATACACAAAGGAGTTTATACATAGTTTATGTTGTATAGTTGTAGTGTAATTTGTAATTTACAGCACTTTCCTTTTGTATCATTTGTAACATGAATAGTGTCGATAACGAAAATGTAGCGAGTATTTCAGAATGGAGGAAGTATTTGGTAAATTAGTTATCGGTAATTTGTTATTTGTTATAAAAGTTGGTTAATAAGTCAAAAACTAATGAAAAAATACAAACTGGTTTGTTTGTTCAAAAGGCGATGCTCAGCTATGTTAAAACAATTTACTAAATAAGTATTTTTAGTTGTTTCACCTACTAATAAGTCAAAAATCAAAAGTTAACTAATAAAAAGACCAAAGAATATTTTATTCATGTTATTGAGTTTGTTATTATACTCATTCTACACCTCTACAATGTATTTATTTGATTAAGAGGTATTTAGTTGTAGGATCTTGAAATTAGTATTATGCTACGTGCAAGTCGAACAAAAGGAACAATAATTTTTTCCAAGATTAAACTAGAATTTGAAAAACTAGAATTGACAATCCGAAAAATTAGGGTAATCAGAGATCCACCGAAAATCCTGATCAATATCATCATAAAACACAAATATAATTGTAAATGATCTCATATTCTTAATCGATGAATATTAAAATCATATAACTATATATACTATGGATTTTTGTACCTAATAAGCCGCAAAACCTAATTTAATAGAATCAGACAATGAAACCTCGTTGGTGTACCGCAAGATAAATTGAACATACTTAACTAGACAAGTTGTATGTGCCATAGGCGGACCTAATGTAGAACCAGGGGTTGCATATGCAACCCCATCAAATTAAAAAAAAAAATCAATAAGTTTTGTTGTGAGCAAGGTTTGATATCTTGACCTCTTGCCTGTAGTTGACAAGTAGAGCATTTTTGTGCCAACCACCCACCCAATGCTTTCTTTTGTTTACAATCAATGGAAATTAATAGCATGACACTAATTATGTACATAATGTCAGCTACACTAAATTAAATTTGTTTAAAAAAAATATTAAGCTACAATCTCAAGACAAATTAAATTCATCATTCTCTATTTGATTTAAAAATTTGAGTGCTCAGCCTTCATTTAAAAAAACTATGTTTCACTATATTGTATTTCCCCCAATTCTTTAAATTGTCCCATTTAATTTTGACACTATTTATCGTTCACTCCTAATTTGTATTTTATTCTTAATCTAGTTGTCAAAACATGGTTAAGTAAAATCTATATCAATAAAATTTCAATAATTTTAATTATACACGATTAGAGATATTTAGAATTGAATTAGTGTTTGACAACTAGATTAAGAATAAAATATTTTTTTTAATTATATCAATAAGTAGCATGTACACAATTAGAGATAAATACAAACCTATTGGTCTCAATATAAATTTTATTGATATCAAATTTCAATAATTTTAATTATACACAATTAGAGTTATTTAGAATTAAATTAGTGCATTGGATAGTCTGCTAAAACTAAATGGGACAACTTATAAGAATTGGAGGAAGTATGAATTATATTAGTATTTAGTACCCATAAAAATACTAACACCCTATTATCCATTAGTCCCATTTATTTTTTTAAGACTATTCATTTATCAATATAATTTGTATTTTATTCTTAATCTATAAGTTCATAGTCATGTGGGATTTTGTTTTATTTGTCTCAATAAAGATTTAATATCAATATTTTATAATTTTTAATGCAAAACAATTAGAGATATAAAGGATTAAAATATTATTTCGACAAGTATGAAAAACTTAATGGGATTAATAAGTTGAATAGGAGGGAGTACAGTTTATAAAAATTTAGATAGGTTATTGTTGATATTGAAGTTTGGAAGATCATTTTCTACAATCACTTATTATATCAAGAATAAATTCCATAACTTGTAATGAATTTCTAAATGATAATTAAGATCGTTTATACTCCTATTATATTATTATATGCATTATTTTTGTGAATATGAAATATATATATATATATATATATATATATATATATATATATATATATATATATATATATATATATATATATATATATATATTCGCAACCCCATATTTAAAATTCTAGGTCCGCCACTGGACTATGTGCGACATAAAAAATTACCCACAGTTGAAATCGTATAAGATAATTAGATAAATAGTGACACCATTATCTAAACCACATTTTTATTCAATAAATCATTCACCCTATTGTGATTTCATCCTTCATGTCCTAGAACAACTAAAAAAAACAAAGAAACATAAAGAAAGCTAATTATATGAAAGCAATAAAGAAAACAATAAAAGATCACAAATTAATAAACCATATCATCCTTTTGTTTAATTAGCAAGACAAGCTTAAAAACCATTTATACTTTCCTCTTAGTGGATGGACTCCTAATCTTACCACTTATACTATTACTAGGATAATACCCGTGCAATGCACGATGTAAATTTACTTTTGTTTTTTATAAATTATTTTGGTTGCTAATAAGTAGGACCTTTTACAAAATTCAACAAAGTCCTCGCATAGAATCTTTCACCATTGCATGATAATCCATGATAATTATTAATCAAACATTATCAAATTTATACTAATACATAATAGAAGTAATACTTAATTAAAGTGTTAATGATGTTATCATGCATAGTGATATACAGTTGTATAGTAGTATGATTGAATATTACCTCTTAAATTGTATGCTAGAATTATATCTTGGAAATGAATACGTAAATTAGTGAACATATGTCTTTAATGACCATTAAATGTAGTAGAAGTTGAAGAATCTACAATTATACCTTATATGATGACTCTTTTGTTGTGAATTTATAAGTTAAAATTAGATTGCATGAGTTAGTTTCAATGTATACTAAGCTTGTAACTTTATCAGTCTTCTTTTGTAAACTCTCAATATATATTACATTATATTGCAATAGGGAATGTGAAGTGAGTGGTTAAAAAAAATTTCTTAACATTGATTAGCCTTACATCAATTTATGAGTTATATACTCTTATAAAGCTAAAAACAACATTACTAATATTAGTATATGACTATGAATTTGTAGAGTCTATGTCAATATCAAGTATTTTATTACAATTAAAACCACTTTAAATAAAACTCTTTATTGCCAATTTAGATAGCATTAGGGAAGATGAAAAGATGAATTCCAAAACAATTATCCAACATTGTTAGAGTGACACTTGGCAAAGTGTTTTTAAAATACATTTGTGTAGTGACACTTGGCACAAATGTTTGTGAATTAGTATATGTATGATGATGAGTAAGGGACTAGGGTAGCATAAATGTGCTTGATCATTGTAACCTAGTAATGACTTAAGAAATGTGCATCAATAAGCTTTTAAAAACTTCAAACAACAAAGTTAAAAATAGTAACAAAAATGAGAAAGTCAATTAGAAGTTTTTATGTTCTAAGATGGTATTAGGTGGTTTAAAGTGAAGTAGAATTATGTAACTTCCAATTTTCAAGTCAAACTTTATGCAAAAGATTATGGTATTTTGATTAAACATTAAAAAGATTCTTTTTAATAGCTTTTGTTTTTTTTTAATAATGGTTTTTACCTTGTTTTTAGATGCATATGGGTGGTTTTTATCCCTCACGTGGCAGAAACACATCTTAATCTTTCTCGAGTCGGAAAACTTCTTTTAGCCGTGCTCTCCTTCATGGGTATGAGTTATCGCCGTCCTTCCCACCCCAGACCCTGTCCATAGTTTTCTATGCGCGGGATAAAATGGATAGGATGATGATGATGATTCATTTTTTAAAGCTTCTAAAGTCTAAAAATGATCAATGTGAGTTTTTCGTTTCTAGTTAAATAGCTTTGGATTATTTTTCCTTTTCCCTTGAGCAAGTTTGAAGCTAACCAAGGTCATAGATAGGTGTAACACCCCATAAATAGATCTATTTTTTGAAAAAACTTTTAAAGAAAAAGATTATTCATAGAAGTGTAACCGCTATATTTTAGATTTTTAAGAATTGTGTTTTATTTGTTTTGGATTTGATCTTCATCTTCCTGATTTTGCATTAATTGTGTGTTTTACATTTGCTTTATCATCTAAATTTTGATTTTTACTTGTACTTTATCATCCAGATTTTGGTTTTGTATTAATTGTGTTCTAATTTTTTTAAAACTTTGATTTTTAGGTTTGAATGATCGGATTCTGCATCGTCCTCTTAGTGTGAGATTCATTACATGTTTGATATCTTCCTGTTTTTGAAAGATTGCCTTTTGAATTTATTAATAAATCTTGGGGCGTTCGTTAATAAGTAAGATTGATTCATCTAACTAACAACATTGTGTTGTGTATTGAAATAAGTAGTTTGAATGTATGTGGTATCCAATTATGCAACTCTTTTTTTTATTGTTATTACTTATGTCAAGTCAAATGTCTACAATATATATGTAATTTTTATTTTTGGATCATTTACCAACTACCGCCTCAAGTTTACTCAATTTCAAATACATAGCCGCAAACTTTGTTTTTTTTTTTTTCCAACTACAGCCTTCAACTTAAATAACATGACATCGAGATAGCCAAAACCCCCCATTTTAACCCTATTTTATGCCCTTTTTGTCAATTTTTTTACCTAAATACCCTTAGTTCACACACGTAGTTACGAATATACCCCCGCTTACCCTAACCCAAACTAATTAATTACATAAACGTTCCCGCTTACGAATTTATGGGAAATTCCACATGGTAGCATTAAGTTTTAATGAAATGTCAATGATAGCACTTTTTTAAGAAAATTCCACATGGTAGCATCTAGTTTATGCACTATCTAATTGCCGTAGCATTTTCCGTTAAGTTATTGTTAAATTCCGTTTAATTAATCATTTTGTAAGTTTTTTCCACATGGTAGCATCCAATTTTTGTTTAATTCACCATTTTGACGTTTAATTCATCATTTTATTGTTAATTCACCGTTTAATTCATTAACGTCCATAAATGTTTAATAATTTTATGGAAAAAAATTATAAATGTTAAATAATTTTACGGAAAAATAATTTTAACATTTAATTCACCATTTTAATGTTTAATTCATCGGTCGAAACAAGTACTCATTCGAATAAGTACTTATTTCAATCAAATTTTCGAAAGAGTTATCCCATAAGAATAGTAGCGACGCCCGTTTTTTCAAAAAAAATCGTTATGATGGGTAAAAATGACGTCAAATACCATTTTCGGTTTACGTATCGAAGAATAGGCGTATAAGTACTTGTTTTGACCGAATTTTCGAAAAAGTTATCCTATAAGGGTATTTGCAACGTCCGTTTTTTGAAAAGAAACCATTATGATAGGTAAAAATGACGCCAAATATCTTTTTCGGTTTACGTATCGAAAAATAGGCGAATAAGTACTTGTTTTGACCCGATTAGATTGTTTCTTATAATTTTTCAATAAAATTATTAAACATTTATGAGCGCTAATAAATTTAACGGTGAAATAAGCACTAAAATAGTGAATTAAAAGTTAAAATGGTAAATTAACAAAAACTGGATGCTACCCTGTAGAAAAAAACTTACAAAATGATGAATTTAAAGGAATTTAACAAGAACTTATCGGAAAATGCTACGACAATTAGATAATGCATAAACTGGATGCTACCATGTGGAATTTTCTTAAAAAAGTGCTACCACTGTCATTTCATCAAAACTGAATGCTACCATGTGAAATTTCCCTAAATTAATGTTTTTTAAACACTTATATGTTTTTTTTTTTAAAAACAAATCCTTAAAAAAGATGTCTTTTCACTTTTAAACACTTATTATGTTTTTTTTAAAAACAAATCCTTAAAAAAGATGTCTTTTCACTTTTGATGACATTTTTAATACGTACCTAAGCGTTTTCTCTCAGTGTACAACAATGGCGGTCGACGGAGTTCCACCCATCATCGCAGCTCAACTTAACTACCTTCTATCTCACTCCCCTTACTCAATCAAGGTAATTTCCCTCCTTTTTTCAAGATTAGTTTTTTTTTCCCTTTTCAGAAACCCTAATTTTTATAATTTAATCGATATCAGGTTGAACAAATGTGGTCTGGCTCGAAAACCCTACCTTGGATTGATCGATTTAGTTTGCAAATCCCGTTTTGCCTCGATTTTATCAAATGTGAGTTCATCATCTATGGCTTCTGTCTCCGATCAGAAACCCTATTTTGTTGTCATTGGTATGGGCATGGGCATGTTCAATGTGTCCGAACAGATTGATTAGCCTAAATTGTGGATTCAGATATTAGTTTAATTTTAACTTTACTGTAGCTTAATTATTTGTTTTAGCCCAAATTATTGAAAAAATGTATAATCGACACGGAATTATTTTCTATATTTGCTCTGCCCATATTTATTGTTGTTAGGAATATCGGTGACTTTTGTTCAGCTAGTATTTAGGACTTAATTAAGGTGATCAATTGAGTATGTTGCGTGTTGGCATGGATTAAAAGGGCCAAAAGCTAGTTTGGGATTGGATGGAAGGGAATAATCAAAGTACAAATGATCGAGCAGTCATTGGTAGGAGAAACCTTGGGCACCAAAGGTTAGCAACGAGTGTGTGGATGGCCAAATAGTTCATTGGGATTTGGGGTTCAAGGGACACGTTGTATTTGTACTAAGTTGAGATTCAACTAGAAACTTTGTGCTCGAACGAGCACAAGCCACTAGAAGTCTTTTGCCTTATTTTGTTCATTGTGCTGATGTTTTTATGCCTTTGCCTTATTTTTGCCCTATATTTTCCTATATATAAATACCACAGTGAGCAAGCCAAAAATCTAATATGTTAGCTATCCTTTCTAGCGTATTATCCTCTAACATTAAGTCTCTCCTCCCCATTAATATCTCCATTGTTTCTTCAAGCTCAATTTTTTCTTTTAAACACATTATTAATACAACCGTATCTATATATAGTGGATGTAGCCTTTAATTGGCGAACCACCTTAAATATGTTGTTTTTATCTTTTTTACTTTTCTTTGCCTATTCAATATTCATTACATACTTGCATATTTTCTTTAGATCTTTGCTTGATCTTGTAGCTTGTATTTGCTCCACATTTTAATCGTTGATCGATTTTTAGGAGCTATTATATTCGTTATGGAGCAAAGTAAGGGTTTCAAATAGCACTATGTAACAGAACACCTCTGTTACTTGTTGATTTCTACAAAATACTACACAAAAATATGATAGTTGATGATCAAACAAACAAATGAATGGTAGTATTCGAGCCAGTACCAAGCTCCCTCCAAGAATCTCTTTATTTATTTATTTATTTTTTGATACCTACAAATGATTACCATATGTCCTTATTTAGGCATAAGCCAACAACTAAAATAAAATGACACCTAAGCATACAAGAATACAAGACAAGCTAATAAAAGACTCCTAACATATCACCCTAAAAATACAACTCTGACTACTTTTATTCTATTACATTCTTTAAAACCCTATGATTATGCTATGTATGACACACTATTAGTTTACACTCCCTCACATCCATTTCAAGTGTGCCATTTGCCTTTATAGCTTGCCAATGCACTAATGTAACTCTTAATATCTCTAATTGTCTATAATTATAATTTATAAATTTTGAAATACATTATGTATACATTGAGATGAATCAAACAAGATCCCATTGTCTATGATTTTACTTAAAGATCAAGAATAAAATACAAACCAAGATTGATTGGTTAATAGTGTTAATCTCAAATGGGGCACTTGAAATTTATGAGAGGGAGTATTAGTTTACAATGCTTCTTTTGAATTGAAAGTTTACATTACTAATTCTAAAAAAATGTACTTGTATTTTGTCTCAAAATTCAGGAAAAAATATATATTAAATTGGTTTTGCCTCTATTTGTTGTTGATGTATTTTTGGGGGATAGCATATTCAATGCGGAGAAAATTAATGGTTTTAAATATTAGTTTTATTTATTTCCTGCGGTCCCTTTTATTTGTATGATTTAAGTTTTTTCAATTTGGGAATGACAAGTTAAATTAGATTTATTGAAGATAAAATATATTTATGTGGTATCTTGTTAGATTTATCTTGTTGTAATCATGTAAAGTATTTGGAGTATATAATTTTTGTAATTTTGTATGATGCGTACTTAGAGATATTGAAGCTCAAAATTTGCTTTAAAATGCGTGCAAATGGTAAAGTGGACAAACAAAAAGAAACCAAGGAATTTGTACTTTAATTTAATAATTGTATTAGGCTCTAAATTTTGGAACTTTTTTCGAAATTAAACATGAAAGTATTTTGAATTATTCTCAACTGTATTTATTATTGATGGATTTTAGGGGACATTATATTCAATGTGGAGAGTCCATTATCAGCACCCGATGTAATATTTGGGGCAGGAGATGATAAATTTCTTCCATTTCTTATGTCTGGTGATCCTAGTAAATCACCTATGCATAGTTTAAGTAACTGGAATATCAAAGATCCTTCAAGATTATTGAATCTTGTTCTTCAACTCAGGTTTATCTTGCTCCTAAAATTTAAATTATGGGATTTGTAATTTGAGTTTGGACTTCTTTTGATTTTCTTTCCTTAAATGCAGGGAATGTTATGCTGCTTATCAATGGAAACGTGTTGGAGACGTTGATGATGAGAGAGTGAAGTTTGAAATTAGCACTATCTTGTCTAGGGAGGTAGTGCTTCTTTATGTTTGGCTAAAGTTAAATATTTTTCTTGTTTAAGATTGCTATATGTGATTGGTTAAGGGGAGCCTTGGCGCTTCGGTTTAGATGTCGAGGTATACTGAAAAGGTCTATAGGGTAAGGTTTTCCTACATACCCTTTTGTGGTGGGACCCTTTCTCGAGCCTTTGCTCTGTAGGTTTTTATTGTGCAATGACTGTTTTTTCTTTTACTTTTTTTCTTTAAAATAATACAAGTGATTATGTGGTAGATTTTTGGGTGATATTTTCTAAGTAGAATTGAATTTAAATCAATTTTGGATAGTAGGTGGAAAAGTGTTGTTTAACATAGGTGCTAGGACGGATGTGACAGAATGCATAATAAACTTGTTTAGAACAAACAAAGCAAATTGTTTCCGTTGAACTGCCTACTCCTTGTGTTATTTAATGTTTGCCCTAATTGACTAAAAAATGTTTTGAAGAGTGCAATTTTGTGACATTACCCTCTGAGAATAACATAACCAATAGAACAATAAAAAAATCCCTTTTCTTTTGGTTGCTTGTTTGATAGGATGCTTAAGCTAGTGCATGTGCCGCTCTAATTGAGGCTATATCATGTCTCAGGCTCCACTATTTTCAGAAAAGAAGTATTGGCTTTGAAAGTTTTTGTCCATACATGATTCCATAATATATTTCTTTGTTTTAATGATTTCAATTCTATTAATTACTAATATCAATGGGAAATGATTCAACATATGACATTGGACTATAATGTCATTACGGAAAATTATGTGCACATATACAGTAGCTGAGTAGCAGATGAGTTCTCCTAGTATTATAAGGGTTTGTTGGGCTTTTTGTTTTCAAATCTTGGAATCGTAGTGCAAAGTTACAAAAATGTCCAATGTAGTAAAAGAGGCTTAGAAAAATTAAGAAATGTTTGGATATGTCTAGAAAAGCTCAAAAGGATAATTTTATTACATTGTTGTGTAGGGCATAGTGGTGATGGTGTGGTGAATGTTCGTATTGCTGCTTTATCACTTTTTTATTTTCTAATATCATACTTTTGAAGGTTTTTTTTTTCATTTTTTATTTTCTTTATTTTTTGGAATTTGACACATTAATAAGGTTTTTAGAATAAACAATTTCAATTATCCATGTTTGTGACATCAATAATTGTACCACTCATTACTACCGTTGGTTTGCCTGTATCAAGCATCATGATTATATAGTAATTAGTAATATCTCTCTCTCTCCCCCCCCCCCCCCACCCAAAGGAAAAAAATATGGGTGTTATTCCCTGGATCATTTCTAAGACCCTATGTCTAAATAATTATTGCCAATCATCTATAAGATCTAAATATCTTGTATCACCACCCATTATTTATTAATAACCTGGAATATTAGCTTATTAATCATCTACCGCTTCCCAAAATCTTACTCCTTAGCTTCGCTTTATTCCTTCCCCCATTTAAAATTAACTTGCGGTGTTTGATTCCTCATCCCTCAATCATGGGCTTCTCCTCAACCTGTTTTCACCTTATGAGTTTAACCACTCTAGATTCCGAACCTATACAATTTTCATTCAGAACCAACAGTTAAAAAAGTTAGAAAATTTACTAACAACCTTTACCATTAGTATGCGCATCTGTGAGAAATTTTGATTAGTGGATCAGTGCTATTCTTTGTCAATAAGAATGCCATGGGCTCATGTAGTTTTGATTCTGGAACTTTAGATTTTGAACTTTCTTGTTTTAATTCCAACTACTTACAACCGTGTTTTCTTCACATGGTTTTTGTTAAAATGAAACCTTATATGTGCATTGATTTTTAAATTTTAGAAGTTTCTTATGAAAATTAAATCGTAAGAGAACTAAATTTTTATAGATTTAAACTTCTTACTGCCTTTTCTTTGTTTAACTAGATTTTTAAGCGTGTGGTATACTTAAGTTAAAAAGGGCAGTCATTCTCGCTAAAAATGTGCACATATGTTCCTGAGATTTGTATAATTTGGTTCACTTGTGAGGTTTTATGTGTTTTGTTGTTGAGGACAGATTTCGGGTGATAGGATTATATTTAAGTGTTGATAGTAGGTTTCATTGGAAGGTGAAATCAAGAAGGGCGGTTGTGAAGTGTTGGTGCAATTATTAGGGAGAAAAAAGAAATGGAGGTGGAAGGGGTCAATTATACGTTGGTAGTTGGTGGAACTGGATCTAGAGTAAGGATGTTGGTTGCTGATTGTGGGGTGTGCTATAGAACATATAAGGGAGTTTGAAGAGAGGCTTACTGGCTTACGGGCTAACGTTTTTTTTTTTTTTTTTTTAATGTGGCCCTTGAGAGTGAATAATTAGGGGTAGTGGTTCCATCGAGGTTCATAATGAGGTGGCTAATGTCTGGGGGTACCTTGGTGGTGGGATAAGGGAGCTTAAAGGGGCTAGAATTCTTGTGGAAGGTTGGAATGGGTGGTTCTGGTTCTATAGCGTGGTATTATGTGGTGGTGAGGCTTTGGTTGATAGATGGTGCAAGATGGTATTTAAAATCATAGGTGGCTTTGAATAATCATTAGGATCCTAGGGTGGTGTTTTATCTACTTTATTTTATTCCTATACCCCACTGAAGGCTTTTATTTAAAACAATCCTCCTATATTGGGATTTTTTTTTCATATTCCCATCATTGGGTGCTTTTTGTTTATATATGTGCATGAAACTATCATTGCTATAACGCCGATTATGCATTTACTTCAATTACTACCATTATGTTGTATTGTTAGTATTAAAAAGTTCGTTAAGGTCTCCTAAGGCTAGCACCTTGGGCGAGCAATAGGTTTCACGACTTAGTAACACTAGGCAAGAGGATTTCTTGGGGCGAGCGCCTTTTAGGCAAGCACCTTATAGCAGGTTTTAGTCTTAGCTTCAGAAGATGATTTCTTGTGAACATTCCCTTCTTTATTTCTCATCTCATCTCTTTTATTTCTTGTACTAGATTTTGAGTCGCCTTCCGCCTCACACCTAAAAGCTAGCGCCTTCGCTTAGCGTGTAGATCCTTAGTGCCGTAGAGCGCGCGCCTTAGACATTTTAAAACTAAGATTGTATTCACTTGGTCCTTTTTTGATTGCCTTTATTTCCGAATGCTAGTATTTTCTCTTTTGGTGTACTTTATTCTTCCTTTTTTAAAACAACTTTTCCCCTCCTTTACTTTCACTTTTCTTTAAATTCCAAAATTTTCATTTACATGGTTTTTAGTTTTCCTAACTCTTTCTCCGGTTTTCTACTTTTCCTTGAGTTGGCTCTTGTCTCTCCTCTAACCCCAATCTCTTGACGTCCCAGTCTTCCAATCCCATGTAACTTGGCTTTCATCTTCTATTAGTTGGAGTAGTAGAAAGTTACCACTAGTATTATACATCTAGTACCACACCCATTTCTTAAAATGAAAGGATCTTAAAAGGTCTTGGTTGATTTCAGAAAAAAATTGACTGAATTTAGGTTTACAAGTTGTAGAGAACACTATCCAGTCTACTTCCTAGACATAGAGTCCGACTTGATACCTCTCCCTTACTGTACCAATGATGCTTTGATTGTATCTAATCGTACACAGTTGGAAGTTGCAACACTTTAATTTGCTCGAAGACATTAATTTTTATCTACCTACTGGCCTAATTCGTATTACTTCATATTTCACCTAATACTTGCTTTGATTATTCGTTACATGCAAAAAGCGGAAAGGGAGGACACTAGTGTTATTGCCTTAAGTTTCACTTTGCATTAGTGGTTAATGAGGAGTTTGTCGGAGCTAATGTACAAGGAAGAGCAATGTCTCATTTTCAGCAGAAAAAGCAAGATACCATCATAATAATGCAAGCATTTTGAAATTTCCCTATACAGAGGAAATGTTGTAATTAGTCATGGAGGAATTATATTAATTTGTAACATAAGGATAGCCCATAGCATTCTAGCCTGGACCGAAGGTTTGGAAGGCGTACCTCGATCCAGATCGTTCGATCCCAATCGCGGGTCATTCATGATCTGGATCACTCGAGGACGCGATCTGGTTCGTCATGTTAGTCGATCTAATCTCAGCCTTAAAATGTAACCAAATAGCAAAAACAATGAAGAGAATGAAGAAAAAGAAAAGAGAACAGGAAGGAGAAAAGAAAAGGAAAAGAAAAAGAGAGAAATAAAAAATATGAAAAGTAAAAATTACCATTAATGACTATTAACTCGGCATCGATGGAGAAATTGTGAATTTCATTGATGAAGATGACCTTTTTTAGTTCAGCCGCCATCTAGTTATTTCTTAGGGTTTTTTCTTTTGTTTGATATTAAAACTTAGTCTTGAGAAGTAAAACTAAACTGAGCTATAGATCTTTTTCTTTTTTTTTCATTATCTTTTTTTTTTGTTGTAAATTATCTTACTTTTAAGGTAGAAAGTACTTCATTTTAATATGATCAACCCGAAATTGTACCTTGATTCGGAATAAATCGTTCCGCGGCGCTAAAAATCTCGAACCAAAATCGTTTCGTTCCCACCTCAAATTTCTAACACTAGTGAATTGCGACCCAGATCCCGTTCCGCGACCCGGATCGTACCTGGATCCTGGTAAGTATGATCCATACCCCTTGAAAATTAATTTTTGGATGATTGATACGTACCTGAGAATTTATATTGTTCATCTCAAACTTTCATTCATATCCAATGTTGTGTGTGCACAGAGGTCAGTATATAATCCACTTGTAATCGCCCCAAAATGTGACAAATAATTAATGGGTACACCTGTCGGTCGGTCAGACGGGATTAGGTCAAGACATTTTCTATTGGGTGAAGCTTGGGCCGGGTTTGTGTCAACCCAATCATTTAAGGACTTATATAATGTTTTCTTATCATATTTTTAATAAAAACATACAATAATTTATTTTTGTTTTCATAGAGAATATTTTTATGTCAAAAAGGACCTTATAATAAAGAAATGTTAAATCAAAGGTTTTAAGAAATCGACTGTAAATGTAATAGGTTCCAAATAACAAGATGAACGGTAGGGTTTGGATTTCGGTTGACCCAAATTTTTTTTGATTTTTTTGGGTCAGGTTGTTTTCAGGTCACTGCTTAAATTTCCAGTTAATGACCCACCAAATTCGGGTCAGGTTTCGGGTCAATTTGGTCAGATTATAACTCGAGACATTTATTAGTGGGATATAACCAAAAATATTATTTTGTGACCCAACTTGAATATCACATCAGTGACCTGACCCGACATATTCTGACTTTTTTCTTCCAAATCTAAATTTTTTGAGTTTCAGGTTATCATTTTGAGTCATATTCTGTCTGCTTTCCATATTTTTAATATTTCGAGTTGATATTTCCTTGTCAAGATCTTTGATCTTATATTTTAGTCCATTAACTTTATGGTATATGGTGCTTTTAAGGATATTTAATGATAAGCAAAGGAACTAAAATCTGTTTACCTTTTGGGTGGACCCCATTCCTGCATGAAACTGACTCGAAAACAGCCCGACCGCTGACCCAAAACATACTAGGCAGACCTTTTTGACTGGTATAGCGTGCATTTATTTCAAGCGTCATAGGGGCTGGCACTCAACTTCTATTCCTTGGAAATTAACCTGTTAGTAGCTTCTGTATCTTACATTCAAACCTCTCCTTGGTTATATGTTCTTTCTTTACTCGTTAGGGTAAGGCAATAAGATGTCCTTTCCGAATCATGACTGCATGCTATAGATACTCTTATCTAATTTATCTTAATGCTGAAGTCTTTATTAGTTGCTGGGATAATATGATGGTAAATTGATTGTTTATGGTTATTTTATATCCTCCATTCTGCTCAGTGTACTTGATGATTTGTCTTCATTTCTTGTTTTAGGGGATTGAGATGTTTTTATCAGGAATTGAAAAGGTATTTACGTACCAGAATTCTTGTTCTTATATAGCCTTAAATTTTCATTGATTGGAAATTATTCTGGTAGTGTCATAATACTACTGCTTCTGATTTCTTAAACTTTAGCATAGCCAGAGGAGGTTAAGTTTTCAATACCATTGCTTGGGACAAGTATAAACAATATGGTCCCTGGTTGCCCCTGGAGACAGCAAAAAATTCATTTACAGGTATGCTAATGTGCTTGCTCCCGAAGCTTGATATATTTTTGTTATTATAAGATTACTACCACTGTGTCATTGAAGTGTATTGTCCATTTACTAATTAATATAAGGTCTAAGATGAAGTACATTCAATCAGTCTTTGAATTCTGTGACTAGTATTTGTAGTGAAAGTGGCAAATTTTCAACATATGGACAGATATATGAACATGAAGGTTTAGTTCTAGTCTCTAATGTATAAATTATGGGAAATTACTTTAGACAATGCCCTTTCTATAATCTACTTATTGTTTTTGTATGTATTTCAACTTCTTTTAGTTCTTTTTATTTTCCTGGAAGTCTTCAAAACTGGAAATTTTGATCTATGTGCACTGCATATTTTATGAGCAAGTTCATCTTCATGTAGGTCATTCTATCTTGAGCATGGTTATAATCTTTGATATTTTCTATGTTCTTTGTATTTGCAAGTAGCAGCAGTGATAAATGTACTACAGTGTACACTCTAGCCATGAGGTAATTTATTTTGTTGATCAGATATGACAACGTGGCTTCATTTTGGATGATAGTGGGCATAAAATTGGATCTGGAAACTCTTTTTGTTGATTAGATTAGGCATGATAACGTGGCTTGATCTTGAATAGACATGTTTGACCTGAAACTCGATATTATTTAACCCATTTACGCTAGGATTATAAATTGCTGCACTCTACTTGGAATTGATGAGAAACTGGGCTTGCAAATGACATCAATGTCCTTGAAAGGTGTTGACTCGTGAACTCTAGGTTTAAGATTAGAAAATCAATATATATTTTTCATTGGATTAGAATCAAAAAATATTTATTGGTTGCAATCAACGTCTAATCGAGAACTTCTTTGTTATTATAAGGGAAAGATGGTAAACATTGACCCCCTAACAACCTAAACGGGAGTCGAGAGTAGTACTGTGGTAATGTAAGGTTGTTCTTCTTACGCAGCTGTTGTGTCCGTTTACACATGAATGATTAGTGTTTCACTGGGTGTAAGGAGTTTTTGGTTAAATTTTTTTCGAGCTCGATGAGTTGATGATATCTCCTTCATCTGCTTCCCCTCACTGAATTATCTGTGGAGCCTTTTCTTTTTACAAAGGATATGACTAGTCACAATTCAAAAAATAATTGCTTTGACTTATGGGAATATCAATTATCTCGTGTCAGTGTGGACTGTGGTCTGTGAGAATTGGGATACAATAATATTTGAATCATTAATATTAAGGGCCTGTTTGTTTGAAGCTGTTGAGTGGTTTGACCAGCTGGAAGTAAGCCACCTTTTTTGTCAATTTTTCAGGGTAGCGAATATTGACATGATAGAAGTCTCTCAACCCCTTACAACCCTCTCTTTGTTGTATTACAATAAGTAATAGGACCTAAGTAGATTTTTTACACGTATACATTGGAAATATATATATATATATATATATATATATATATATATATATATATATATATATATATATATATATATATATATATATATATATATATATATATATATATATATAGATATATATATATATATATATAGATATATATATATATATATATAGATATATATATATTTCGAACACTAACATACACAAAATAAATTTCTCTTTGATCTTCCCAGTTAGTATAAGCAATATCAAATGTTCTTCACATATGAAATCTGTACTATTTATGTTACATGTTTGACAAATTTAACTTTTATCATTCTCATTTAAAAATTTTCTAACGGTTACAGTCCACACGCATTTAACAATAATTTTTTAAAAATATTTTTTGATGCTTATGATTCCCACATGTTTTTTACCAACTTTATTTTAACATTTGGTAATGCATATGGTCCCCACACTTTTTTCACAATATCTATAAATATAACTTAACAAAAGATGCTCACACCATCTTCTTTTATAATTGTCTATGTTACATTGTTATGAAATTTTTCCCTTCAAAATGTATCATTGTGAATCACAGCCTCACAGGTACTAACCTAGTTATTTAATAGAGTATATTTTGGTTATTTTTCACATTGTTGGTAGAAATGCCACTAAATGATTCTGCCTGTACTATAACCAACAACAAAAAGTCCTCTAAGATTAGAACACGTAAACAACTAAAATAACCAAAAGGCCCTAAAATAATTTATTTTTCACTGCTTCGCCATGCAACACTGCAAGACGGACACATGATACCAGCCATATTTCTCGTAATCACAATCATCCAGAAATGTTGTCCACTACCCAGCGGCAGATAGGACCATTCGAGTTGACAATGCTCTCTCTTGCCTGTTCCCTTTCTTTCGCTGTCTTTTTTGATATAGCCAGAGGTCCAAAATTTATCCATATCGGCCCCATTCTTTTTCATAAAATTTACATTTCATGGCTCTATTTTAATTAGTTCTTTGTGAAATATATATTGTGTACTTCAACTCCAAATGTGAAATGATTTTAGTTTGAGTTAGGTAATTATTTCTAATAGTTCTTATATATGATGATATTAATTATTTAGAAACAAAGTCGTATGAAAGCTATTTATACCAAAAGTTTTTAAGCTACCTTGCCCGTTTTTGTAATAAGGGTGTAAGACAATTTTACTAGTAATATGTCGAACATTTTTTGATCTTGATTATGTGCACCGGCCAAACTGATCTACAATGCAAAAATTGTTTATTTGAGAAATGCACCTTTAAATACACTTTAAAGTTGTTTTTTTTGAGGGGTGATGGACTCTCCTTTCCTCTTTGCCAATTGTCTTGTTTTTATGTCAAAGTATATGTTGTTACCTTTATTGTTTTTGCATTCCTCAGTTGCTAATATCTTGGTTACAGGTGATATATCCAATTGGTAGGAAGTATCAATCTGCGCCGCTATTGAAATTGTTATCAACTCCAGAGTTGAGGTCTTTAATTTCTGTTGAAGATATCAAACTTCCTACTTGGTCAGGCGGGATGTAAGTATGAAAACGCATGAGGAATTTATCCAGAGGCGATATACTGGTGTCTCATAGAATTTATCAGTTTCCTTTCTGTTTGCAGGTGCATGGCTGAGTATCTTCCCGGTGTAGAAGAAACTATCCATAAGCAGGTTAATCTCCTGTTTTGAGTCTATATTCTGTATTCAAGTATTACACAAAATACTCATGATTTGCTGATTTGTTTCCTCTTAATTAGATCTTGGAGGCAGTTTATCTAATTGGGGTGAGAAAACACTTTATTGAGACATTACCTACTGTCTTTGGGAGACCTTTGGAAGCTGATCCAGTATGTACTAAACGCTGAATCCACTAATGTATTTTGATTATGCTTGTAAACAACTTGTAATGCGCTTGTGTGCATGTGTGCAGATATTTTGCAGGAAGGCAACATTTCTTGTTGCTAATGGAGTATTCACATTTTTGGTATGTTCAGGTCCTCATTTCATTAATCTGTAATATGCTAAAAATTGATTTAAATTTTCTTAGATGCATGTGTAACACCCACGGTCCCAAGGGTCCTCAAGACCTATCAAAGAAGAAAGAAGAAGGAGGGGCTGGCGGTTTAATATGGGTTTATTAGGAATATTTGTAATTAGATTCTGTTATGAGTTTATAATGTTGTTTGCTTAGGTGTCTTTTTATGTTAATTGTTGGGCTTAGGTGGCATTAGTATATAACTATATAAGGCCATCATGTATTAGACTTGGAAATTATCTTTCATTTGAGATAAGAAGTAAATAAAGAAATGAGTTTTCTCAACACTCGAAGTTGAGAGGGAGTTTGGTGAGCACTCGAAGCTGTCCCTCAATCACTGTTTTCATATTCTTTGTTGTGTCATTTGGTAGTTTGAGACAAGGGCTGTCTCAATAGGTATCAGAGCGGTTCTTTTCGACAAATACAATGGGGTCTTCACATGAACAAGAACGTTGGGAAAAGAATGACCAAGAATTTAAGAGGCTTTCAACCGCCATTGAAGTGATGAATCAGAAACAGGAAGAAATGAACAAGAAGAATAGTCAAACGGATGATAAACTTGCAGCCATAATGGAGAGTCAAACCAAACTTCTTTTGCTTTTTGGGTCGAAATCCGAGGAAATTCAAAGGAGGCAGCCCTCAATTCACACTTTGGACCAAGAAGAGACGAATCTTGAATGGGTTTGTCAAAAAGAAAGAACTTTTAGGCGAGTACGAAGTGATGACAAGCCTCGAACACGTAATCCGGATCAAGAAGAAGATCTCGATGCATTTTTTAAGGGTTTTGGGGCTGAAATTCATCCGTTAGTTATGCTCCAAAAGGTCGTTCAAAACGGTATTATTCACTCATTCAAAACGACCTTCACAAATGAAATTTATGAGAAGTTTGGAAGAGGAATTTGTGAGATTTGTGATGAATGTTTTTATCCGAAACAAGAATGTTGTCACAAAGGGTATTCACCTCTCATTGTACATCAAGATTTGGAACATGAATTAATGGCCTTTGTATTCCATAAAGAAAAAGAAGAGGTCCAAGAAGAGGGTGTGAAGGTTGATGATATAGGAAGCAAGAAAAGAGAGCTGATTACATGTGAGGGTCCACATACAAATCATCCATTGATGAACCAAGAAGAGGATCCAAGAACATTGTAGAGAACAAAGGAAAGCTTGAGTAGAATTGATAAACCTACCATAGAGCATAATAAAGAAAAGGCCCGAAAGAGAAAGAAAAACAGAAGGAAGTGGGGAACAAAGAGATTATAGAGGGAAGAGAAGGTTGGAAAAAAGAAATACATGAAAATAGTTTTAATAAAAAAAGAAGGGTGGTAAAAAATAGAAGAATAATAATTAGGGAAAAGAGAAAAAGACTAAAAGAAAGAAATGGCCAATAAAGAAAGAGGACAAAAGTGAAACACCCAAATACAAAAGACTTCAAGAAGAGAAAGAAGATTGTTGAAGCACATGGAAAGGAAAATCTAGGACATGTGTGCTGTGGTTCTGAGGAAGGTCCGGGTAGGTGGCGTCGGAACACCGCAAAGACTTGGATGGTGGCGACCACAGTGGTGGCATGCTTGAAATCGAAGAGAAGGGCAAGGAAAATATTAGGGTTTTTGGGGCAAGAAGAAATTAGAAGGAAGGGGAAGAATAGGGGAGTTGAATTAGGCTCCATGGTAGTGCAAGAGATCGCTGAAAAACGATGGGGGAAGCCGGCAAGAGAATGGTCGAGAGGAAGGATGCTTGGAGCAGCGGCAAAGGAGATGAATTAAGGTTGAGTTTGGTTTGAAATGACAGTTGGGCACTTGGGCTGCACTATTTTGAGGCTGCCGGAAAATTGACCAGAGAAAACGTCGGAGTTTGGGGGTTCACCGGGAAACAGTGGTGGTTGACCGGCTGGTAGAGGAAGCTGGAAGAAGAGGCTGATTACTTTAGGGTTTTGAAAATAATAAAGAAGAGAAGGGATGTGCTGATGACATCGGCGATGATCTCATTAATCAAAACATGAACTGGGCTGCTGATTTTGTGACAAAAGGGCTGTAGAATTTCTGAAAATTAATTGGAGAAAGGGCCAAAACATTTTATGCTCTAGACCTTTTGTAATTGGGAATAATTTCAACCCAATTCAAAATATTTTTACCCCAAATTCTTTCAACCCAGTCACTCTAACCCACCACTACAAAACATTCAATCTTAAAGATACACTCACGTACTTGTTCAAGTTTATAAGTGCGCCAACTGTTGATGGCTCGAGGGTGGAAGCAACCATTGGGTTCCAAGTCACATTTTACCCACCTTGAGGACAAGGTGCTTGATTTGGCAGGAGGGTCCTCAAGACCTATCAAAGAAGAAAGAAGAAGGTGGGTTGGCGGTTTAATATGGGTTTATTAGGAATATGTGTAATTAGATTCTGTTTTGAGTTTATAATGTTGTTTGCTTAGGTGTCATTTTATTTTATTTGTTGGGCATAGGTGGCATTATTAAATAACAATATAAGGCCATCATGCATTAGACTTGGGGATTATCTTGTCATTTGAATAAGAATTGAATATAAAGGAGTTTTCTCAACACAAGAAGTTGAGAGGGAGTTTGGTGAGCACTCGAAATCACCATTTTCATATTCTTTGTTGTGTTATTTGGTAGTTTGAGATAGGGGTTATCTCAGCATGCACATTTATCTGCTTGCGATTAACTTCGGGCATTTGAAGCTTAACAGTTATCATAGCTTGATTTCTCTTTGAAATGCAAATTATAATGCTTGCATGGAATACAAACTCGCTTGTAACGTTATGTAACAATTGTTATGTAACCTTTCTGAGAGCTGTTGTGGCGTTAAATCCCATTGTAAACGGTGCATGAATTTTTGTTGCGCGTTGATCGTTACGTAACATGTGACATTGGTATTTCCACTGTTATGCTTATGACTAGATGTGAAAGTTTGGTATTTGGTTTAGATTCAATACAAAACCAAATCAAACCAAATCAAAATTGTTATGAATTGTTCAGTTCATTTCCAAATCATATTTGATAAAATCCGATTTCAACCAGACGAATTGCATTTCACCAAATCAAATGAAACCGAGTTAACCGAGTTTTTCAAATTGCATCGAATGTCCATACCAAAAATCCAAATTGAACAAGTAAGCTACTAACTAATCAATTAAATATTATACAAGGCATTTCAAACCAATAATAACTATTCAAATTCAAGAAAAGCATCCTAAAATGAGTTCAATACAAATATTTTAAAAACAAAAAATTTGATACAATCATTATAAGTAAACAAAAATAAGCAAGGATCCGAATCCATTGAATGATCCAAATCAGCAACGACAGAAATCTTCAACCTTCTTCAAGTTTTTCAAGAATTTCCAAAGCTTCCTTTAAAATGGAAGAAACAATAAAATTAAGAAATAGAGTTCACATCAAATCAAAAATCAAAAAATTATTAACACAAGCTAAAAGTCTAAAACAAAAATACAACAATCTATAAATTCACATCTTAAATACACAGAAAATTAAAATCAAGCAAAGATAACGGAAATAAGAAAAATACAAACAAATTAGACGAAATAGAAAAATATTAGCAATACACAAAATGTAAACAAAGAAACTAAAAACTAAAACAAGTTCGAAATCTAGAAAGAATCAGATTAAAATTATTACTAAAGCTTAGTGTAGAAAGATGATGGAAGTTCATAAAACCAAATTAAAAAAAAATGAAGCATAGAAACGAATTGAAAAAATGAAACATAAACAAATCAAAAAAATGAAATGCATAAACATAAACTAAAGCAAACAACGAAAAAACCTATTTTGGCCTTCAATGGGAGGCATGCATTTTACATAGAGAAGAAATTAGAATTTATGTTAGCCGTGAAATGAGAGATTGAGAGGGGAATGAGGAGAGAATGAATGGCGACATTGAAAGAGTGAAGAATGAGAGAATAGGGTTTGTTTGTGCATTTACTCTTTACATTTTTTTCAAGTTAGGCTAGGCTTCTTTGGTGTATACTGTTTTTGGAAATCAACATCGACACCAAACCGAAAACCGATAAAACTAGTTTTTTAGTTCTAATTCAAACCAAACTAAAAGCATCGTTAAACCAAATCACTAACTCGGTGTGGTTCAATTTGGTTTTCGGTTTTTCACCAAAATAACCTACACCCCTAATTGCAAAGATATTTTACCGTTTGTCAGTTATTACGTTATTTGTCACAAAGGGGTCATAGAAAATTTTCTTCAAACATCTCTTGGATAAAAGTTCATTATCACCATTAACTTTAATTATTACGGATGACTTAAGTTATATATACCCATAATTCTAAATTTGTAATCGTTAAACAAAATAATTTACTAATGAGTTAGTTTATAATCCACTAATAGTATCTCATATAGTGAAATTATAATAGTTAGGCATATTATTGCATCACAATAGTAGTTCAACAACAAAAATGCAGTTATAAGTTCGAAACTCAACTTATGTGATTTTTTTTCCCAAAATTTAACACCGCCTCGGCAGCGATTCGTGTCATTTCTTCGTTAGTAATTTTCTGCGACAACGATTGTTTCCGCAAATGCTTCTAGGATCGCGCCTTTTTTTTACATGAGTGCTTGTGCTTTAATTGTCAACTATTGTGTTCTCTAATGTTTGCCTTTTCCTTTTTTTAGGTGCATTTTCTTATTCCCCTCCAATTCCCTAAGCAAAAACCAACGCTAATCCTTCAAAGTTCACAAGTAAGTTTTGGCTAAATTTGTTTTACTTTAATATCTTGTTTGCTAGCTGATATGACTAGTAATCAATCTTAGCATAAACCAGAAAAGTTCAATGTATTTCTTATGTCAATGACGCTCCATCCTCAAACATGTGCTTTCTTTAGAAATTTCCAATGCTACATAATACTGTAGTCTCTATACCAGTGGTAATGGAGTGGTGATGATTTCTATGTTGAATATAAACTGTTGGAGGTGTGTTCAAGTATATGAAGGTCATGATTGACATCCTTTATAATTGTAAAAATGTTTCACCATTATTGCCATTTAGTGCCACTTACCTTAACCTAATGTGTCGTTGGAACTTTGAAGTATTGTATGTTTTGGTTATTTTAGTTCATAATGTCAATTTTTTTTGTTGTGTATATGATATACTTTTGTTCATGAGACATAAGTATTGATTGGTGATTGTAGCTTTTGTGATAATGACTGATGTAGTTGTTGAGGCTTTAATCGATTGTTTCCTTGGTTATTAAGTATGAAGTAGCTTCGATGTGTTTCTTGTAATATAATCTTCTTCCATATTATATTTACTTCCTCTACATAATGCCAAAGAAAACCAAAGAAGAAAATACGCACGAGCGTTTCACACCAACTATTAAGGAGGGACCAAGTGCATTTGCAACCTACAAAAGAAGGCGTAAAAAATTTATTAGAGAAGGGCAAGTAACTATCAAGGGTGGAATAACTATTCTGTTATGAGAAACATGTTAGGATTTTAAGCTTAATAATTTTAAACAAAGATTGAACAAGAATTGGGTTCACCCTAAATGTTCAAATTCACGCTAAATGTTCGTCGATGGAGTATCGATGGTCTTGGAAACAAAAATCAATGAAGGAATGATTGTGTAGGAAACATGAATCAATGGTAAAGCTTTGGCTATTATTATGAAGGGGCAATCAAAACTCCTTGAAAGGGGTAATTTGACCGAGGGAATGCATATTAACGTTAGTGGAAGGCAAGTTTCACCCAATGTTTATGGTATTTTGGGAAAGAAAAAAGAGTGGGAGTTTGATGTACCTCATGGAATCTTCTCGCCAAATTATGAATTGAATAATCTGGGGTACCAAAATGAAGTTACTTGTAACTTGCGGTTTAAAAGTTGGATTACCAATTTTCAATAGTGGTCATGAAGCTAAAAAGTACTTTACCTTCTATGGATTGAATAAAGAACAAAAAGTAGAAGTGGTTATGGTAAGCTGGAGGGTGAAGCGTTATTGTGGTACCAATGGGAGAATGGCCACACTCTAGTAACAAAGTGAAAGAATCTGAGGCTCTTATCTTAAAACACTTTTGTCCTTTGGATGAAGGTGATTTATATGGATAATAGATGTCTATTATTGTTGGTTGTTAATTTATATAGGATGATGTTTGTGTTCAAGGTGATGCATCTTGATAGGGGTTCTGTCACAGCAACTAACAAGGCGCCAAATTCTGATGGAAGGGTGTATCTAGGGATGGCAACGGGTCGGATCTAGACCAGGTCTGGGTGGACCCGAATCCAGATCCGTTTTCAAGAAGAGGGTCCAGATCCGGATCCAGATCTGCGGGTCCAGTTTTTGAAGACCCATATCCGGATCCGTGGATACTGCGGGTCCAGTACCGGATCTGGATCCAAAACGAATCCTGCTTGTTTTTGCTTTTTTTTTTTTTTTTTTTTTTTTTGTATTTTCGAATCGTTTTGAGATTATAAATAACTTAATCAAAACAAATCAACATAAATCTACTACTAAACTTAATCTACCATTAAACTTAACACAAATCAACATAAATCTACATAAATCTACCATTAAACTTAACATAAATCAAAACAAATCAACATAAATCTACCATTAAACTTAACACAAATTAAAAATACTCAACATTATAAATAACTTAATCAAAATAAATCAACATAAATCTACTACTAAACTTAATTTACCATTAAACTTAACACAAATCAACATAAATCTACATAAATCAAAAGTAATATAGAAAAAAGAAACTAGAGTTTATACCCTCAAATGGTGGCGGCGGCTGGCGTGGCTGGTGGCTGGCGTCTGGCGTGGCTGGCGTCTGGCGTGGCTGGTGGCGGCGGCTGGCGTGGCTAGGGCCTGGGAGTTGGGACGTTTACTTGGGTAGAGGATTAGTCTAGGGTTTGGGTCTAAAATAAATAAGTGGGAATAAATGGGAGTTGGGATGGAAGGGAGTTTTGATTTTTGAAATAAAAGTAAGTGTGGAATTCGGGATTAGGAGTTGGGAGTTACTACTGGACTAATGGGAGTCTGGGAGTCACGTGGGTGCATGGGTGGGTAATTGGGTATATTTATTATACAAATTCCATTTTATATATTTATTATATTTTAGAAAAAACGGATCCGTGACTGTTTACTTAGACCCGGACCCGACGGGTCTATTTTTTTAAGACCCAGATACGTGAAAACGGATACGGATCCACGGATTCGGGTCGGGTCCAATATCCATTGCCATCCCTAGGTGTATCAAAGGCGTAACAAATGTCCTTGATGAGCTGGCATATTTCTGTTTTTAGGAAAAGTCTAGAAAAGGAATCTTGGTTTAACTACCTCTTTTGGCAGGAGTTTGTTATTCCTAGAGTTATATATATATGATGTAATAATGTGGAAAGATATATGAATATGCACTGATCTTTTCCTCTACTCTTCTCACTCTCTGTCCTTTTCTTCTTTCTTTTCTGTACCTCTTCTCTGTACCTTCTTCTTTTTCTGCTAGATCTCTTCACTGACTTTATAAAATTCTTCCTATTTTCTTATAGTTTGCAGTAGCAGGTGAGTGGTTCATTACATCTTGGTATCAAAGCCAAGACCTTAACTGTGTAAAATGGGCAATCCCACGAACCAACAGCGCATTGAACAACTCGAGCAAGGGTTAGATGAAGTGGCTCAGAGTTTTAATACTAGAATGCATACCGAGCTGTCTCAAATGGAGGAGAAGATGTCACTCAATCACCCCATTTTGGAGGCAAAATACTCCGAAATGGAGAAAAATATGGCGATCATGACGGAGTCTCAAAACAAGATACAGGATAGCCTGAATCGTTTGGTTAGCAGCCAACCTAGACCGATAACTCGAGCTAGCATTTTGGGAAACCCACCTCCTATTCCTCGACAAAGGGCTAACTCAGTAGCCAATGACAACACTGAATGGGCTAGTCACCTGTTCTAAGAATCCCCTGATATTACAGACAACCAGAGAGATTAAGGAGGGACGGGAAATCGAGACAATAGCTGGAGGTTAAAGAGGTTTGAAATACCTCTTTTTACAGGAGGAAATCCGGATGGGTGGATTCTGTAGGCGAAGCAATTTTTCTCATTCTATCATATGGGAGAGGAGGAAAAACTTGAGGCGGCAGTGGTTAGTATGAGGGGTGATGCTCTATTCTGGTATCAATGGGAGATCCAACAAGGGGACATCCATAGTTGGAGGGAACTTAAAAATTTGCTGTTAAGGTATTTTCGCCCACGTAATCAAGGCGGGTTGCTAGAGCAGTGGGCAGCTGTGCCGTGGCCGAGTACTGTAAAGAGCAGTGGGCAGCAAGTAAGTGATTATGTGCGCCAATGCCATGTGTGTCAACAACAGAAGGTCTCAAATCAGTCTCCCACGGGTCTTCTCCAACCTTTACTTATAGCTACCTGTGTTTGGGATCATATTTCTATGGACTTCATCGAGGGTCTTCCAAAGTCACGTGGGGTTGATTCCATCTTGGTGGTACTAGGCCGCTTCACCAAATATGCTCATTTCCTTCCTTTAACCCACCCATTCACGGTAGAGTCAGTGGCAACTCTATTCATCAAAGAGGTAGTTAGGCTACATGGTTTTCCTTCGTCGATTGTGTCAGACTGCGAAAGTTATTCTTAAGTGCAATTTGGAAGGAACTATTTCGGCTCCAGGGGACGAAATTGGTTCGTAGTACCGCTTTTCATCCTCAAACGGACGGTCAATCGGAAATTGTCAACAAGGTACTAGAAACTTTCTTGCGTTGTTTCATCAACGGACATCCTAAGCAATGGGCAAATGGATCTCTTGGGCGAAGTTTTGCTATAACACCTCCCCACACTCCTCCATCAAAATGACTCCTTTCCAGGCTTTGTACGGACGCCCCCCACCACACCTAGTTCGGTGTGGACCCTCACTCACCACCGTGGATCACCTTGATCAACTCTTGCATGAGCGTGATGGTATGTTGGATGAAATTCAATTTAATTTAGTGCGCGCTCAACAAATCATGAAGCACTATGCCGATACGAAGCGTCGTGAACTCTCTTTTGAGGAAGATGACTTGGTCTTCGTTATGTTACAACCCTACCGACAACAATCTCTGGCCAAACGTCCAAATGCAAAGTTGGCACCTCGTTTCTTTGGTCCTTACAAACTCAAGCAAAAAGTGGGCATTACTTACTGGAATTGCCTCCTCACAGTCACATTCATCCTGTTTTTCATGTTTCACAATTGAAATCGGCTAGGGGCTATACTGTACCATCTGACACTCCTCCCCCAGTAACTCATGGCATGGTGTTGCAAGCTACCCCTGCTGCATTGTTAGCTGTCCGCCACCCTACTGATTCTGAAACTGAAGTGTTGGTCCAATGGTCCGGCCTTTCTCAATCTGATGCTACATGGGAGAAGTATGATAAGCTGCTGGAGGCCTATCCTAATGCTCACCTTGAGGACAAGGTGAAGCTCCTGGGCGAGGGTATTGTCACAACTACTAACAAGGCGCCTAATTCTGATGGAAGGGTGTTTCAAAGGCGTAACAAATTTCCTTGATGAGCTGTCCTTGATGAGCTAGCATATTTCTGTTTTTAGGAAAAGTCTAGAAAATGAATCTTGGTGTAACTACCTCTTTTGGCAGGAGTTTATTATTCCTAGAGCTATATATATATGATGTAATAATGTGGAAAGATATATGAATATACACTAATCTTTTCCTCTACTCTTCTCTCTCTCTCTGTCCTTTTCTTCTTTCTTTTTAGTACCTCTTCTCTGTACCTTCTTCTTTTTCTGCTAGATCTCTTCACTGACTTTATGAAATTTTTCCTATTTTCTTATAGAGCAGCAGGTGAGTGGTTCATTACAGGTTCCTTAGGCTATGATGATGGGTGTATTCTTAGGTGGTTTAAAAGATGTCAAGAAGGAATTGAGAGTATTAGGGCCTACTAAAATAGAAAACACCATGGATTGGGCTAAGAAAATTGGCTAGATTTTAGGACCCAATTTTGGTTGGGGAGAAGATTTGCCTCTTCAATAACATCGTAATAATTAATGCCAACTATTTTTAATCTCTCACCAACCAAGAATTCACTTAGAGGGGATCCTTCACTAGTGAAGTCACAAATTACCTAAAAGCCATGGAGAGAGTATTAATGAAAGAAAAACAAGGTGTACAGATAGTGTTGAAGTGTGTAGGTTTGGAGCAGGATTAGTAATGGGAGGTTTCAGTATGCAGTAGCTTTAAGGGAGGTAGTACCATAGTATAAATATGCGGTGATGGTCGCGATTGCGGTAACGGAATGTTGGTGCGATAACGGGAATGATGCGGTTATCATAGCGCCTAAATATCGGTCTAAACTATAAGATATCCCTTGATACGACACAAAACACGGTATTTTTTACACCTTTACGACGCGGGAAATATCGGTTCATTTATGTTGAAAACCTTTACAGCGCGGTCGATGCGATGCGATGCGGCCTTGTTTTTGTTCAATGGGTAATACAGTTACATCAACTCATCTTTGAGACCCCTAAGGATTGACTCCATGTCGTGAGTAAGATCATTCAATTGTACTCAAAGAGGGAGAAAATCCGGTTAGTATTAGGCCACACCGCTACCCACAAATCCTAGAAAAATAATGAAATTGAAAAGATGGTACATGACATGCTACCTGGTGATTGTTTTGGATAAATACCCGATTCCCATTATTGACATATTGCTTGATGAGCTTCATGGGGCAAAAATATATCAAAGTTGGATTTGAAGTCGGTATATCATCAAATAAAAATGAAGTTAGATGATGTAGAGAAAACTGCATTTCGTGGTCACGAGGGACATCTTATGATTTCTTGGGATGCCCTTTGGGTTGGCAAATGCACCAACTACCTTTCAATCTCTAATGGATGAGGTATTTCGGTTGTTCTTGAGACGTTGTCTTAGTCTTCTTTGTAACAATTTGATTTATAGCCGAACGGTAGAGGAACATGTGCAACATTCACACACTGTTTTGGGTAATACCAGAAAAATATATTATTTGTGAATAAATCCAAGTCTGTCATTGGAGTACCGCTAGTGGCCTATCTAGGTCATATTATCTCAAGAGCAGGGTTGTCCATGGATTTGGAGAAAATAGCAGCTAATCTCAAAGAGTTAAGGGGAGTCCTTGGTTTGACAGGGTTTTACCGTAAGTTTGTGAAGGGATATGGATCGATTGATAAGCCACTCACCAATCAATTGAAAAAGATGCGTTCAATTGGACTACAGAAGCTACAACATTTGAAAATTTGAAGGTAGCCATGATTAAGCCCCCGTTTTAGCATTGGTTGACTTTGAGAAGAAGTTTGTGGTGGAAACCAACCCTTCAAGTAGCGAGTAAGGGCTTTTTTGGTTCAAGATAAGCATCCAATGGCGTTTTTTTAGTAAACTCTTGGACCTCAAGCCAGCTTGAAGCCCATTTACGAGAAGCAATTGATGACAATCGTGTTTGCATTTCTCAAATGGAGGCATTATTTCATAAATTCATGGTAAAAATCGATCAGAGTAGCTTAAGATTTCTTCTTGAACAAAAGGAGATAGGAGTTGAATATCAAAAATGTATAATACTGATAGTCGAAAATCAGCTATGCGATTGCCTTTTTCTATTTCTGTTCAAATTTATTTTCTCAATTTCTTCTTAACTTTTGAAAGTCATAGCAACTTAATTGTATTAGGGTAATGGCATGTTGTGTTGCGACTAGTGACTTTTGTGAGTAGTTAACTGAGTCTCAAGCTTAGCTTAGAGGGGGAACGTATGAGATAATATTTGCTTTTACTTCAATGTATGAACTATGAAGTACATTGAGATATTAGAGATTCGTCCTACGCATACACGTAGCTGTTTTACGATAAGAGCTTTCTCATGTTATAACTACATGCTCAACTGCACATTTGATTTGATATTTTGAAATGGTTGACTGAAAAAAAATACTCCATAAACCTTTACTTGCCACTGGCATAGAGGTAGTTTTATATGTATATATAATGTTTGAATCACTTGCTACTGCAGCATTTCAACACACAAGGGATCCCAGTCAAGTCACCTCCTATGACAAACTATCCTTGGAGTCCCAGATGGGAACTACCGGAAATGGCTTCTCGGATCTTGTAATCTTCTTTAGAGCCCTTGTTTTCCTTTTTTGGTTTACTCTGGCCTAATTATTCACATTGCCTACATTTTTACGTTTATGTTTTTTTTTCAAACAGTGATTTCTTAGTCGAAGAGTCTTCCAACTTCAAGAAGATTTGCAATGACGCCTTGCAACGTTAGGGCCTGTACCTGTCACTGGAGCTGCGAGGTTATTTCAGAATCTGAAGGTGCACAAGTAGATTAGGAAACCTATTTCCAATGTGGTAAAACATTTGATTACTATTCCTTTATACTGGGAATCTCTCCTCTTTTGGTTGCAACAAATTACATCTCTTGATGGTTTCTATTGCTTATTTAATTTCTAAGGTTTATCTTGTTTAGATCCTTCATGGTCAGTGTATCATGACATAATGAACAGAGTTTTTTTTTTACTCTAAAAGACCTTATCTACAAATTTGGAGCAAATTAAGCCATGATCCTATTATGCTGACACCTTTAAGTAAAAATGCTGTAATGGTTGCTATCATGGTAACGTAACGATGACACAGTAACAGGAGTGATAGTGGTTATCGTAACGCCTAAATGTCGTTCGTTGTTTTTGAAAAACTTAACAATGCTGCCAATATGATGAGTTGCGGCCTTGTTTTTACACTATGGCTGGCACTGTTTAGGCCTTGGCGAGAGCATGACAGTATTATTTTTCTTTTTCATTTACTTAAAAGTGTGTTCTCTAGGATTGGTTTGAACTAAATTGAATTAAACATTAGTCAGCTTATTGAACTGGAATTAAAAGTTTGAAAAGAACACACCCTTAATAGGAGTAGTTTCGTCTGATATTGATAAGGTTGAAGGTCTAGTGTCTACCTCTGGAATGAGACATGTTAAATCATTGTGGTTTTATAGTTGTGTTTTGAGTATGTTTGGAGCATCCTATGTAATGAATTGCTGTTCTACCTCTTTTTCATTTCTTAGTCTTTTCTTGGAAGGTTGGGATGCTTTCATCAATGATTGCTACTTTTCTATACACAAGTTGGCTCAAATAGCAAGGATATAATTGAATCAACTCGAAACATACTGACTTGTAATTGAATGACCTAACACGATATTGATTCAACACCCTTGAACCCAAGACTTGGACCCGACACGACAAAATTAACACAAGGAAACTAAGCCCGAATAGTCTACATTTGAACTTGCACCCAACCATTTATTGATCAAAACTCGACTCTTATTATTTTATTTCACTATTTACCTGATGTAAACTTATTTAAACTTCCGAATTCAATTCAAATCAATATTTTAAATTATCCTTCCTGACATAACTAAAACTTAATATATGGCCCTATCTAAAACCTAAAGAAGTAAATCTAATTTACAGCCTTATCCACCATAATAGAGTAATTATTTATTACCATTTTGTTAGTTGATATGCACCAGACAAGAAACTATTTAGCTATAATAATTATGAGTACTATTATATATGATAAATAATGTAAAATAAAGATGAGTAAGTGCTAAGTAGTCACCTCATCAACAAAAACAAACAAAAAGTGGAGCTGTCATAAGGTAGATCCAGTCTCAACACTTACATTACTACTACTAGTTGTTAATTATTGAAGCACCCCATTACTATAATTTTCTCCTAAAATTGTCTGCTTTTGGTCAATCAATTATATCTACGTGGGTCCCATCCACACCCTCCATAACTTGGTCCATGTTTGCAAATGAATCTTTTCGCTTGGTTAAATTGTATGACAATTTCCTAAATATACTCTCATCTTATAACTATAAATTTATTACTATATCTGAACATATTTGTTTCTATACGTAAAAATCATCATATCATATCATATAATACTATAATTTTGTTGCTAAATGACAAATGGAAGTCTAACAATCATTTGTCGATTAATACAACAAAATTAATGGTCATTTAATTATAATTGGAAACATGCATAGAATCTCAATATTTTCATTTTATATAAAATGCTTTTACAATTTGAAATTAATAAAATTATTGCAATAATAGTATCTTATATCTTCTGAAAATATTATGAAGTACAAAAAAAATCTAAAATTTTCCTTTAATACAAAAAACAATGAGATGGTTAGGAAATTTATAAAAATATTTACAACATACTTCACATTATTACAATCAGAGTATTTAGATTGTTACTCTAATAAAAAAATATTGAATTTCAATATTTTTATTTAATACAATACTCCTATATTATAAAGACATAATATAATTCCATTCAAAATGAATTTAGTTTCCTTGTTGTTATATTAATTCAAATATATATTAATATTATATTTTTTTAATTATTATAATTTCATAATAAAAATATGCAAATTTTTTGATTACTTTATTGCTCTATTTAATTATTTAGTGAGTTAGCCATTATATTTTTATAAACAATTAATCAAAATAAATAACTTTCAATAATATCAGGAAATGTTTTTGGTAATGACATTATATTATTGTTACTTTTTTAATTATTATAATTTCATAATAATGATATGCAATTTTTTTTTGATTATTCTTTTATTTAATTATTTATTGAGCCATTATATTTTTATAAACAATTTGAATATATTATTAAATATTATTTATTGAACTGTAATTTCATAATGATAATATGCGATTGCACAATTACTTAAAATTTTTGTTTTAAAAAAATCTACTCTACAAATTCCGTGCAATGAACGGGGTTTATACTAGTACTAGTATAAAATAATAGTGCTTAATTAATTTGATTATTATGCAAGTGTAGCAACTAATACAGAGATGTGTATTTATTTTCCGCAATGTCATTTACAAAATATTAATTCATTTATTTTGAGACAAATATTTACCTAATGAGATGAGAGAAAATATTTCCGTCCGTCACTCCCAAAATAAGATGATAATCTCATCTTTACTTCATCCTACTTTTATCAGTCTAGGGGTGCACACTATTTAAATCACAAGATTGGACTGGACCAAATCATTCTATAATGGTCTGGTTTACGGTTTTTCTTTTTTTATTTTTGCCAAATTAATATATGTGTTTATACTAATATTTCACATTTAGAATCACCAAATATAATAATTTGTAATTTGTTGATGACATTAATATTATTCAAGTATATATTACTATATAAATATAACTACATCTCGAAATATCTAGGTTGCAACATATTTTTAGTAGAAAAAATTATGATTTTCGCTACAACATATTTTGCTTTTAGTGGGATATATTTAGCGATATTTAATTTAAATGTCGCGATTTCCCATTGCTAATAGTATATATAGAGGATTTAATGACATTTATTAGATCCTTTAGCATCATATTGAAAAATCACACAAAAGCTTTTTCCGACACAGGTTCTAGTGACATTTCTCACAAATGTCACCATAGATTATAGTTACAATTACATATGCCAATAAAGACCAAATAATGTGTATCGCTAAAATCACTTTATGGTGAAACATTAAATAAAAACCAACAATTATTACATTATAAATATGAATTAGTGGCATTTTTTAATGTCACTAAATTCAATGTCGCAAAAAATTAAATTTATTGTAGTGGCGCTCTGGTGAGGTCTGAAAAATAAAAAAATCAAAACCAGACCGTAAACCATAACTTTTTTGAAAAGAATCAGACCAAACCGTTTAGACCTTAGACCATACCAAATATTAATATTACGGTTTGGACTAAACTTTGTTCAACCATACTATCATCTTTTATTTATCTTTTATATCAAATTCACCTCTACTTTCCTTTATTCTCATAATTTGACTTCATTTTCCACTTAAATATTTACCCTAAATACATAAGATACTTCTATCACTAAAATTCTAGTATTGTTTTGTTCAACGTTACACATGATGGTGAAATTATTAGCTTAGAGCTGAACAAAGTTTGGTCTAAATAATAAACCTAATCGGACCTAATCGAAATTTTAGTATTTGGTCTAGTCTACAGTTTGAATGGTTTGATCTATTTCTCTTTTTGCAAATTAAATTACGATTTACGGTCAGGTCTCGGTTTTTTTATTTTTTAGACTAGATCGGACCACAAACCTTACTATGGTCGAAAATCATAATTTTGTATTTATAAAAATTAAGTTGCTACCTAGATATTTTAAGATGTAATTATTTTTATATAGCAATATATACTTGAATGATGTTAATGTTATAAACTAATTACAATTATTATATTTATTAATTGTATGTATGAATTATTTGCATAAATACATGTATTAATTTGGATAAAAAATATAAAAATGAAAAACGTAGACCAGACCAGATAGAACCGTTGTAAAACGGTTTGGTTTGGTCCCATCTGGTGATTAAAATGGTTCGGTTTGATCTAGAAAATTTTTCAGACCAGAATTTCTGATTTGGTCTGATTTTAACATCAGACTAGATCAAATCGGACTCTATTCACCCCTAGACATGCTCTTACTAAATTAAATTTCTAAAATTTTTTGTATTACTGTATTAGTTTTTAAAAGTATAATTTTAAGCCACCAATAACCACGCAAATTGCTACACTAAATATATGTTCCTAAATACATACTTCCTCTGGATTTTATTAATTGCTACAGATAGATAGTGACATCTTATGAGGAGAAATGTCACTATCTGTAGCAACTTTTAAAAATTAGAGGAAGTATCTAATAAGATCTCCGTTAATTATGTCAAGTGTTTCCGCCGACTCAAATTAGTTGTTACATATTACTTTCTCCGTTATTTCAAATTAGTTGCTATATCTTTAATATTAGGAATATTTCATATTTTCCTCACCTATATAAATGTAAAAGAAAATGGCAAGGGTGGAGTTGAAATATTCCGTATACTAAAAAGTGATTATTAGTTTCCTAATCAATAATGTTAAGGGGCGGATTTATGTAAGGGCCTTCTATGCCCCGGAAGAAATTTTTTTGACATTTTTTTTAGGGAAAAGTGTCAAAAAGTACCTAATAAAATTTTTTTTTCAAAAAATACCTAACAAAAAATTTTTTTTTCAAAAGAGTACCAACTAACGGCTGGGGTTAACTTTTCCGTTATCTTTTTTTGCTCATTTTTAAAAAGTACCTAATAAAAATTTTCTTTTCAAAAAAGTACCTAATAAAAAATTTCTTTTCAAAAAAGTACCAAGAACACAACATAATTATCCAATACAAATAAAACATAATATATAACTCTAAGAACATCATCACACATCATCCAATACAAACACAACATAACAACATTATCCAACAAAAACCTAGAACAAGTAACGGTTGGTGTTAAGTTGACCGTTTATTAAAAAAAAAATTTATTAGGTACTTTTTGACACTTTTTAATAAACGGTCAACTTAACACCAACCGTTACTTGCTGTAGGTTTGTGTTGAATGATGTTCTTATATGTTGTGTTTGTATTGGATGATGTGTGAACTTTTTTATGGATGATGTTCTTAAAGTTATATATTATGTTGTGTTTGTATTGAATAATTATGTTGTGTTCTTGGTACTTTTTTAAAAAAAAAAGAAATTTTTTATTAGGTACTTTTTTAAAAAGAAAATTTTTATTAGGTACCTTTTATAAATAGGCAAAAAAAAATAACGGAAAAGTTAACCCCAACCGTTAGTTGGTACTCTTTTGAAAAAATAAATTTTTATTAGGTATTTTTTGGAAAAAAAATTTTTATTAGGTACTTTTTTGAAAAAAAAAATTTTATTAGGTACTTTTTGACACTTTTCCTTTTTTTTTTTTTATTCTAAACTTAATCTTAACCTCTTTTACATTATTAATGTTTATTAATAATGTTTATTTAGAGAGTATTGTTGTATAAAAACTCAATATACCTAGCCTAATTTGTAATGAGTCTGTCTTATAATGAAATGACCTTAAAATAAGTTCATAAGATAAAAGTTTTAATTATTGGGCTATTAAACCTAAATATAAGATGTTTCTCACTGTGAGATCGTGTCATACAAGAATTTGTACAATCAATAATATGTATCAAGAGAATAGTGGACTAGTGGTTAATAAAACGTAGGAGTAAGTATTTATGATTAATTTATTTATAAATAGTATTAGCATGGTATGTTCCTTAGGCATCCGAGGTAGCCGACCACCTAGCGCTCCTTTAGATCTAAGGGGCCTTAAAAATAAAGTTTACAAACAAATCAATTAAAAAGTGTAACACAATATTTATAAATAGTATTGTGTTACACTTTTTAATTGATTTGTTTGTAAACTTTATTTTATATTTAAAGTAATTTAATGTCACAATATATTTCGTTTTGAATTATTTTTCTTAAATTGAAAAAAAACTTTTAATATAATGAAGGGTCCCATTTAAAAGACATTGTAAAAATAAGGCCTTTGAAATCTTTACTTCACCCTGAATATTAGTCTTTTTTTTTTTTGAATAATACCTGATTCATTAATAAAGAGTCATACGACATCTACATCAAAGATAAAAATTAGCAAATACATAACAACTTTAACCAAATTAGATAATTCAAAGTTAACAAAACTACGATCGTTGTATATGAGATCTGACAATTCTGAACATCCTCTTCCACATCGCTGTTTGACACAGCCTTCTACGAGGGGGTCTTTCGATCTGTTGTAGTCTTGAGATAGAATTGAATTTGATGTAGTTGATAGTAATTGCAATTTTGGTGTCTGGTGCAATATTGTATTAATTTCTACCCACAAATCAATTACAAACCAAACTTCATAACTCCAAAGTCTCACGAAGAGAGAAATCAAAACCCAATATATGGGTAGAATCAACCCAATAAATGGGTAGAACAACTCTCCTGTAGGGAGAGGACAAATATTTATTTTTACCATATTCTAAACACTTAAAACGGACAAATTTAGGGGCTTACCATCAACCAAAAGGTTGATGATAGCCCCAAATCAACAATGGAGGTAAGTTTTTTTAAGAAGGAGAAGAGAGAAAATGAGAGGGGAGAGGAAACGGTTTTTGTTTATCAGGTTCCCCTGAATATTAGTCTTAGTAATTAATATAATTCCAATTCCAATAACATAAATATTTTTACACTAGTAGATATAAATACTTTTTTTGTAACTAGTAATTTAAAAATAAAATATACATTAAAATTTCAGAAATTAACATTATTTTAAAAAATACTAAAAATAATTTCCAAAAAATACTAAAAATAATTACAAAAGTAAAAAACGTAACCTCCCTCCCTCCCTCCCTCTTCCATGTTGTACGACAGTTACTCTTCAAAAATATCCCGCCTTTCTATTTATTCTTTCACCTCTCCAACCCCCCCCAAAAAAAAAAACCTCTGACAACTGTCTTTCCCCTGTTCTTCCATATATTCTCTCCTCCACTCTCCATTACCATCTGTCCATTACATTTCTCATCCTCATTCCCATTCCCATTCCCATTCCCATTCCCATTCCCATTCCCATTCCCATTCCCATTCCCAAAATCCCAATTAAAATCCAATCAAAATGAGGGAAATCTTGCATATTCAAGGTGGGCAATGTGGTAATCAAATCGGGTCTAAATTCTGGGAAGTTATTTGTGATGAACACGGTGTTGATAAAACGGGTAGATTCAATAATTCTAATGGTGCTGGATCACCTGATATTCAATTGGAACGTATTAATGTTTACTTCAATGAAGCTGCTGCTGGTCGTTATGTTCCTCGGGCTGTTCTTATGGATCTTGAACCTGGTACCATGGATAGTATCAGATCCGGACCTTTAGGTCAAATATTTCGCCCCGATAATTTTGTTTTCGGACAATCTGGTGCCGGGAATAATTGGGCTAAAGGGCATTATACTGAAGGTGCTGAGCTTATTGACTCTGTTCTTGATGTTGTTCGTAAAGAAGCTGAGAATTGTGACGCCCTTCAAGGTAGTTCTATGATTTTTTGAAATTTTGTTTCCGTTTTTTTTTGTATAATTCCCTTGGTATTTTTCTGTTTTAATGTGATTAAATTTCTGGGTTTTGTTAGATTTAATAAATAGATCAGTTTAGCCTAATAATTAACTTGCTTTAATTTCTGTTTTAATGTTTTAATGCTTAATATGTATGATTATGTTGTAATGTAATTCTGATGGTCAACACATTTGACATTCTGGGTTTATCAATTTTTTTGTTTTCATGTGATTTGATTTCTGGGTTTTATCATGTTATGCTGAATTTTATATATAGATCGATTATTCAGTAAATGAGTTGCTAATCCAGGATCTTATCGTAGCATAGAGTGAACATCACATCACAAGTCAATATAAATAAAGGTTTTTAAATAAATGAGGCCCAAACTTAGATTCCCTTGCTCTAATATGTGAAGTATAATCTTGTTTTAATGTAGTTTTGTTGATCATAGTATATGACATTCTGGGTTCATTCAGTTTTTTGAAATTTATATGATAGTAGAAAATCAAGGTTTAAGATCTTACAATTATTAATGGTTATTATTTATGTAAATGCTGATAATTTCATCAAAAGAGTATTGATCTAAATTGCATAGATGTGTGTTTTAAATTTTGTTTATACTAATAAATTTGACATCATTACTTTACATTTGATTATTTTTGTGATTAATGGTTGAAGACTTGAAGGTAAAGATTTATATGAAGTATTTTTTACAGGAATATTTTTTAAGAAAAATTGATAATTAATAATCTGACCTTTTGTTAATCCGCTGTAAATAATCTAATATTTTGATTATTTTCAAATAATTAAACATTTGCCCTTAATTCGCTGTGAATAATCCAACCTTTATTTTAGTTTGAACATATTATTATTACCCATTATATGTTGTGGGTAAATTTATCACAAAGGTTGGATTATTAGAATATAATCAAAAGGTAAAATTATTCATAGCGAATGAGTGAAAGATTAGATTATTAATGTCAATTTTTCCTATTTTTTACAGGATTGTATAGACACGAATTCCCAAATTCTTTTTCGTTGGCCCACTTATTGAAATTGATCCAATGAAATATATTGATCACTAGTAGTTGGTGGATTAATTAGGTTCTATAGTTTATGTGTGAAAATACAATGTTAAAATGTTGATCATTTTTGGATATACTTCTCAACTCTTTTTTGGTAATTAAGGCAAGTGATCTCCTTTGGAGTTTGAGAACTTACATATTTAGAAGTTTTAATATGTTAAAGTGTACTTTAATGGTTTAGACTTTTGAGAACATATCAGATTTTGTGGGTTGACTTTTTTCAAGACTAAAAAAGATGGAGTAGGCCTTTTGGTTTGACTTGTTTTGGAAAATGCTTTTAAACCCAAAAGGTTTATTTAATTTACTGATATTCTAGGTATGTTTTGAGTGTACATAATCTGAGTTTACTTAAGACTTTGAATTATTTGATGACAGGTTTCCAGGTATGTCACTCACTTGGAGGAGGTACAGGTTCTGGTATGGGAACTCTCTTGATATCAAAAATTAGAGAGGAGTACCCCGACCGAATGATGCTTACCTTTTCGGTTTTCCCTTCTCCGAAAGTTTCTGACACCGTCGTTGAACCCTACAATGCTACTCTTTCTGTTCATCAATTGGTCGAAAATGCTGATGAATGCATGGTTTTGGACAATGAGGCTCTCTATGATATTTGCTTCAGGACCTTGAAGCTCAGCAACCCCAGCTGTAAGTGTTTGATGTCAAATCATGATTATTAGTTCTTATTGTTTAATTAAGATGTCGACCTGTCTAAATGGTCGATTAGTTCGTTTTTGGTTGAGTTAATTAATGATCAATCATAATTATTTGTGTGTTTGATGTCTGGTTGGCATTACAGTTGGTGATCTCAACCACTTGATCTCGGCTACAATGAGTGGGGTGACATGCTGTCTCCGATTCCCTGGTCAACTCAACTCCGACTTGAGGAAGCTTGCTGTCAACCTCATTCCATTCCCGCGGCTCCATTTCTTCATGGTGGGTTTTGCCCCACTGACCTCTCGTGGGTCTCAGCAGTACGTCTCCCTCACAGTCCCAGAGCTGACCCAACAAATGTGGGATGCGAAGAACATGATGTGTGCTGCTGACCCGCGTCATGGTAGGTATCTTACAGCTTCTGCCATGTTTCGTGGTAAGATGAGCACCAAAGAAGTAGACGAGCAGATGATCAACGTTCAAAACAAGAACTCGTCTTACTTTGTTGAATGGATCCCTAACAATGTGAAGTCGAGTGTGTGTGACATCCCACCGACTGGTTTGAAGATGGCTTCCACATTCGTAGGGAACTCCACATCCATCCAAGAGATGTTTAGAAGAGTGAGCGAGCAATTCACAGCTATGTTTAGGCGCAAGGCTTTCTTGCATTGGTACACCGGAGAAGGAATGGATGAGATGGAGTTCACAGAGGCAGAAAGTAACATGAATGATCTTGTGGCTGAATATCAACAATACCAAGATGCAACTGCAGAATACGAGGAAGACTACGAAAACGAGGAAGATGGTTACGAGAACTAGACATAGACTCTTATCATTCATATGCTTATCTTTTTCAGTTTTTATCTGCATTATATAATATTATATCAATTTGTTCTTTGTCTGTCATTGTTTTAAAAGCTTGGATTTGAGTATGTATCTCTTGTATTAAGTGAAAATTGAAATGGTATTGAATTCTGCATCATAAGTGTTTTTGAACGTATCATTTAACTCTTGTATGTTAAAGCCAAACAGGCAGGACACCAGCAACAGCAAATGGATCATTAAAACTTCAAAAATTACCTTAATGATAGAATATTGATAGGACTTAGGAGTATGCAATGAAATTCTTCTGAGTGTACTGTTGATAAAGATTCAAATATATAGGACGTCTCCTACTAGTCTTTGTATATTATTTGCTTCCTCTCCTTATTTTTCTCCACTTGGTCAAGTATTCGACTTAAGATTCAAATCCTTGTACACCACTTTGTTAAATGCTCCTCTTAAACGCTTCTCTTGACCAAAAGGTATTTTTAAGGGTCCTTCAAGACTTAGGCAAACCTATAATTAGAGCTGTTCAAAAGTGGCCCGACCCGAAAACCTGAACCGAAACCGAAAGTAAATCAACCCGAAAATATCTTCCTTTTTTAGGTTTATCGAACCGACAACACTCGAAACGATGTTGTACCCGAACGGGTGACAACCGAAAATGGGGAAGCCGAACCCGAACTGTAACCGAGTTTTGTTACCGACACATAACCGTTAACTGAGATTACCCAAACCTAAAATTGACCGGCCCGAGTCATATCCAACCCGAAATATGCTCGAAATCGAACTCGATCCGGCTAAAACCGACTTAACCCGAACGAATTGCTTTAAATCTGAACCAATTTTTAATATAAAAGTATGATATACTTATATTCAATCATCTTATTAGTTAATCTAATAAATTTTTAGATATTTAAATAATTTAAATTTTATAAATACATGATTTCATATATTTAGAGTTAATAATCAATGGTCAATGTTTATGTAACTACTTTTAATCGTCTTAGATGAAAATTTATAGAACTTTATATTTTTAATTGCCCCAAAGAAGAGGGGGTTTGGGGGTTTCGAGACTTGAAATTATTTAATGAGGCTCTTTTGGCTAAGCAATTTTGGCGGATCCATTGCAATCCTAACACTCTTCTTATGCGATCTTTAAAAGCGCGTTATTTCCCAAATTCCTCTATATGGGACGCAAGGAGTGGTGGTATTCAGAGTTATGCTAGGAGGAGTATTAGGAGTTCGGGTTCCCTTCTTGAGAAAGGGGTGAGATGGGAGTCAATGATGGCAAATCGATCAAGGTTTAGCATGATGCATGGCATGGTGGGGAGGGATCGAGGAAAGTTATTACCCCTATTCGTGGATTGGCTTCGGATGCTACGGTGGAATGCCTTATCGATAAAGAGTCTCATAGTTGGCGGGTTGATCTTCTAATCGAGGTTTTCTTGCCTTTAGATGTGGATCGTATCCTTAAGATTCCGATTTCCACCTCAAATGGGTCGGATGAGAGGGTTTGGGCTGCTAGTTCGGATGGCAATTTCAAGGTTCGGGATGCTTATTCTCTTGGGCTTCTTGCTAGAGGTGGGTGTTCGAGTTCGAAGGGTAGTGACCCTATATGGCGGCATCTTTGGAAGTTAGGTATTCCTCCAAACGCAAAGATTTTTCTTTGGAGGACCTTGTGGGATATTCTCCCTCATGGGAGAAATCTTAGGCAAAAGGGCATAGAACAGGCTGGTCTTTGTGTGAGATGTGGGATGGTCGAGACTAATTCCCATGTTCTTAGGGAGTGTGTATGGGCTACGGAGGTTTGGAGCCATTTCAGCTTCGGTGGTGCGAAGGTTGAGCCGCATATATATGTCTTTTCGTGACTGGTTTGGCTTGATATTAGATCACAGGAATAAAGAGATGCTCGAGTTGTTCGGTGTTATAGCTTGGCAAATTTGGGGTGCTCGCAATGAGCTGATTTTCGAAAAAGTTTCCACCCCAGCGGATTTTTTGTTATAAGAAAGGGGTGGATCATCCATATAGTGGTTGAAACTCTTTGTTGGGCCGCTGGCTTTATTAAAGATAGAGGTTGGCACCATATAGTGGTTGAAGGGGATGCTCAGTATATTATCCATGCGCTCCAACGGAGTCGACCCGTAGCTTTCATAATCAGATTGTTGTAGATAACATTCTCGCTGCTGTGTCGACTATAGATCATTTGTCTTTCTCCTTTTGTTTTAGAGAGGCTAATTGTGTCGTTCACCGCTTGGCCAAATAGGCCTCGCCGAGTGTGTGTTCTAATATTTGGCTTGATGGTGGTCCCAGTTGGATTACCGATGTTTTTTCTGATTTGATCTGTTAATAAAGCCTCACATTGATATTCAAAAAAAGGGAACCAATGCAATCATCATACAATCATACAATATAATAAAAAGAATGTGAAATTCCACATGTCATTCCCATATTGATTTGATTTGCCATATACAGAAATTTTTACCAAAATTGATATCAATTTATTGCTTAATATTTGAGTTGTACTTCTCGCAATAAGATATATTCTTATAAATTTGCTTGAAATATTATATTTTTGAATTTAAAAGCTACATAAATTTAAAATTATATCAGTTTCTTAAAATATATTTGTTTTTTTATTTATAGTATAAACAAATTAATAAAATATCTTCCTTAAATGTTAATTTCTAAAATATTTCATCAAGAAACAAAGTTACACGATAATCAAAAACTGTTTTGAGAATGACAAATAGTCATTATGATTGTTAAAAGAGATTTCTCATATTTGCCTTAAAAAATATAAGAGTTTTAATTAATAATTATTAACAACGATATTTTCTTTTGGACAAAAAGAAATTTCTATTAATCCAAACAAAGACAAAATACAATCAGAGACAAATTCACACCTTTAGAAAACTACATCAGTATGAAAGTAAAACCCACCTTTTAGGAAAGGTTGAACTACTTCACTCTTCATATGCATAAAGGTAAGAAGAGACTCACAAGAGCAACAAACAAAGACTGACCAAAGCAACTCAAAGACAGAGCAACATTCAAAGAAAAGGCTGAGGATTAGAACTTCAATAGCCTTTTACATCAAGTGGAGCTCATATGAGGAGAATCCGGATATAAACTCAACATCCTAGACTTAATAACAAGTTTAACATTCTTAACTAGCAAAGACGGAGAAATAACAGGAGCATGCCATATGCAATCATTCCTAGCTCTCCATATCTGATAACAAGCTATATATTCTAAAATATTTTTTCTATTTTATAAGAAATTAATATTCTATTACTTTTATACTAATAGCATGTATTGCATTTCCATTTAAAATTTATATTTATATATACTTTTACACTAATAAATTCGTATATTGCACGAGTTTTTATAATAATTTTGTATAAAACTGAATTCAAATTACAAATTATTCATACTCTTACACCTTTCAACTTCAACAAAGAATACCCACAATTATGTGTTGTTTAAAATAAAGCCATTTGGTTAGTCCGTCTGATCTGATGCATAGTATCCAAACTCTCTTGCCTTTCCTCGTCTAAACATTACTCCCTCCGTTCTTATATGTGTGTCCTATTTGAAGATTTCACACATATTAAGATAGTGGGAATCTTTGTTGATTGTGGGTATTATTTTATTATAATAGTGGTGTGAATTAATGATTGTATTGGTATTATGAGAGAGAAAATATAAATTAATTATTATAAAAGGGATATTAAAAGAGAGAGGGGGGATATTTTTTTATAATAGTGGTGTGAATTAATGATTGTATTGGTATTATGAGAAGGAAAATATAAATTAATTATTATAAATGGGATATTAGAAGAGAGAGGGGGTGAAAAGAGGGTATCAAAACTTTCCATTTTAGGAAATGGGACAAACATATGAAACTACCTGTTATAGTAATGAGGACAATAAAAAAAGAACGGAGGGAGTAATATTTATCCTCAAATTCGTAGCTTATACACTCCAAACATCATATTTGTATCCCAGTTGTTGGAAGACATCAAAAAAGATTTACGAATTCTAACTTGAGACCGTCTCTACAATAGACGTCTCTAGTTTGGGTTCGTACAATAGACGTCTCAAGTTTGGGCGAACTCAATTTTAAATTTAAAAAAAATAATTTAAATTAACTTTGATCACAAAAAAGATTTTATGTTTACAAATTTTCATTACCACCTAGTACCACCTCTACCAATTATAATGCATATAATGAATTTTATAAATCAAATGAGATGATTGAAGTTGAACAAGTATGACCATCAAGGTAACCAAGACATTTTTTCAACTAAAAATACACGAGTTTTTCATTTTCATTATCACCGAGATTACTATCTATATATATTCCTAATTCTCAAAAAAAAAATGTAAATATGAATTAAAAAGCAAATATCATAACATTTATTCCACAACAAGAAATTATTTTCATGAAAGTTCACTATTGAATATGTATTGATTAAATAATTTTTTCCTTTCTAAACCTCATCTTATCAATCCCTATATTTAAAATTATGCCCTTAACATTTGATACATTGCTAATGCCTGATCAAACGATCAAATCTAACTAATTTTTTTTTGAATTTGTTGAATATCTATAATTCTTTCTATATTCTTCTACTTCCTCCGTTTCGAAATACTCGCTACATTTCTATTTTGTGCACTATTCATCGCTCAAGCTTATTTTACATATTGCGACTAATGTGTAAGTAAAAATATAGTCAAGTGAGATCTTGTTTGAATCGTCTAATCACATACTTTTATAATATTAAATTTTTATAATTTTTAGATAAGTGTAGTTTAAGATATTAATAATCAAAATTGTGCATTGGATTGCGTAAAAAAGTGAAATGTAGCAAGTATTATAGAACGAAGGAAGTATATGATTATGAGAACTTTTGGCAACAAAAAATAGTCGGAAATAGTAAGCAACAGAACCAATCAAAATTTTCCACGTGTCCTCTTCTCCTTAATTTTTTGTATCCTATGTTTTCTTGCTGCTGCTGCCATAACTCTCCACGGATGAAAATCCAACAGAGATGGTTTGTTAATGTCCAACTGATAAGTTTGTAGATCACGTTGATTATGGATAACCGATGGTTGATGATGATGATTCTCCATGTATGCCCATGGAACCGCATGTACCAAATCGTTAACTGTATTGGTTCGTACTCTTTTCTTACGTAAATTTGTCAACACCTTTAAAAAATAAGTAGGGCCCACTTGTTAGAAATATATTCAACCAATTCAAAAACATCACCATCATTGTATCCAATATCCCGCACAAAGGCAGAGTGTGAATGAAAGAAGGTACCGAACAATCAATATCCATACTCCATTAAAGGAAGGACAAGAGAAAAGTTGTCTATTTTATCGAAAAAGAAAAATTCCTGATTAAGATACTATTCAAAACATTAAAATAAAAAGATTAAATTCAATTTATTTAAGAGAAGAACTCACTTCTCTTAGTTGTCCATCATGAAATGTTTTCCTTTTAATTTCCTTTAATCTCTCTGTTTTCTGCAACAAATGGAAACTTGGTTTTATCAAAACAATTATCATAAAAGTTACTGAACTTTTTTTTTTTTAAGCTTATTTTCCAAATTATTTTGAGAAATAAGAGCCACCCCAAACTAATTTGGAAAATAAGCTTCTAGCAAAATCGCTCATGGGTGCAGCGATTTCATACCCTATTGGGCTGGAAACTGGGTTTTCACCATTGAGTGAAATCGCTGTTTGGGTCAGCGATTTTCATTTTATTTATTTATTTTTTTTTTCTCTGAAAATGGCAAATAGTGAAATCGCTGTTGGGATCAGCGATTTTCAGGTACAATTTTTTTTTTTTTTTTTTTTTGTCCTCTTAAAATGGCAGTTGAGTAAAATCGCTGTTTAGTGCAGCGATTTTGCCTGTGTTTTATTTTTTTTTTGAACGTTTCTCATTTATGGAATATGCTTAAAATAATATAAATAAAATGCATAAAAATTAAACATCAAAATAAATTAAAATATAACGCATAAAGATTAAACATGAAATGTAATACAACAGCAAGCTACTTAATTAAAATGCATAACAGAAAGATTGTTCAACTTAAAAATACACTAATTAACCACGTTGACGTTGTGTACAACTACGTCGGTTATGTCCTTCACCGTTGCATAAGCCACATCTGAGTCCTCTATCAGTACGATCATCCATCTCATTACGCAACCTTTTTGACCTTGGACGTCCTTTTGTTCTTACTCTATTAGCATCAGCAATCAGACGAGGGCCATTGTATTCCCTCCATTGAGTAGAGTCAAGCACAGGTTCAAATTGAGGCTCATAAGTCCTCATGTAGCTAGTTGTGCGAAAATGTCGATCGACAAAAGTGTCTTCAGATAAGCTATACGCAGAACATACAGCTAACACGTGTGAACAAGGATAGTGGAAAATCCGAACTTTTCTACAAGTGCAAGTGTGGTTTGAAAAGTTAACTGTATAACGCTTTCCGCCTTTGCGTTCTATTCGTTCGCCTTTTCCGGTTGTGACTTCGTATTTGCCATTTGTTATGTCAAATGGCTCTACGCTGTGATATCTTGCTTTTCTTCTATTTGCTTCTAATTTCCTCTCAACATAGACAGTGTACGGATGATTAGAAGCAAGTCGTTCTCTAGCTATTTCCCTTTTTTTCACAAACCACTTGTTCACACGGTAAAAAGTAAGTTCAACAATAGCTGCAACGGGTAGGAATCTAGCACTTTTCATGACGCCGTTGAAGACCTCTGCCATGTTCGTAGTAGCATAGCCATATCGGCGACCCCCGTCAAATGCTATTGACCATTTCTCCTTATCCATCTCACTTATGTATGCAAAAGCCTGTTCACTCATATGACGAATGCGCCTTAAACCTTTGCTTGCTTTTTGTCTTTTTCGTTGAAAAGCAGTAGCAGTAAATACTTTCTTCACCTCAACATTCTTTATATGAGTATTCAGATTTGAAGCAACATGGCGAATGCAAAAGCGATGGTATGCATCTGGAGGGGTCCACCTTCATATCTCACTACATTATTACTTTCAATAATAACACCATTCCATCTACACACCAAAGGACAATCCATACTTTTCAAAAATTTTATACAATTACCTCAATTAGATAATGTGTTGAAGCAAGTTTAAATTCTTTCAACTCCTGCATAAGAAACAAAATCAACATTACTACAAGAATTTCAAACTCTAAACATTCAATGAAAATTAGTTTAATACCCAAAATACTCACCTTTACTTATCAAATTCAAAATGAAGTTTAAATTGAAGAACAATGTTAACAATTACACTACAAATGGAGAAGAAATTGAAGGAGTATACATAAGAGTAGGAGGATTAGGGTTTGTTTATGAAAGAGGGAAATGGCAAATGACTCGAAAAGAAGCTACTGGATTCTTATTTCTGCGGAAGAAATCGCTGCATTAGACAGCGATTTACAAAAAAAAAAAAAAAAAAAAAAAAATTGTACCTGAAAATCGCTGATCCCAACAGCGATTTCACTATTTGCCATTTTCAGAGAAAAAAAAAAAATAAAAAAAATAAAATGAAAATCGCTGACCCAAACAGCGATTTCACTCAATGGTGAAAACCCAGTGTCCAGCCCAATAGGGTATGAAATCGCTGCACCCATGAGCGATTTTGCTAGAAGCTTATTTTCCAAATTAGTTTGGGGTGGCTCTTATTTTTCAAAATAATTTGGAAAATAAGCTTAAAAAAAAAAAAGTTCGTTACTGAATTTCTCAAATAGACCGTTAAAGCTAGTCTCTTGAGAGACCGTTAAAGCTCAATATCTATTTCTAATTTACATTTTTTTTCTTTATGGGTCAGTTTAATTAGAGATGATTTCTCAAATAGACCGTCTTTCACAACAATTTGTGTAAATGAATAAATTATAAATTACAAAAATAACAATACCTCATCCAATCCAAAAGTTTTTCGCTTACTAGAAGGTGTAGAAGAATGATTTAAACAGGAATCAGAGAGATTCCGACTCAAAGTCTGTTCTTCTTTAATGTTAACTGCAACGACATCAAAATCGACCGTTTTGTTCAGTATTTGAGAGACTAAACAAGATCTTTTTCTCTTCTTACACCAATTATAATCAAAACCATTAGAATTTAATGATTTTTTAAAAGAAGAACGAAGATTAATCAAGATATTCGCCACTTCCAATTCATCTTCATTGGCTAATTCAACATTTATATTTAAGCTTTTGGATTCCATTTGGTTTACCAGATTTGTTTCCATTGAATTCTTCTTTATAAAATGTTAGAACAGAATTTGGAAATGGAAGGAATTTTGATCGTTTTAAAAATTAGAATGATTTTATTTTTTATAAGAAATCGGGAAACAACAATGGGTTTTAAGAGTTTATATTGTGTGTGACACTTGTCGTTCAAAGGCGAAATATTAGGGACTTAATAGGTTTTAGACTTTTAGGGTTTATAAATAAACAAAACCTTTTGCATTTTAGCAAATCTTTCTATGTAACTGCTTAAACAAAACGAGCTATATAATACTCCCACCAATTCATTTTAAATGTCCACTTTTCTTTGTAAGTAAAGTCACTTTAATTGTTTACTTTTAATTTTTGGCAAAGATTTTTTACCTAAATACCCCCAACTACCTCAACTTATATTTAGGCTCAAGATTTACTTTGAAAACTGTGCAAAAAGTATGGGAAGAACATTTGGAAACGGAGGGAGTATTATTTTATGGTGGTTGGTGCTTATTTTAAGATTGTAATTAATCACATTAAGATTAAAAGTGATCAATTAACGACTAGTGAAATTAATAAATTTAAAAGGGAAATTCTATATAGAAAGCACCAACTATAGGGAAAGACGAGTGGTAGCTAATCTCAAATTTTTTTCCACAAAATAGCACTTAACTCTTGAACAATTAACTACCGTAACTATATCAAGCAAAAAAGTCAAATTTTCGATTAAATGGCGAAATGGCACTAATGCCCTAGTTTAATCATCTTCTTCATCTTCATTTTAGTGTGTTCTTGAGCTTCCATGGCTTCCAAAAATCAATTTGAATTCTCTCGTCAACTTCATCTCTGTAATACTAAAATTCTACTTTTTTTTCCTCCTCTTCTCATCTTAATCAATATTTAACTTGCAAGGGGATCATTTGAAGACTATGTTTGTTGTGCTTTTTTTTCGAATATTTAGATGATATTTTCGAATGTTTTCATGTTATTTCTATGTTTATTAAGAGTTATTTTACTTTATTTTTTGACTGTGAGCATGATTTATACTTTTATTTGATTTTTTTTTCATGTTTTTTCTAAAATTATTCAAGATTTATCTATATTAATTTTAAAAGTATTAAAATATATAAATTTTTAAATTTTTTTAACTTTAATTTTTTAATTTTATTTGACGTCTTTATGTTTTTTTTCTAATTTTTTTGTTTTATTAATTTCATGTAAATTAATACTCCCTTCGTTCTTTTTTGATTGTCCGCATTACTATAACGGGTAGTTTCATATGTTTGTCCCATTTCCTAAAATGGAAAGTTTTGATACTCTCTTTTCACCCCCTATGTCTTCTAATATCCCATTTATAATAATTAATTTATATTTTCTCTCTCATAATACCAATACAATCATTAATTCACACCACTATTATAATAAAACATCCCCCTCTCTCTTCTAATATTATCCCATTTATAATAATTAATTTATATTTTCTCTCTCATAATAATACCAATACAATCATTAATTCACACCACTATTATAATAAAATAATACCTATAATCAACAAAGATTTTCACTATCTTAATATATGTGAAATCTTCAAATAGGACACACTTATAAGAACGGAGGGAGTATGTGGTTTTTTTTAAAAATATTTTATGTTTTTTTTTTCATGTCATTTTTTTGATTTTATGGTACATATATAATGTATATGTAGAAAATATAATACTTTTAAATTTATCTGAATTTTTAGATGTTAATGTATTTTATAGGAAGAAATACTAGTTTAAGATGAACATAGGTTAATAATGTTCACTCTTATTTGTACATGTTTCTGCCAAGAAACGGTCAAATTTGTAAGGGGACTTTGAGAGGGAAGTACCTTCTGTAGTAAGGGTGAGTGATGATCCGACCACCGCGCGTGGTGTTCCTGCAACCACAAGGAAAACTAAACCGGGGCTGATGTCCCGGAACAGCTCTCTGATGCTTAAGTCAGACCAGAGAAAAAGTAATAAGCATGTGTTTTTTTGGGTAAGATTGCGTACCTTCTTCATGTAGGTAAATGAAGTATTTATAGAAACATTGTTGAGGTGGTTACCTCCTTAATGGTAGTTCATGGTAATCATGGTTGTGTAAGTGGGGGTAACAAGTGGTTACTTTAGGAGTAATGGATAGTTATCGAAGGTGGCGGTTTACGTATTGACTTACGTGTTGACTTTGACTTTTGATTAGGGGTATTTTCGACAATGTAGGTATACGAGATATTTGACCCGTAACATTGGCCCCACGCATATAGAGGAAGAGAGGACGACCAATCAGAGGAGACGATCTTGGTCTATATGCGGAAGGAAATATTAGTCATACAGAAAAGAGTCCGACTTATAGAAGTCTCGGGCTAGGATCAAGATTTAGCTTGATTTTAGCCCCAACACTTTGTACGACAAATAGAGGGGTCTGACTTATAGAAGTCTCGGACCCCGTAAATGACTTAGGTCATTTTTGGGCTCTAAACTTCCAGTTTAGGCAAATAAAGGAGTCCGACTCTTAGGAGTCTCGGACCTGATAAATGACATAGGTCATTTTGGCCCCAACCTTTCAGGTTGGGGTGATAGGAAGTCCGACTTATAGAAGTCCCGGACCTGACAAATGACATAGGTCATTTTGGCCCCAACCCTCCAGGTTGGGGTGATAGGAAGTTCGACTTATAGAAGTCCCGGACTTGACAAATGACATAGGTCATTTTGGCCCCGACCCTCCAAGTTGGGGTGATAGGAAGTCCGACTTATAGAAGTCCCGGACTTGACAAATGACATAGGTCATTTTGGCCCAACCCTCCAGGTTGGGGGGATAGGAAGTCCGACTTATAGAAGTCCCGGACTTGACAAATGACATAGGTCATTTTGGCCCCAACCCTTTCGGTTGGGGTGATAGGAAGTCCGACTTATAGAAGTCCCGGACTTGATAAATGACATAGGTCATTTTGGCCCCAACCCTCCAGGTTGGGGTGATAGGAAGTCCGACTTATAGAAGTCCCGGACTTAACAAATGACATAGGTCATTTTGGCCCCAACCCTCCAGGTTGGGGTGATAGGAAGTCCGACTTATAGAAGTCTCGGACTTGACAAATGACATAGTCACATAGGTCATTTTGGCCCCAACCCTCCAGGTTGGGGTGATAGGAAGTCCGACTTATAGAAGTCCCGGACTTTGAATCAAGACTTGTCTTGATTTTAGCCCCAACACTTTGTAGGGCCAATAGGGGGTCCGACTTATAGAAGTTTCGGACCTGGTAAATAACTATGGATTGGACATAGGTCCGCATTGATGAATATGGATTGGACATAGGTCCGCATAATGAATATGGATCGGACATAGGTCCGCTTAATTAATAAGTGATCGAGTTATCAAGTTACATGATACTCGCTATGATTACTTTGACAAATAACGCCCAAAATCACTCGTTTTGGGGCTAAATAAGAGTCCGAGCTATCAAGCTAGGTGACACTCGCAAGGATCCTACTTTCAAACAAGGTGAAAGTTTGATAATAAAGATGAATACATAGAAAATATCGCCCAAAACCAATCATTTTGGAACTTCAATAATAATATGACTTTCAAACTAAGTGAAAGCTTATATGATTCCATAGCATGGCAAATAAAGTCAACGTTTCGGTACTTCAATAATAATAATAATGACTTTCATTCTAGCCACAATTTTTTAATATGATAAAGTCACAATACCATAATGCTGCAGAAAGTTAGGCCCAAATTAGAAAATAGCCTTGAACTTTGCGAAGGGCAATGTATCTCGCTAAACATGAGTTGGGCCTTTAGCTGACAGCCAGCCCATTTCGCAAGTCTTAATTACAGTTATGACACGCGAGACGCGATTTTCTTTCAGCCTAAATCATAAGGCTTTTTATCTTCACTCGCTAGGTGTGACCTTTTTTTTTGGATCTGCAAACTAAATTTCCCGATTTTCCATTCTTGTTTTGCCCAACAAATCTTCAGTTTATTTTAATCTCATCAAGTAAACCCAAAATATTAGCCCAATTAAAATTTCCAATTGGGTTTTTTATGTCAAATGGCCAATGCCCCAATCTTATAATCTTTACCCATGTTCAACACCAACGAGTAGAATATTATCAATCAACAATCAAATGGATTGGAATTAGGGGTATGTCATCGTATTATTTCAATGCCGACATTGTAGATAAAACACCATTTATTTTGACCTTCAAATAGGTTAGAGTATTTAAGCCCCGAACACAAATTTACCACAGTTGGGTTTTCTCTATCACGATAATTGCAATGGCAACTCCCCATGATAACCGTAAACTTCAGACAATAATACAAGATAATTGATATATATGATTTTTGGCATGATTAAATTCCAAAAAGACTGTTTTTAAACGAAAGCTTGATTTTGGGAGTAAAGAGATTAGAATTTCATGTACCATATCATTGGGTAGACGACTTGAAACACGGGCTATTACGACTAATTCATCTCCGATCATATTAGCCGTCTAGTGCGAAATATGGTTCCCAAACTCCACTGTTTTCTCGTGAATTTGAACTTGAACATGATTGTGACCATGGATTTTTCTGTTGTCTGCATTTGCCAAGCTTGTTGATTTTCATTTGTTATATACTGGTTTCAGGTTTGGGATATTAGTATCCTCGACATGTACCCACGAAATAATTGATCTGGGTTTCCAAAGTTTTGAGAACTCTTATTAAGAAGAGAGAGCACGATTTTTTTTTCTTTTATTTTTAGTTTTGTAAATTATAAATGACCAATATAAGATGCAGTAAAGATGAAAATACCAATTCATCACCAACGAGGCATTCAATAGCTTGAGTATGACGAAGGTTCCGAGAAACTCATCTTTGTTTCTTCAAAACAATGTTGGAACTTAGCACTTTGAGGGTGAGATTATGACCACGAGAGCCAGGTTTTTGTTGATCGACCTTAGTGAAAATGGGTTTCCTTAATGGCGGTTTAGATGAATAAATATATCCTTGTAGTGAAGATTTGGTTTCCTTTGGTTGATGATAATTGAAGCAAATTCTCAAAACCCGAAACTGGTTCCAAGTTAATAAGGAAATGCAATGGTAGGATTTGCCATTTTTCTTATTCAATAATAAAAAACCTTGTTCATGGTGGTAAGTGAGGGGGATATATCTAAAAATACCAAGGACGGCTGATGAATACCCAGTAGATCATAAAATTTTGCCGATGCAAAAGTTCTAAGCTTTTTATTTGAAAATTTTTTTGATTCGCCATTACGGCAAGACACACGACTTTTGTATTTGATCCCTACAGACGACGCCAAACTGTTTCTGCCAAGAAACGGTCAAATTTGTAAGGGGACTTTGAGAGGGAAGTACCTTCTGTAGTAAGGGTGAGTGATGATCGGACCGCCGCGCGTGGTGTTCCTGCAACCACAAGGAAAACTAAACCGGGGGCTGATGTCCCGGAACAGCTCTCTGATGCTTAAGTCAGACCAGAGAAAAAGTAATAAGTATGTGTTTTTTGGGTAAGATTGCGTACCTTCTTCATGTAGGTAAATGAAGTATTTATAGAAACATTGTGGAGGTGTTTACCTCCTTAATGGTAGTTCATGGTAATCATGGTTGTGTAAGTGGGGGTAACGAGTGGTTACTTTAGGAGTAATGGATAGTTATCGAAGGTGATAGTTTACGCATTGACTTACGTGTTGACTTTGACCTTTGACTTGGGGT